>OX422224.1:255272852-255602512 GCA_949130495.1 Sambucus nigra | reverse complement strand
ACAAGCCACTGTCGTTCAAATGTTAGAATTGAAAACCGGTAGAAATTGTTGTTGAATTCGGATTATTGAATCCAATTGAGAATTTTTATTTAAGGGCTATTGAGAAAAACCCAATTTATGAACCCTTGAATTTTAATGATAATTACTAAGGATTAATTTCATATATTAGTGTTTTAAGATGTTTATAGATTAAATAAATATGGGAGATAAATAAATCGAGATCTGGATTGAAGTTGGAAAGCTTCGGAGTTTAAAAATGGTGGAAAAAGCAGTCAGGGAAGATGACTAATATCTGGTCGATCGATCGATTGAACCCTTCAGTTATTGTAAAACATGAGATTGAGGATCTTTTTGTCATGGTCGCGTGGGCACTGACCTCATATTTTTTTATTTTGGGGGGATTTTATATGATTTTCTACGATAAGGTGGATGAGATCGACATCTTTATGAAGAAATAAAGTCAGATTATTTAGAGATGTCCGTAAATGAGTGAAGGACTTTGGAAAAATATTAAGGAACATTATTTTATCCTTGGATTAGATAGGGATGAATCTGGGGTATGGATTTAGGAGTAATCATAATGAATATCACTCAGTAATATATGTAAAAAATATACTAATATATTCGAATGGGAATTTTGGATGAATTTAGCATACGAGACGATATCTTAAGGTGGAATTTAATTTATAAAAATTAAATGCAACCTAATACTTAGAGTCTTATGGGATGAGTATCAAGGACTATTAAATTTAATAAGGGTGTCAAACTTATTAACCAAATTTGGTGAAATGAATTCTAAAATGTTGAAATATGGAAAAATAAAGGGAGTCCGGACATTTTGGTTGAGTGACACCACTTGGATAAAATTAATTGAGGTGATAGTAATTAAATTAAAGGTCGGGGTTTTGACTCTAATATTTCTCAGGATAGTGTGACGGGAGTTAGGCCCAGAGTAGCCAGTTTCATTTATTATAGAGATAAATAATAAATTATGAAATAATGAATTTAACGAGAGGTGTTAACCTTAATAGTGGATTTTTTGGTAACAAATTCTAAAGGGTGAAGATACGGACCATATGAGTGAGTCTGAGTATTGTAGTTGGGTGACACTACTTTAATAAATTAATTAAATTGAAAATTATAAGATTAATTGGTTTAATTTGAAATGTAACGAATTTGGGGGATGAGCGAACCAGTGACTTAGATCAGTAGGATATGAGTGAATGACCTACTACAATATTTTAAAGAATAATTGGCACACTTCGAGTAGTGACGTATACTCGGGAATATACGATAAGAAGTGTAAATTAGAATTTAATACTACGTAGGATATTCGGGAGATATATATGCTATGTATGGGATATATGGTATAGGTTGTGTGTATACATATAATGATTTGTATGATTTATTATGTTTATGACATACCTACGCTACTGTCTTTCACGAGAGGTTTTTGCATCGGGACAGTCATATCCTGATGAGCCTTTGGGGGCATTTTTGACTTGTGACTCAGAATATAGAACCTAGGTGTGATACCCCGCCTAATTAAATACCGGGTGACCAGTCCTTTATTAAATTATAACTAAGGTGAACGATTGGTTCATTCTTAGCATCACTGTCGCAAAAATACCTTTTCAAATTAAACACCCTAAATAATTAAGCTAAGTGACAAAACCATTTTTAAAATAACAATTCCAAATTTAATTTAAACCAACAATCAAAACCTTTCATAATCCATAGTTTAATAATCACACAACAACTAGACTGGAAATGATAATCCACGCAATTTAAGCATTCAACTAAATAATTCCAACTTTAAAACCTTAAAAGAAAACATCCTGACAAATAAAATCCCAAAGTATAAATACTGGAAGTAAACTAATCACAATCTCTGATAAAACCAACTGAATAATGGAAATAGGGCGACACATGCCCAACTGGATAAAATAAAACTAGAAGTGGAATCAATAATGAGGTCATCTAAGCAAGAGGCCTGCAACTCCCACCTAAGCTGCAGTACGTTCCTTCCAAAGGATCCTATGCAAGTCTCCCCTGTGGCTGGGCACCTGTAATATATACATATATACAAGAGAGAGGAGAAAATAGGAAACGGGTCAGAGCCCGATTGTAAAACAGTTTAAAATTTAGTTTAGCAAGTATTTAAAATGCTTACCGGCTAATGCAACAATCATATTAGTGTCCGACACTCTCTTGAGAAATTCCCACCTCTATTCTAATGTGCACACCTATCGCACTAATAATCCCAACAGTTTAGCTTATCTTAAGTTACTCACAGGGTTTCATGTTGATAATTTATAGTGTTAAGGAAATTAATTTCTAAAAGAAAAGTTCTTACATAAACCTCATTGATTATAAAGTTTCTCAGTATGGCCTCAAACTTTTTAAACATTTATACCCGATTTGAAATAATTATTTATTACTTACCTACCTTTTTGTCACAATAGAAAATTCCCAGATTTCAAGTTTATATATATATATATATATATATATATTAATCACTCATATAATATATATATACTATCGGCACCCCACATAAAACTTATGGTGCTGGCATACTCTGCTATCAAGTCCCCGTATCACTCATACTAAGGGAAATACTAGTTCGGAATCACTCTCCAACTGTATTAACTAAAAACACATACAAATTGAGGCGAAGCATAGTTCCAAGTCACTAAGAGGTAAGCACATACCCTCACGTCTCTTAGGACTGTCTGACTATCGATCTGATAGCATGTACCAAGGATTCCTATGTTCTAGGGTACAAGTCAATATCCCCCATAAAGGTCCCATCGAGATAAGACTGTCCCAGTGCGGTAACCTCAGTGATAGCAAGTAGCACGGGAGTGATTTTTAACACGTAATAGTACATGCACAAACACAGTCATATATGTATACTACCATTCCCATTTTAAATTTACGTATGCCCACGACCCATACTTATGATATTTATTCTTATCGCACATTACTAGGTTATCCCGTATAACGGTTTCTCTCTTATTCTTATTTAAATGGGATTATGCCAAACCTTCTTCGTAACACTAGTGAAATCCTATATCCCTAAGTGTAATTTCAGTAGGTAATCTTTTACTTTACGACGTAACTTCCTTACGAGTCTCACCATTTAGACACACGTTCCCATTGTTTCTTAAATGTAAAACACCTCCGTTAAATGTTAATCTCGTCTTACATTAAAGGTTCTATTTTTATAAAGTCCAACTGGTCTTCTTTATATCCCAAAATGTTCTAACAAAATGTCCAGGGATTTCTATTCATTTAAGTTGGAACAACCTATTTAAAAAGGGGAATTTGAGTTTTCCAATAGGGGTCGATCGATCGATGGTAGGTGTTCGATCAATCGATGCGTCGATCGATCAATGCTCTTGGGTCGATCGATCGATCAAACAGGTATGGAAAAACTACAGAATATTCTACGTAAGTGTTATTCCAAAGTCATTCAAATCACCATATTTGGTTTCCAAACTTCCAACAAATTATACCACAAGTGTTATAACCCCAAATAACTAATATTCTACCTAAGGCATGTAAGTTTTCATCAATTATAACGGATTAAAAGGTTAAAATCCAGAAAAATTACAAGAAACCTGATAATTTCTTTAACTTAGTTCCTCCCATTCTTTTCCCAGATTTTCTACTCCTAACTCAATTAAATTTTGTGGTTCAACCTCTACATATGAATTGGATTTCCAAAATACGTCTTTTACCTCTACAACATGCAAATTAGAGTCTCCCATACATGCTTTCTTTCACAAGAACTAGTCCTAATCAACCCTAGACTAATATCATTGAAGCATTAACTGAATTAGAGAAAAACAGATACTTGCCTGGGAATTCTTGGTTTAGATTTATGGAAAAGATCGGCGTGGTTGTGATACTCGTTGCGCGATCTAACGTTTGGCGGCAATGGTGGTGCAAACGGTGGAGTTCTTGGCCTATAACTCCTTGGAAAGCTCCTCTTCTTCCTTTCCAATGACCGTCTATGGTTTATGGTTCTTCTAACCCTAGAAGATGACTCCTACCATCTGATATAACCTTAGAAAAGTAGTGGGTTTCCATGCCCAAAAATATAAAATTTCTAAAATGCCCTCCCGGGATGTTAATTAGGCCTAGGAATGCCCCGAGACCCAAACTAAACCCCCGGGTAAATTATTTAGACTATCTCGACCCTTACGGACACATTGATGCACTCAAAATGACCATACTGGTGACTTATAATTTATTCACTTTTAATAGTTCAAATTTAATCTCGACACGACACAAGCGTGCCCCGATAAATTTCCAAAATTATCAAATTTGATTCTCGTGATAATTTTACTAAATTCAATTACACCTCTTGCTTTACCCATAAAGTAATTTACAATAAAATTTCAATAATTACTAACTCTCATCACGCTAGTAAGTATTTAAATATATCTCTAATATAATTTAATAAATCCCCAAAATTTAAGAGTCATAAAAATACGGGGTAATACATACTTCCCCCCTAATAACGGAATTTCGTTCTGAAATTCAAAAAAAAATAAGGTATACCTGGTAAGAATAACTCTGGGTACTTCTCACACATGTCAGCCTCACGTTCCCAAGTGGATTCCTCCACATTATGATGCTCCCACTGGACCCGTACAAGTGGTACTACTTTCGATCTCAATCTCCTCTCTCTATGGTCTAGAATAGCCACTGACCTCTCCTCGTAAGAGCTATTAGGATGTAAGTCAATCTCCTCGATTGTGATGTGGGTGTGGGCCATGTCATACCGAAGGTATCGTCTTAATGACGAGATGTGGAATACATCGTGAATGTGGTGTAAATGCTCTGGCAATCCCAACTTGTATGCTATCGGCCCAATCCTCTCGATAATGGGAAATGGTCCCACGTACCTCAGGGCCAGTTTCCCATTCTTTCCAAAACTCATCATTCCTTTCATGGGAGATACACGTAGTAATACTTGGTCCCCCACACTAAATTCTCGAAAGAACCGTTTTGCATCGGCGTAGCTTTTCTGCCTGTCCTGGGCTACCCAAATGCGACTCCTGATAATCTCAATCCTAGCGAAGGTTTCCTGAATCACCTCTGGTCCGAGAAACTTGTTGTCCCCCACCTCTAACCAATAAGTGGGGGAATGAAAAGGCCTGCCATACAATGCCTCAAACGGAGCCATGCCAATTGTGAACTGATAAGAGTTGTTATAAGCAAACTCCACTAGTGGAAGATGTGGCTCCCAACCTCCTCAAAAATCAAGGATGCACATGTGTAGCATATCCTCCAACATGTTATTTGTACGCTCTATTTGTCCATCTGTCTGTGGGTGATAAGATGAACTCAACCTTAACTCTGTACCCATGGCCTCCTGAAAACTCTCCCAGAAATGCGACACGAAAACCTTGCCTTTATCTGACACAATATCCAGGGGCACCCCATGTTGCCTAACAATCTCAGCAATGAACAACTGAGCATACTGGCTCGTGGTATAGTCTGTCCTTACTGGCAGAAAATGAGCCACCTTGGTCAAACGGTCCACAATCACCCAAATGGAGTCGTGACCCCGTTGTGATGTAGGTAACCCCGTAATGAAATCCATGGAAATACTCTCCCACTTCCACGTGGGTATTTCCAACGGCTGAAGAAACCCCGACGGTTTCTGGTGGTCCACCTTTACCATCTGGCAAGTAGAACACTCAGACACGAACTCAACAATGTCCTTCTTCATCCCACTCCACTAGTATTGCCGCCTCATATCCTGGTACATCTTATCTCCCACAAGATGCACCGCAAATCCGGACCCGTGAAACTGGGTCATCATTGCATGACGTAAGTTTGCTCCTTTTGGGACCACCAATCTCCCATTAAACCTTAAACCTCCATCGGAACTAATTGAATAGGACTCAGCACCCTTGGTTAAAATCCGTACAATTTTCTCCTGGAAAAATGAGTCCGCTGTCTGTGCATTTATTACCCTCGTAATAATCTCGGGTGTCACTGTCATGATAGATATGAAGGAACGGGCTACCGCATACTGGTGAACCAACTCTTTCCACTTTTCTTTCCAGACGTCTATTACATCGTCTATCGGTCTACAGCTCAATGCATCAGCAACTACGTTGGCCTTCCCCGAATGGTACTGTATGTCGAACTGATAGTCTTTCACAAACTCTAACCACCTGCGCTGACGCATATTCAGCTCTCGCTGAGCGAATAGGTACTGCCGTGACTTGTGGTCGGTTAACAAGCGGAATTTCTCCCCCAATAAATAGTGTCTCCATATCCTCAACGCAAAGACAACCGCTGCTAACTCTAGGTCGTGAGTGGGGTAATTCTTCTCGTGCGGATTAATCTTGCGAGGGGCAAAAGCTATAGCCTTCTCTTCCTGCTGAAGTACTCCCCCGAGTCCCCGTAAGGAGGCGTTGGTGTAAACCAGATACTCCATGACCGGCTTGGGTAAAGTAAGGATTGGTGCCTAAGTCAGCTTGCATTTCATCTCATCGAAAGCTAATTGACAAGTATCGTCCCAAATATATGGTACCCCCTTGTGCGTCAAGTTCGTCAATGGACCTGCTATCTTGGAGAACCCTCGAATGAATCTCCTATAGTACCTGGCTAACCCCAAGAAACTATTCACTTCCATCGGTGTCGTGGGCTGTCCCCACTCCCTCACCGCTGACACTTTACTCGGGTCAACCGCTATCCCCAGTTAAGAAACCACATGTCCCAAAAATTGCACTTCCCGTAACTAGAATCCTCACTTCTCGTACTTAGCATACAGCTGATGCTCTCGTAGAGTCTGAAGAACCTGCCTCAAGTGCTCAGCATGCTCTTCCTCAGTGTGTGAATATATCAGAATGTCATCTATGAAGACGATAACAAACTGATCCAAGAACTCTCTGAATACTCGGTTCATCAAGTCTATGAATACGACTGGAGCATTTGTGAGTCCAAATGGCATCACTCTGAACTCATATGACCCATAGCTCATCAAGAAAGCGGTCTTCGAAACATCCTTCTTCCTAATACGTAGTTGATGGTATCCTGACCTCAAATCTATCTTCGAAAAGAAAGTTTCTCCCCTCAACTAGTCGAACAGATCATCGATTCGAGGCAACGGATATTTGTTCATATCGTGACCTTGTTTAGCTCCCGGTAGTCCACGCATAGCATCACTGAAGCATCTCTCTTCTTCACAACATGACTGGAGCTCCCCAAGGTGAGGTACTCCTACGAATGAAGCCCTGACCTAACAGTTTCTTTATCTGATCTCGTAACTCCCTCATCTCTGCTGAAGCCATACAGTAACGAGTGTGTGCTATCGTTCGAGTATCCGATAACTAATCTATGACAAAATCTATCTCTCGTCTGGGGGGTAGGCCTGGTATCTCCTGAAATACATCAGAATACTCATGAACGACTAGAATCGAGTCTAAGGGAATCACAACCTCCTTAGAGGTATCCTCCTCTATGTAATACAAATGAGCGGTAGAGCCTCCCTCTGGGCGAGGCATTGCCACTATAAACATCTCCTGCCCCGGAATGGCAAAGACAATACTCCCACCAAAATAATCTATCATGGCTCTGTACGCTACGAGCCAATCCATACCAATAATAACGTCGTGCTCATGCATATCTAAGACTAACATGTCTACTGGTAAGATTAAGCTACCAATCTCTACTCCCACACCTCGACATATAAAGAGAATTAACGATCCATTTCCCGGTGGTGAGTCTACGCATGTCACAGTGCTCTCTGCTGCGGCTAATAACCCTACGGCCTTTTCAAAGTGAGTAGCTATAAAATAGTGTGTCTCCCCAGTATCAAATAAAACCCGACCCATAGTACCATGGATAGGAAACATACCCTCAATCGCGGGTGGTGCCTGAGGAGCTGCCGCCTAGTGGACGTTATAAACACGTCCGTACTGTAACTGCCCCTGCTGCACTGGAGCTACTGGAATGGCTGGTAGGGCTGGTGCCTGAGCTGGTGCTGGGAGGGCGGCTGGAAAAAGTGTCCTCTATGGCTCATTACGGGCACCCTTCTGCTGTGGGTCCCTATCTCCCTCTGGACAATCATGGCACCTGTGGCCATTTCTACCACACCCTAAGCATCGGCCCCTAAAATTACCTCCCCTCTGTCCCTGCTGATTATGGCCCTGCTGGCCGTTACCACCCCGCCATTGGCCATGTTGGCCCTGCTGAAAATGCTGATGGCCCTGCTGCTGACCCTGCGGCTGACGATGTTGGCCCTGCCTGAATCCCCCAAATCCCTGCCTGGAGTCACCTGATCAGAATCGCTTGGCAGGGTCCCCCTGATGGGAACTCTGCTCATGCTGACGAATCTGCCCCTAAGATGTCGGTGCTCCACTAGCACCATTACCCCCTCTCCTGCCCTGCTGGCTCGACTCTCCTGCTCGCTTGTTTCCCTGCAAGTGAAAGTGGTGATCCTGACAGTGTAACAAAGCAGCATTGAGTACGTCCGTGTAGGTACTTAGTGACAGATTACCTATGAGATGTTGACGGATCCTCCAAGCCAACCCGTCAACAAACAACAGTATCTTCTTCCCCTCAGTGGGTGCCTCATATGGCACTAAAGTGAGAAGTCTTATGAACTCCTCTTCGTACTCAGCAACAGTCGAATTCTCCTATTTCAAATTCAGTAACTTCTGCCTCATCTCAGTCTACATGGTGGATGGAAAGTATTTACTGTTAGACCGCACCCAAAATGACTGAATAGTGATAGTATCCCTCTCCTCCAAGGTTGTGGTTGATTCCCACTAATGAAAAGCGGCCCCCAATAACTTGAAGGAATCCAACAGCTGTTTCTTCACGTCCGTGCACTCGTACATGCGCAGATGCCGCTGGATATCCTTATTCCATTGGTTGGCTATATTGATATCCGAACTACCCGCAGACTCTGGGAGATGAGCCATCTCGAAGGCATCCCTAACTCTCTCCCATGAAGATGGAGCTGTGCTGGAATTGGCCCCACTGCCTGAACCTGAGGTGGAGCCTGCTTCACTACCGCTAGCGCGGCATTCACCGCCTGAGCAACGATAACGGCTACCTCAGTTGCATTCATCGTTCCCTGTGCCGGAGCTACTGGCTGCTCCGCTTGGGCACACTTATCCTTGGCTGCACGTCTCGGAGGCATCTGAAATGTAAAGAAATTTATTAGTCTATAGTTATTATCAAATTTCAAATAGCGGAAGACGTAATCGTAAAAGCAAGAATACAACAATCCTAAAAATAAGGCTATATAGCAAGAACGCTAAGCTGAAAGCGAAATAAGACGTACAGATCCTAAAGGATACTAGAACCTGATGCTCTGATACCATCTGTGATACCCCGCCTAATTAAATATCGGGTGATCAGTCCTTTATTAAATTATAACCAAGGTGAACGGTTGGTTCATTCTTAGCATCACTGTCGCAAAAATACCTTTTCAAATTAAAAACCCTAAATAATTAAGCTAAGTGACAAAACCATTTTTAAAATAACAATTCCAAATTTAATTTAAACCAACAATCAAAAACCTTTCATAATCCGTAGTTTAAGAATCACACAACAACTAGACTGGAAATGATAATCCATGCAATTTAAGCATTCAACTAAATAATTCCAACTTCAAAACTTTAAAGGAAAACATCCTGACAAATAAAATCCCAAAGTATAAATACTGGAAGTAAACTAATCACAATCTCTGATAAAACCAACTGAATAATGGAAATAGGGCAACACATGCCCAACTGGATAAAATAAAACTAGAAGTGGAATCAATAATGAGGTCGTCTAAGCAAGAGGCCTGCAACTCCCACCTAAGCTGCAGCACGTTCCTTCCAAAGGATCCTATGCAAGTCACCCCTATGGATGGGCACCTGTAATATATACATATATACAAGAGAGAGGAGAAAATAGGAAACGGGTCAGAGCCCAATTGTAAAACAGTTTAAAATTTAGTTTAGCAAGTATTTAAAATGCTTACCAACTAAAGCAACAATCATATTAGTATGCGGCACTCTCTTGAGAAATTCTCACCTCTCTTCTAATGTACACACCTACCGCACTCATGTTGACAATTTCTAGTGTTAAGGAAATTAATTTCTAAAAGCAAAGTTCTTACATAAACCTCGTTGATTATAAAGTTTCTCAGTATGGCCTCAAACTTTTTAAACACTTATACTCGATTTGAAACAATTATTTATTACTTACCTACCTTTTTGTCACAATAGAAAATTCCCAGATTTCAAGTTTATATATATATATATATATATATATATATATATATATATATATTAATCACTCATATAATATATATATACTATCGGCACCCCACATAAAACTTATGGTGCTGGCATACTCTGCTATCAAGTCCCTGTATCACTCATACTAAGGTAAATACTAGTTCGGAATCACTCTCGAACTGTATTAACTAAAAACACATACAAATTGAGGTGAAGTATAGTTCCAAGTCACTAAGAGGTCAGCACATACCCTCACGTCTCTTAGAACCGTCTGACTATCGATTCGATAGCCTGTACCAAGGATTCCTATGTTCTAGGGTACAAGTCAATATCCCCCATAAAGTTCCCATTGAGAAAAGATTGTCCCAGTGCGGTAACCTCAGTGATAGCAAGTAGCGCGAGCATGATTTTTAACACGTAATAGCACATGCACAAACACAGTCATATATGTATACTACCATTCCCATTTCAAATTTAGGTATGCCCATGACCCATACTTATGATATTTATTCTTATCTCACATTACTAAGTTATCCCGTATAATGGTTTGTCTCTTATTCTTATTTAAATGGGATTATGCCAAACCTTCTTCGTAACACTAGTGAAATCCTATCTCCCTAAGTGTAATTTCAGTAGGTACTCTTTTACTTTACGACGTAACGTCCTTACGAGTCTCACCCTTTAGACAGACGTTCCCAGTGTTTCTTAAATGTAAAACACCTCCGTTAAATGTTAATCTCGTCTTACATTAAAGGTTCTATTTTTATAATGTCCTACTAGTCTTCTTTATATCCCAAAATATTCTAACAAAATGTCCAAGGATTTCTATTCATTTAAGTTGGAACAACCTATTTAAAAAGTGGAATTTGAGTTTTCCAAGAGGGGTCGATCGATCGATGGTCGGTGCTCGATCGATCGATGCTCTTGGGTCGATCGATCGATCAAGTAGGTATGACGAAACTACAGAATTTCAAGTTACGAAAATGCTATTCCAAAGTCATTCAAATCACCATATTTGGTTTCCAAAATTCCAACAAATTATACCACAACTGTTATAACCCCAAATAACGAATATTCTACATAAGGCATGCGAGTTTTCATCAATTATAACGGATTAAAAGGTTAAAATACAGAAAAATTACAAGAACCCTAATAATTTATTTAACTTAGTTCTTCCCATTCTTTTCCCAGATTTTCTACTCCTAACTCAATTAAATTTCGTGGTTCAACCTCTACATATAAATTGGATTTCCAGAATACGTCTTTTACCTATACAACATGCAAATTAGAGTCTCCCATACATGTTTTCTTTCATAAGAACTAGTCCTAATCAACCCTAGACTAATTTCATTAAAGCATTAACTGAATTAGAGCAAGATAGATACTTGCTTGGGAATTCTTGGTTCAGATTTCTGGAAAATATTGGCGTGGTTGTGATCCTTATTGCGCGATCTAACATTTGGCGGCGACGGCGGTGCAAACGGTGGAGTTCTTGGCCTAGAACTCCTTGGAAAGCTCCTCCTTTTCCTGTACAATGGCCGTCTATGGTTTATGGTTCTTCTAACCCTAGAAGATGACTCCTACCATCTGATATAACCTTAGAAAAATCGTGAGTTTCCTTGCCCAAAAATATAAAATGTCTAAAATGCCCTCCCGGGATGTTAAGTAGGCCTAGGAACGCCCCGAGACCCAAACTAAACCCCTGAGTACATTATTTTGACTATCTCGACCCATCTGGACAAATTGACGCACTCAAAATGACCATATGGGTGACTTATAATTTATTCACTTTTAATAGTTCAAATCTAATCCCGACACGACACAGGCGCGTCCCGATAAATTTCCAAAATTATCAAATTTGATTCTCGTGATAATTTTACTAAATTCAATTACACATCTTACTTTGCCCATAAAGTAATTTACAAAAAAAATCCAATAATTACTAACTCTCATCACACTAGTAAGTATTTAAATGATTTTCCAGATTAATATTCAATTAATATCTCTAATATAATTTAATAAATCCCCAAAATTTAAGAGTTATAAAAATACGAGGAATTACACTAGGCTTGCGTCTCTGCTAATAATAGTGATGACTAGGCCTGTCAATGGATCGGATTTTATCCGAATCCGAATCCTATCCATCTAAGCGAATATGGATCATGCCTAAAATCCGATTACCCGTTTATTAAATGGGTAGGATTTGTACTCATATACTCCGATCCGTTAATAATCCGATCCGATTAATATTTTTAATATATATATATATATATATATATATATATATATATATATATTATAATATATGTTTAATTAATATATATTGTATTATAATAGTTCTTTATTTCAGTATTTGTTTTTGGAACATTTGCAAAATAAATTTATTAAATACGAGTTGAAAATTAAAATGTTGCAAATCAAGTTTAACATAAACGGATAATTGGATAATCGGATCCGATCCAAATCCATTTAACATAAACGGATATGGATTTGGATTTTCCTGATCCGATCTGATTAATTAATGGATCAAATCCGAATCCGTTTAACATAAACGAATATGGATTTGTATTTTTCCTAATTCGGTCCGAATCCGATCCGTTTACAGGCCTAGTGATGATGGTCATATGGATGCGTAGGTATGTGCGTAGACCATAGGCTTGGAACTATATTCGCCTCCAATGTGTGTGATTTGTGATGATCGTTCGAGTGAGATACTGAACCAATGGTCCTTTATATAGTGCGTGATGTATCGGGAATTGATAGCAGAGTATACTTGCACCACAGGTCTCAGTCTAGGGGTGTTGTATTGTATATATATAATTTGTGTGATAAATATATATACTTATGATTTTTTTTACTACGAGGAAAAACCCAAGACGGAAAAAATCCTTAGATGTCCCAAGCCAGACAATCACTATGAATGTGGAATTATAATGAACAGACAAAAGACTCACTCAACGACTCGATCCCCAAGGGTCTTGACGCTCTTCTGATCTTCAACCACTCCTTTCATAGTGACCATGTAGAAAGTCCTTCTTCCACAATATATGTCCACAACACACGCGTGCATGTATGTCTTGGTGTCCACCGAATGGCTTTGATACGTCTACGATGTCGACCAAGAAGTTCTTCCCTTTTCATCACTGAAAAACCTAGATGTTAAAGTAAAGAACAAACCTTCTTGGTGGAGCAAGATCAAATAAACATATAGTAATGATAACTCGAATCTTTGCAAACTCTAAGGATGTGTTTGAGCTTTGAAACCTTAGAAAACTATGTGCAAAAACTCGTACTAGATTGAAAACTGTTTTCCAGATTGCACCCTCCTTTAATTTTGACGAAACCACGCTTTAAATAGGAAAAAATAACCACCTCAAAAAATGTGTCGCTCAAACGATATTGACCAGTCGTTCGCACGACATAACCATCTCGCTTGAACGATCCAGCTGTCGTTCGAACGACGCGCATGTAAGTTTGACTTTTTCTTTAAAACATTTCTTCCAAAAGAGATCCAATTAAGTCAAACTCATTTTCGAGCTGATCAGAATAAAACGTAGTGTAAAATATTTAAATCATTTTAAATTATTTTTCCTTATAAAATTATATCCTTATCTTTTACAAAAACAATTTCGAATCTCATTAACAATATGCATTCATACCTATGTGATCTCGGAATGCAATTAAATTGAAGACAAATAAACATGCACTAATTAAACTTCGGCATGATTAATTCTTTGAAGCTTTGTCGCAACGTCTTCAATTTCTTTAATATGTCATAGGCCGAGTGAGATCGTGACAAAAAAAATCTCCCTATAACATATTACAAACACAATTTTGTTCACGGATTTAAGTCAAAACAATACAGGGACTCAATTGGAAATTTATGTCCTTACACAATGCAACTAGTTATTTGCAAATTAAATTGAGTTATAATATCCATGTGTAGGATTTATGAATAATACGATTCGATGAATATTCTTGGAGAAAAATAATTGAATAAAATGCATGTTGGTTAGGGATTTGCATGTAGAATGATTTAGACCTGTAGAGGATTTGAAATCATAGAAGACTTAATGATTAAAACGGATTTATGATTGAAACTATGGTAAGAACATCTTAAATTAAGGTCTCGAATAATTAGAGCATTTGAATTATTCTGGACTGAATTTGTGAAGATTCGTGATGTTTAAATCGTTGGAAATCATCCTAGTGTACGTGAGAATGGTTAGGGAACATTAGTTACAAGTCTGGTTTATTATCATGGGAGTAGGATAATTGAAAATGGTGAAAAATGCATGAAGAAGAAGAGGAACTGCGTCTATCACTGCTCGATCGATCAATTGACTATGAATGTCGATCGATCGATGGAGTCGATCGATCGTTCGACCCTATCTGATTTTGGGTTCCTTTTTTATTGAGTTCTAAGTGATTGCCAATGCTTGAGAAGAACCTTAGAGATAATATTATACCTATGTAGGGACTTAGTGAAGACCAGTAGGTATTTAGTGGGGGCGTTATAAACATAGGTGTAAGATTTGAAGAAATGGCCCGTCGAAGATAAATCAGTTGAGTCCTGTATCGGGGATTACGGATTTGAGTAACGAGGGAAGCTAACATCAATCCAAATTAATATTAGTAGGTTAGAGACGGTTTAGCTATTGAAATGAATGGAGGGGTAACTAGGTCCCTTAGAGTTTTATGAATACTCAATTAAAATGCAATACTGAGATAAATCATAAAGTAATAAGTATGGTGAATATTAAAAAGAAAATATTACGTACGAGCATTATTATTAGGTTGCGTGTATACCTACTGAATTATATAGATACTTAGGTGGAGATAATACCTAAAGTATATATATTCCTATATTAGGGTCATGGTAAGATTTCGAACTAATATATGGTAATAGTAAATTTGGTGCCGTGATGAAAGAGTTCCGAACCAATATATGTTTAAAATTTTATTAGTGGGATCAAGGTGATTTTTCGAACCAAAACATGAAATAAACTTGGGGTCAAGGTGACATTCTGAACCAATCCTTTTACTTGGTGACAATGGACCATTCTGAACCAATAGTCCTTCAAGTGTGTTATGAGGACATATTAGCGATGAATGAATTTATAAGTATATATTATGTGTGAAATGTATACTGTATAGATAATCTACTTATACGAGTTAGAAGATAATGAGATGCCATGAATTCATCTAAAAGAAAATTCAGTAGGGAAACTGAATTATAAAAGGTTGAAGATAACAAGGCGTGAAAAGTTATCTAAATATATAAAATCATGAGATGTGGTTACTATTACATACTATATGGGCGGTACGGGAACTTAGATGCGTAGGTAAGTTCAGTTGAATACTATACTCCAATTAGCTTGGGTATTATAGATAGGTGGGCTAAGTACAGGACGTTAGGCGTGCACTATAGATCAGGGGTGAAGTATCTCATGAGAGTGTACGCAAATATGAACATGTGTAATCAATAACTCATCTTACTGTGATAATCACTTGCTAAATCTTTTTAAAAATGTTTTGAGTACTAACTTTTGCAATCAAAATATTTTCAAAACTCTTTTAGGTGTCCCGCCATAGGGACGCCAGACTTGAGGATTCATGCCAAGGAGTCGTAGCTACAGCATTGTGGAGGCTGGCAGGACTTTGCATAGACGATTCATTTATTCAGATCTAGTGTAGGATCTCATTTTAGTACTCTCTATTGGGACATGTTTTCCATTGTCATTATTTCAGATATTTTGTTTTGGATTATATTGCTTTTATTTAGCAGTTTTGGATTTTAGTCGATTATTGACCCGACAAGACTTTATTCTTTATATATTGTGAGATGGTTTGACTTATAGTATATTGTTAATGTTTAATGATTATTTAACATGAGTAATTTTCTCGAGTTAATGAAAGATAAAATTTGACACCGGTCTAATTTCACTTAGGTGATTAGTAATTAAAAAGTTTTCGATAGTGATGCTAAGAATAAAAAAACTGAGAAACGTATTTTAATTTAATTTTGTACTGATCAGCCGGGATTTAATTAGGCAGAGTGTCATAGATGGTATCAGAGCATCAGGTTCTAGTGTCAATAGGATCTGAGCAACTTACTACGATTTCAACATTTTGTTTTTTTATGTAGAGCCGTATTTTAGGACTGTTGCTTTTTGTCTTTGCGTACTTAAGATATTGTACTTCTAATATTAGATTTTGTATACACTGTGTTCTTACACAATTCGATATATTTTCAGATGCCCGTGAGGAGACAACGAACGGAGAGGGCCGAGTCCAGGGATAAGGTAAGTGAGGCTTAGCAGGAGCCACAGATACTGCCACCACCACCACCACCACCCAAGCTGATTTCTACTACTTAGGTGGAAGTGATAGTGGCTCAGGCAGTTGAGATGGCTATAAGGGCTATGTCAACCTATTTTCCTCATCCCCAGGCATAGCCTCCAGTGATACCAGCAGTTCAGGAACTGGTAGGGCCAGTTTCTTACCAACGAGTTAGGGAGACTAGAAGGGCCATCCGCCCGAGTTTCAGGGTAATACTGACATAGTGGAGGATTGCGACTGGAAGAACATCTACGCATGCTTGAGTGTACTGAGGTGCATAAGTAGATTCTTGATACTTTCCATCTGTTGGGAGCAACCTACAGTGGTGGGAATCAGTTACCACCACAGAGGAGAGGGACTTGATTACAATTACAGAGTGATGGATGCAGTTTGACCCCAAGTACTTTTTACCTACAGTAGATTCAGAGATGAGGAATAAATTTAGTGAGGTGGTTCAGGGTCATCACTCTATAGCTGGCTATGAGGAGGAGTTCACCCATCTTCCTAACTTTGTTCCAGATGAGGTAAGCAACGAGGAGATAATGAAGTCAAAGTTCATTAATGGATTGGCATGGAGGATCAGGCAACATTTGATCGGTAACCCAGTAGTGATGACATATACAGATGTCGTCAACGTCGCACTAGTGCACTATCAAGATCATTATTTCCATGCGAAGGGAAGCAAGAGAGGTGAGCCTAGCCATCGGGGCAAGGCAAAAGGAAATAATGACAACAACACACTGCACCAGGAGATAACGGGTCATCTAGGGAAGGATTCCCGACAGGGGAACGCTGCCAAGAGATTTAGGTATGAGATATCGATCTAGAAAATAAGGACAATAGGGTTCCCAACAGTAGGTTCCTTAGGGTCGTCAGGGCCAATGGAACCAAAGCAAAGGACAGCAGGGCCAAGTCCATCAGGGCCACCAGGTCCAAGGGCAGAGATAGTTCCAGGGGATGTGTTTCATATGTGGCCAACAAGGCCACAAGAGTAGTACTTACTGTAAGGACATTTTTTGTCCATTATCAATTTGTATGTCGTACGTCGTTACACCGTTGAAGAAACTCAAGATCGCATCTACATCAACGGATCCGAATATCAAAGTGTCTTCAACATCATAGCCTCTGCGAGAATGAACTTGGTAAAATTTTGTTTTTACGTTCCTTAAAGTTCATATTTAGTATTGGGAAATTTTTTATAAAAAGTTTTTTATAAAAATAAGAAGTAATTTTTTTCAAACAAAATGAGGCTTTTAAAAGTTTTTTAGTTTTCTAGGAAGCCGGACCGGTCCGCCTCTATACCAGATCGATTCGCCACCGGACCGGTCCGCCCCCCAACCGAACCGATCCGCTTGCTGTAGATCCAGTAAACCCCAGACGAAAAGCGAACCGAAGAAGCCAATTTTTAAAAGAACTGATCCGAGGTCGGACCGATCCGCCTCCAAGCCGGACTGGTCCGCCTGGGATAAATTCGGCCAGATCTGTTCGAGATTTTTTAGGCTCAAAGTTTTCTTATTTAAGCCAACTTCGGGGAGTTGTTTTCCAAGACTTTTCAAGACGATTTTTAGAGTCCTAAGTACTCTAAGTCTTCACCTTTTTGAGTCCTAAGACTCTTTTTGATTCACACACAAAAATCCCAATTACTTTTGTGAATCTTTTGGAACCCTAGAACACAATTTTGTTATTGTTCAACCCTTGTGGAGAAGCCGTCTCTCTTCTTCATTGCTGACCACCTGGATTTCCTGCGGAAGATTCCAGCCGACACTATTTCTAGACGTTGCTTTGAAGGTTTGACGAAGACACCGTGCGTTACACTTGTGGGCGATTATCAGGTTGTATGTAAGTCAATGGTCTTGTAAATTCTTCAAAGTTCTAGAAATAAAAGGTTTTGCCCTTCGGGGATTTTTTCTTAACTTTGTGTCGATTGCTTTATTTGTTTATGGGTTGACACTTGCACTTTAGATGCATGTTTAAGGTCTCTAATTAAATAAGGGGTTCCTGAAAACTTGCGAATCTAGTTTAATCAATTATCACGTAATTCTCACGTTCTCAAATTAGTATCATAGCGGGTTACGCTAATTTATCGTGTGATCCTAATTTTTCGAGGATTTACTTTCTGATACAATTTGTCTACTCACGTTTTCAAATTGGTATCAGAGCGGGTTATGCTAATTTATCGCGTATTCCTATTTTCCGCAAAATTGTGTGATATTGATTTTTTTAAAATCAGTTTTGTGAAAAATCGTAATTTTTCAATGGAACGCCCATTTAATGAGGAGCCTATATTTGAAAAAGTTCACGACCCTGCTGAAAAATTAAAAAGTTTGAATTTAAAACTTTGCAAAAGAATTAAAGTTTTGGAAAAAGAAAATTCTCTCTTTAAAAGTAAGATTGAATAATTGCAATCGTTTCAAACTCAAAGTGATATTTGTCATGAGCACTTTGGTAATTTGTGTACAAATTTTGATTCTTTGAAAATTGCCAAAAAGAAGAGTGATGAGAGAGTCCTTGTTTTAGAGAAGGAATTGGAGGAATTAAAAAATTCTAGGGTTCCCGTTTGTGCCGTCGAGGATAAAAAATTAATCGATGATTTTACGGCACGTTAAAAGACTCTTAGGGATAAGTTTGTTTTTATTGAGGGAGAGCGCGATAAACTGTTAAGTTTAATTGATAATTTGAAAAAGAAATCCCTGTCTTTGGAAGAGTCTAATTCTTTGCTTGAGTCAGAAATTTTGAAGTTAAAAAATGATTTGACAGACTCGAGTAGGTTTGATAGTGATGGTAATGGCTCATCTTATTCTCATGCTTCTAATGCTAAATCCAAAACCATTATTTGTTTTAGAGGGTCAACTAATTCCAAGGATGTTATAAAAGGTCAACCCATAGGTATCGTTCCACCCGTTTACACATGTTCATATTGTGGTAGGAAAGGTCACCTTAGGCGTTTTTGTTTTGATCTTGAAAAATGTCCTAGGAAGTTTATGTCTAGTGTTCCCTTGGTTCCTAAATCCCCCACACGATGTTTCACATCTATTTGGGTTAGGAAATCACTTTTAGAGACACTAGATTTTAGACAAGTTGATTCCCGTTTGCTTCCACATGATTCTTCTCTTGCCATATCATATAAATGATTGTGTTTGCATGTTTGTCATACGCTAGTTATGCTTTTTGTTATATGTTTGCTAGCGTTGTGACATGTACTTTTTGTATAAATTTTTATTTTTGAAAAATTTTGAAAAATACAAAAAGATTTTATTTTGATAAAATTTTAAGAAAATCCAAAAAGATTTTTGTATTTTTTTGCACCGTTTATGGATGGAAACTTAGGATGACCATGTCACAACATCATTCCATTTTTCATGTGACTATTTGATAGTGTTTTGAGACAATAGGTCAATTCATCCATGTTCTTTGTAATGTTTGGAGTCATTAAGATGTAATTAAGTGTTGCTTCATACATGTTTGACTCATAGTTTCCTTTATTGCACACATGCACGGATTTGTTTGATTATTGTTCTTGACTTATCACATGTTGGTTAGGTGTTTTCATCTCAATCCCGTCCTTAAAACGAACCAAGTGCAATTATACGAGAGTAATAAAAGTAGTGCATGTAAAAACCATTGCCCGTGAGGAATTAACTGTTTAGTTTGAAAAATGATGAGTGAACACGGGAAAGGGCTGCAAGTGAATAATAATCACGTCGTGAAAGCCACCGTTTGAAAAGAGCCCACACAAAAAATTAAGGCAATAAAAGGATGAAATATGCCAACTATTTGGGCCAGTAAGTTTTCTCTAAGTTGAGAATTTAGTACATCTTTAGATATAAAAATTGCATTATTATATATGAGGGAGTTTTGGATGGATATATCAATGGGTTTGCACGTCCTTTGAAAATTTCTCGAAACGGCACTAAATAGTTTTGGACGTTATTGGTGTGGAAATCATTTTGACTTTGATTTGTTGATTTGCATAAGACGGTTTCATCTAAATTCAACAATCTTTTCACCTAAGGATACTTTTGATATTCATTCGTTAGGGGTACACATATGCATCGTGCACATTTGATTGATTGAGTTGATTTACCTATCGAATGTGTTCACAACCATTCATTCCATTTCCATGACTTGGTTGTTTGAGTCTAAATCCATGGTGTGATTTTTGTATCATATTTGTTCAAATTGGTATCTTATTTTTGTACGAAAAATTTGAAAAATTCAAAAATAGTTTGTGAAGATTTGTTTGAGCATCTCCTTGCAAGATCACGTTGACCATATTGTTTGATGCCCTATTTTGTGTACCGTGACACCCCGATTTTGCTTATTTGATTCATTCTTCTCATTTGTCTATTTGGGGACATCATAAAAAGGGGGAGAAAGAATTATCATATTATGGGGGAGTTTGTATTTTGGGGGAGTTTTTGAGATGTAGCTTATGTTTTTATCATATATTGGTATCCATGTTTATCTCATTTCAAACTCGATATGTCACGTGGTATTTTCTTTGTCTCATGTGTGTAGGTATAAAGATTGAAGATCAATATGTTGCACACCCTGATGAGAAAAGCTTTGAGATTTGATGATTGTTGAAGATTGAAGAACAAACGATGAATATTTATACCTTTGTATCTTTCCATCTTTAGGGTTCATGGGAGGGTAGATTTGTATAGGTCATTAGTTGATAATTCGGATATTTTTTATGTATGTACCGGCATAGACATAGGGGGAGATTTGTAAGGACATTTTTTGTCCATTATCAATTTGTATGTCGTACGCCATTACACCGTTGAAGAAACTCAAGATCGAATCTACATCAATGGATCCGAATATCAAAGTGTCTTCAACATCATAGCCTCTGCGAGAATGAACTTGGTAAAATTTTATTTTTACGTTCCTTAAAGTTCATATTTAGTATTGGGAAATTTTTATAAAATGGTTTTTATAAAAATAAGAAGTAAGTTTTTTCAAACAAAATGAGGCTTTTAAAAGTTTTTTAGTTTTCTGGGAAGCCGGACCGGTCCACCTCTATACCGGACTGATCCGCCACTGGACCGGTCCGCCCCCCAAGCGGATCGATCCGCTTGCTGCAGATCCAGTAAACCCCGGACGAAAAGCGAATCGAAGAAGCCAATTTTTAAAAGAACCGATCCGAGATCGGATCGATCCGCCTCCAAGCCGGACCGATCCGCCTGGGATAAATTCGGCCAGATCTGTTCGAGATTTTTTAGGCTCAAAGTTTTCTTATTTAAGCCAACTTCGGGGAGTTTTTTTCCAAGACTTTTCAAGACGATTTTTAGAGTCCTAAATACTCTAAGTCTTCATCTTTTTGAGTCCCAAGACTCTTTTTGATTCACACACAAAAATCCCAATTACTTTTGTGAATCTTTTGGAACCCTAGAACACAATTTTGTTATTTTTCAACCCTTGTGGAGAAGCCGTCTCTCTTCTTCATTACTGACCACTTGGAGTTCCTGCGGGAGATTCCAGCCGACAGTGTTTCTATCCATTGCTTTAAAGGTTTGACGAAGACATCATGCGTTACACTTGTGGGCGATTATCAGGTTGTATGTAAGTCAATGGTCTTGTAAGTTCTTCAAAGTTCTAGAAATAAAAGGTTTTGCCCTTCGGGGATTTTTCCTTAACTTTGTGTCGATTTCTTTATTTGTGTATGGATTGACACTTGCACTTTAGATGCATGTTTAGGGTCTCTAATTAAATAAGGGGTTCTTTAAAACTTGCGAATCTAGTTTAATCAATTATCACGTAATTCTCACGTTCTCCCTTGCCCACAGGGAAACAGGGCACAACATCAAGGTGCCTAACAGGGGCAGCAGGATCCGTTAGCCCCATCACCAGCACATACCCCCCGCAGCAACTAGGTCAGATGTACTACGAGCATTATGTACAATGTCCAAGACGTGCCTATACAGCCAGCACCTCAGACGCCGCCAGCAGTCGCGGGTACACTTCTCATCCATGGGCATGAGGGTAGTATTTTGTTTGACATGGGTGTGACACATTATTTTATTGCCACTAGATTTGCACGAGCAATCGATCTTTTAGAGACATCCGACACTATCTTATGTGTGTGGAGACACCGATGGGTAATGGGTCCCTTATACACTCGATCTGTATGGGTGTGGACATTATAATTGGGAGATTGAGTCTAGCGGCAGACCTTCTAGTTTTAGATATGGAGGGTTTTGGCGTCATCCTAGCATGGATTAGCTGGTGAATTATAGGGCGATTATATATTTCTATGAGAGGATTATCGTATTTACCATTCCAGGATAGGAGATGTTCCTAGTAGCAATGCCTCTTTCCAAGGGAGGATCTCACACTCATTTATATTACATTAAGGAGGAGACCTCACATGAGGTGGTTGTTTCTTTTGACTCAATCCGAGTCATGAGGTATTTCGAGGACGTCTTCCAGGAGATACCAGGGTTACCACCTAGCAAGGAGATTGAGTTCGTTATTGACTTAGCACCGAGGATAAGCCTGGTTGCTAGAGCACTATATCGCATGGCTCCTTCAGAGATGCTACAATTAATAGAGCAGATCTAGTAACTCTTGAGACAGGTTTTCATTCGGTGGAGTACATCATCGTGGGGTGCGCCGATGTTATTTGTGAAGAAAAGGGATTGTTCGCTTCGTTTGTTTGTAGACTACAGGGAGATGAACAAGTTGACGATACGTAACAAGTATCCATTACCTAGGATTGACGACTTGTTTGATCAGTTGAGAGGGGCTGCGTACTTCTCAAAGATTGATTTGAGGTTAGGTTACTATCAGTTGTGCATTCGAGAGGAGTATGTACCTAAGACCACTTTCTTGTCATGGTATGGGTCCCATGAGTTTAGAGGGATGTTCTTTAGTCTCACTAATGCACCTGCAGTATTTATGGATCTCATGAACAGGGTATTCAAGGAGTTTTTGCACCAGTTCATGATTGTTTTTCATTGACGACATTCTGCTTTACTCTCGTACGGAGGAGGATCACGCCGAGCATTTACGTATGGTTCTTCAAATGTTATGGAACCATCAGTTGTACGCTAAATTCGAGAAGTGTGGATTTTGGCTTTGGGAGGTTCAGTTTCTTGGCCACATTGTGCCCGTTAGAGGCATTATTGTCGATCTGAGTAAGGTATTAGCGGTAAGGGAGTGGGGACAGTCCACGACACCGATCAAGATTCCAAGATTTTAGGGTTGGCTGGTTACTATCATCGCTTCATCGAGGGGTTCTCAAAGATTCATGGTCCTTTTATGAACTTGACTCAGAAAGGAGTACCATTAGTGTGGAGCGACTACTACCAGTTAGCATTTAATGAGTGCCTTAAGGTTGTTTCCACCTCAGTCACTGGGTCCTCCAATACCAGATGGTGGAGGTGGGGGTGGTAACTCCAGTGCCTTATGTTTGAGTTTTTGATGAGAAGACTATAGAGCCTGGAAACCTTAAGGGACCTCTTTATATGGTGAAGCAGCTCCACGCAAAGGGTGATGCCTGGTTCACCACCAGAGTCTCCGGTGAGGTTAAGCAACAAAAGAGGAAGAGATGAATCTTCTCGTTCCCATAGGCGTTGCCAAAATGATGATGCTGTAAACAGCACCACTAGATAAAGAGGTAGCAGATCGCATGGCTCATGTAGCAGAGTCTAAGGAAGTGACTAAAGCTGAGGTTGTGAACTTGGCATCTACATAGGTTAAGCGCGAGAAGAGAAAGAAGGTAGATATGGACACCCTCATGGTCGGCTTCTCACGACTTGACTTCAAGGTTATCTTAGCTCCCCATGATGACCCTTTAGTCATCACCACAAGGATGCATGGGTGTGAAGTTCAGACGATCCTCGTTGATGGTAGTAGTTCTGTAGACATTATGTTTTGTCCCTGTTTTAAGATTCTAGGCCTCAGCAGAGATAGGCTTGTCCCTTATCATCATCCCCTGATTGGGTTCAGCAGTGAAAAGGTTCATCCATTGGGCATGTATGAAATGAATTTGAAAATATGAGATAAATGGCCTAAGAGGTTGACCAAAAAAATCATTTTTTTGTGATGGATGAAAACGTCTTCTCAGCTTACAACCTCATCATAGGACGAGTAGCCCTCAAGGAATCTGAGGTGTTGCCTTCAACGGTCCACCAAATGCTAAAATTCTTGACTCCTTATAGAGTAGAGGAAGTACAAGGTGACCAAACATCAGCACGTGAATGCTATTTCAACTCTGTGGAAGAAATATAGGTTTATAAGAGGGAAATAACCACGTATAACATAGGCACACTTGATCCTAGAGATGAAACAAAGCTCAAAAAGGGAGAGGCCACGGAGGAGGTAGAATCCATCATCCTCAATGAGGACGAGATGGAAAAAACCATCCAAATCGATAGAGCCATAAGACTTGAGATCAAGGGGGACCTACTAAAGCTGCTAAGGAAGAGACAGAGTATCTTTGCATGGATCCATGAAGACATGCCAGGTGTTGATCCTGAAATTATGTGCCATAAACTCAATCTTATAGAAGATGAAAAGCCAATCAAGCAGGGAAGAAGAGTATAATTAAGGGAAAAGTATGATGTCATCCGAGACGAGTTTAGAAAGCTTAAAGAGGCCATGTTCATCAGAGAGGTCATATACCCAGAGTGGTTATCTAATGCTATCATTGTGCCCAAAGTTAATGGAAAATGGAGGATGTGTGTAGATTTCACTGATTTAAATAAGTCTTGCCCAAAGACAGTTTCCCCTACCTCGTATAGATCAGATGGTGGATGCCACGGCAGGACATTAGCTCATGACCTTCATGGATGCGTATTCAGAGTACAATAAGATCTTCATGGACTCAGTAGACTCAGAGAAGATAGCCTTCATTACAGACAAGGGGACCTATTGCTTCAAGATCATGACCTTCGGCCTGAAGAATGCAGGGGATACTTACCAATGTCTTATAAATAAGATGTTCGAAGATCAGATAGGAAAATCCATGGAAGTTTATATGGACAACATGTTGACAAAGAGTCTGAAGGCCAACACTCATGTGGCCGACCTTGAAAGAACTTTTGACACCATGGGCAAATACAGAATGGAGCTTAACACGGCCAAATGTGTCTTTGGGGTAGGAGCAAGAAAATTTTTAGGATTCATTGTCAACCAAAGGGGAATAGAGTCTAACCCTGAGAAGATCAAGGCCTTGCTGGAAATGAAGACCCCCAGGACCATCAAAGACGTTCAGAGGCTAACCAAACGAGTTGTTGTACTTAACAAGTTTATATTAAGAGCCAAGAATAAGTGTCTTCCTTTTTTCAAAGTTCTTAGAAAGGCCTTCAAAGGGGATGAGGAATGTGAGAAAGATTTTAAGGAGCTCAAGTCCTACCTCGGATCCCCTCTACTCCTATCTTGGCCAATTCAGGGAGAAAAATTATATGTATATCTAGATGTCTCAGAGTCAGCTATCAGTGCCACAATTGTAAGAGAAGAGGATGGAGTGTAGAGACCAATGTACTTCAATAGTAAAGATCTTCATGGATCCGAACAAAAGTACCCTACTATCGAAAAGTTAGCCTATGCCTTCATACATGCATCTAGGAAAATGAAGCCATACGTCCAATCCCCCTTCATGGTTATCCTCACTGATTCCCCACTCAAACTGGTCCTCCATAGGCCTAAGAAGTCATGTAGGCTAATGACTTGGGCCATTGAGTTAGGGGAATATGACATTATTTATTAACCCAGGATTTCCATCAAGGGACAGGCACTCGCAGGATTTGTAGCCGATTTTACTTGGGAAGAGGCCGAGGTTGATATTAGTCAAAAGGCTACAGAGGAACCGAATTGAAACGTCTCCTAAAAATTGAACGAGGATGAGTTAATCAAAGATAGAAAAAGGATAGTTTATAATGAGGAAGACAGATACCTATTCAAGGAAGGGACCCTATCAGAGGGAAACTTCTCTTTAAATGCAACCATTTGGAACCTCTTTGTTAATAGGTCATCTTGTGAAAGCGAAAGTGGAGCAGGGCTGATAGTGTTAGCACCAGATGGTGCCGATATTGAGTATGCGTTGAGGTTCAACTTCAAAGCTTCCAACAATGAGTTAGACTATGAGGCATTAATAGCAGGTCTCTCTTTGGCAAAGACCCTTAGTGTCGGCCAACTCTTAGTCCACAGTGACTCAAGGTTAGTTGTCAACCAAATCCTGGGGGTGTAGACAAATACTTGAAGAGGGTGAGAACGATGCTAGAAATCTTCAAGGAAGTAAAGATGAAGAGGATACCTTGGCGAGACAATAACCGAGTTGATGCACTCGCGAGGTTAGCCTCAGCAATAAGAAGAGACATAAGGAGAACAATACCAGTTGAGATTCTGCTCAAGCCGACCATCGAAGGGGAAGAGGTTGCTAGAACTTTCCTGAATATGAATATGGGAGAATCATGGATGGACCCTCTTATTAGATACATTAGAGAGGAAGAGCTTCCAGAGTCGAAGTTAGAAAGGAGAATCTGAGATTCAGAGCTACAAAATTATCAATTATAGGAGATGTCTTGTATAAAAAGGGGTTAATACTCCCTCTCCTCATATGTGTTCACCTTTCAAATGTTCCACACATCTTGGACAATGTTCATGAGGGCTCTTATTAAAGTCATATAGGAGGAAGTCCATTGGATAAGAGGATAATCACTCAGGGGTACTGGTGGCAGACCCTGGCCAAAGATGCAGCTGCGTATGTGAAGAAGTGATATAAGTGTCAGAAATTCTCCACCATCCCTCATCAGCCACACCAACCTCTTACTTCTATCAGTTCCCTTTGGCCATTTGAAATATGGGGCATCAACTTGGTAGGACCCTTTCCAAGAGCTATAAACAACTATCGGTTCCTAATAGTGATAATTAATTATTTCTCCAAATAGGTGGAGGCTGAGCCAATAATCACAATCACTGAGCAGAAGACCTTCCAGTTCATCTGGAAAAATATAATATGCAAGCACGGTCTTCTAAACACCCTCATGTCAGACAACGAAACCCAATTCAAGAATATATCCTTAGAAAAATGTTGTGAAAGAGTGGGGATCAAGAAGTTCTTCTCTTCTCCTCGCCGACCCCGAGAAAATGGTCAAATCGAGGTTGGAAGAGGCCAAAGAGAGATGGATAGAGGAGGTATATGTTATGTTATGGGCCTATAGGAAGACAACAAGGATGCCAACAATAGAAACTCCATTTATACTACCCCATGGCTTAGAAGCTATAATCCCAAAAGAGGTAGGACTTCACACTCATAGAGTTCAGACCTATGACCCTCAGAGGAATGGGGAAGAGAAAAGACTTGATCTGGATTTAATTGAAGAAAGAAGAGAGGATGTAGAGATAAGATAGGAAGCCTATTAGTAGAGAACTGTGAAGTTTTATAATCAGAGGGTAAAGTCAAGGCCGATAGCTATGGGAGACCTAGTCATCATGAAGACGTGGCAGAAAACAAATAAGCTCCATCCCAATTGGCATGGTCCTTATAAGGTCATTGACGAGGTCGTGCTAGGTACCTACCGACTAAAAAATCATGAAGGAGAACCTTTCTCCAACCCTTGGAATGCCGATAATTTAAAGAAATATTACGTATGATGTTGCAGTTATTCTTATCTTTTTGTAATATGTGTAATCAGCTTATACAGAGGATGTTAATGAAAAGATAGCAATATTATGCTGGTACTTTTGTTGTGTTTTTAAACATCATTTGTTTGGTGAAATATGAGGTAAAACATCATAATTTGGTGACCTCAGACCCTTTAAACATCATTAGTTTGGTGAAATATGAGGTAAAACATCATAATTTGGTGACCTTAGATCCTTTAAACATCATTTGTTTGGTCAAATATGAGGTAAAACATCATAATTTCGTGACCTCCGACCCTTTAAACATCATTATTTTGATGAAATATGAGGTAAAACATCATAACTTAGTGACCTCAAACCCTTTAAACATCATTAGTTTGGTGAAATATGAGGTGAAACATCATAATTTGGTGACCTCGGGCCCATTAAACATTATTAGTTTTGTGAAAATATGAGGTAAAACATCATAATCTGGTGAAATATGAGGTAAAACATCATAATTTGGTGACCTCAGACCCTTTAAACATCATTAGTTTGCTGAAATATGAGGTAAAACATCATAATTTGGTGACCTCAGAACCTTTAAACATCATTTGTTGGTCAAATGTGAGGTAAAACATCATAATTTGGTGACCTCAAACCCTTTAAACATCATTAGTTTGGTGAAATGTGAGGTAAAACATCATAATTTGGTGACCTCGGACCCTTTAAACATCATTAGTTTGGTGAAATATGAGGTGACCTCAAACCCTTTAAACATCATTAGTTTGGTGAAAATATGAGGTAAAACATCATAATTTGGCGACCTTGGACCCTTTAAACATCATTAGTTTGGTGAAATATGAGGTAAAACATCATAATTTGGTGACCTCAGACCCTTTAATCATCATTTGTTTGGTGAAATATGAGGTAAAACATTATAATTTGGTGACCTCAAACCCTTTGAACACCATTAGTTTGGTGAAATGTGAGGTAAAACATCATAATTTAGTGACCTCAGACCCTTTAAACATCATTAGTTTGGTGAAATATGAGGTAAAACATCATAATTGGGTGACCTCAGACCCTTTAAACATCATTAGTTTGGTGAAAATATCAGGTAAAAGGTGACCTTAGACCCTTTAAACATCATTAGTTTGGTGAAATATGAGGTAAAAGATCATAATTTGGTAACCTCGGACCCTTTAAACATCATTAGTTTGGTGAAATATGAGGTAAAACAGCATAATTTGGTGAAATATGAGGTAAAACATCATAATTTGGTGACCTCAGACCTTTTAAACATCATTAGTTTGGTGAAATATGAGGTAAAAGATCATAATTTGGTGACCTCGAACCCTTTAAACATCATTTGTTTGGTGAAATATGAGGTAAAACTTCATAATTTGGTGACCTCCGACCTTAAACATCATTAGTTAGGTGAAATATGAGGTAAAACATCATATTTTGCTGACCTCCGACCTTAAATATCATTAGTTTGGTGAAAATATGAGGTGAAAATATGAGGTGAAACACCATAATTTTGGTGAACTCGGACTTTTAACATCATTATTTGGTGAAAACGTGAGGATAAAACACCAGAACTTGGTGACCTCGTATCGTTTGCACATTGAGAAATAAGAGATGAAACATCATAGAATTTCATTCATTCAAACCAAAAAATATTACATCATTCTCAGAGAAGAGATTAGTTCATCAAATGAAAGGGGTTATACAAGAGCTTCACAAAATCAAAGGCATGCAGAAGAGGTACTCAGACACTCATTGACGCGACTAAGAATGTGTCTCAGAAGTGCGTTCTCTTCTAGGCTCAAGTGCAAGCCTGTCGCATTAGTAATAATCCCGGTAAGTCAGGATCGTATCCATAGGGAAATAGGACAATGGAATTGTAACGACGTTGGACAGATAGGGAAATCCTAACTCTGACTCTAAAGAAAAGGGAAAAGATGATTATTTTTGGAATTGGTTACAACTAGATGCAATTATGAAATTATGAAAGAGTGAAACTATTCTAAATTACCTAAAATACTTATAAATAATGATTTAAAACTTTAAGCTATATGATGGGAAAACAGGACAGGAATACAATCCCCCAACCCTAGTGTATTGATATAAAACTAATCATAAATTTAAATGATTAATTAGACCCATAATTTACTACTCCCAAGCATTACGTATATGAGGTTCAAGCCCTCATCATACTTAATCTGAGCACGAGTAAATCGGTATTTCAATACTTACACTCGAATTGTATTCTAAAGCATCCCGATTACTCGGAAGCAAATGAGATTTAAAGATCTACAATTGTCGTATTTCTATGCAATACGATCATATTCAAACCATTAAATTTAGAGGATTAATTTTATGTACATACAACTATCACATCAGGTTGGGTTCATGCATCCCGACCTTGAAAATATAGCCGGACATATGAAAATTTTAAAACAACATGATAGGAATGAATGAAAACATTTTTATTGAGGAATGAAGCTGAGGAAAGATGAAATTATAAGTGAACGAACAACTAGAACAATGATTGAAAAAGAAATTGGAATACCTGTACTTGAATTGCAACTTGAAAAATAACTAGGGTTTGTTGTTCTTCTCCTTCTAAATGAATTACAAATCTTCCTTCAGGAATTAGAAGCCTCCTCCACGTTTGGGAGGAGTTTACTATTTATTAACTACGAAAAACCAGAGTTTGAACCAACTAGGACTTTATTTTTACAAGTGGGTAAATTCAAAAATTCGATAACAGAACCGATCCGGCTAAATGGTTCGTTTCGGTTCGGTTCCATCTTTTGTAGCCATTACAGAAAACTCTTGGAACATGGGATCGGTTCGTTATTTGCCAGGTTCGGTTCGGTTCCATCTTTTCATCCCTTCACTGGAAGTTTGTCCAAGGTGGATTCGGTTCGTTTTTCCCTTGATTCGGTTCGGTTCGCTTTTTCCATCCTTTACAAAAGCTTTGCCCATGATGGATTCGGTTTGTTTTTCCTCCCTAGGGTTCGGTTCCCTTTTGTCAGTCTTTGTAGAAACCTTTCTTTCTTGTGTTTCCTTGGAGCTTTTGGTATGGAACTTGGTTTATAACACTGAACACCTGCAAAATAGATGACGAACACACGAAACTCGACGTGCTCATTATAAACTTGCCATTATCAATGATACGATATAATCCAATTGAATTACATTGTGCTCAGCGATAAAACCTTCTAAATTACGAGGATAAATGGGAATAATTTATGCCTAATCAAACCCCCCTAACTTAGAACATTGATCGTCCCGAGTAATGTAAAAGAATCACAATAAGGTCTAGCTCGTAAAAGGGATAGGATACCCCTTTCGCGGGTACGCAATTGCATTTAGCGTATGCAACAATCCTTTAAACCCCAGGGTTACCCTAGTAGGACGAGTGGTGTCTCGTGAGGGTTTTCAGAGAATATACTCACAAAATTCGACTCAAATAAACTTCAAAATAGCAAAAACTGTATTATTCAAACTTTCCCAGAATATAGTCATCATCAAGTCATGTTCAATAGTCTCAAATCATAGTGTGTATGTGCGAAGCCAAAAATTTAACCGCGAATTTCCACTGATTAATCATTACGTTACTTATTCGAAAATTCATTTTGATTTCAAATTCTCACGGGATACTCTCACAAACGAATCGTTCGGAATGAGGATATTCTCTCGGTGTGCGTGATAAAAAGAGTAAATATAATGGACGCAAAGTCACGCACACAAGTAGAAAGACGAATATTTATGGTGAATAGATCTCATCATCGGAATACGATTTTAAAAACGGGAACATTGCCTCTTATTTATGCATTCGATCTCTTTTATTATCTTTTGGTGTATTAGCTTTCCACGCAGTAACCAAATTCGCAATTTGGACTCGGCTAGGACTTTTTCGGGTTTTGAGATATATTGGGTAAAATGAAAATGGTAGGGAAGGTTGGAATTGGAAAAGTCATTTATGATGTCCATTTGTGCTTTTTCCGGGCTATTGCTCATTTTTTCTTCTTTTTCTCTATTTTTCTGTTTTTCACTTATTTTCTTTTCTTGCTAATTTTGTTGAGCATTTCTATTCTTTTTCTTGCCCCTTTTTATGCACTTTCTGGACTTTATTGAATATTCACTTTTCGCAATTCTAGGATACTTGGGTTTTTCGGGGTGTCAAACGAAAGGAAAAATTATTCGGCTCAATTTGTGTTACAAAAGGGATAAATTTTTTGTTACTTTTTCTGGCCAATATTTTTGGGTGACAAACGAGGGCCTACTTCATTGTCCGAATTACTTATTCACTTACCATATGCGTTTCGAGATGAAGTTAATTTAGAGATTTGTAACGCGATTTTTAAGGCAATACCACACACGTTTTCCATAACCGATCAAAACAAAGAATTGAGATCATCAATGACTTATTTAAAATACTGAATTAGAACTATGAGTTAACCATTAACTCAGATTGATTTATAATTTTCACAAAGATGAAAGGCTCGAAATCTCACCGGGTGTTGTTAATATCCACACTTATTCGTTAAGTCGTCAATTTTTGCACAATATCCATCTTTGGTCAATTTCGGCTTTATGCATTGGGTTTTTACAATTTGAGACTTTAAACCGACTTTTAATGATATTTTTGAAAATTTTGAATTCCAATTTTTATTTATTTTGAAAAAAAAAATTTGGATTTTTCAAGATTTTTTTGAGATTTTTGGGCATTTTTGAAAATTTGTGAAGTATTAGAAATACGCACTTGTGCCCCCCCCCCCCCCCCCCCAACTTAGACTTTTGCATTGTCCTCAAGCAAAAAGGACTAAAATCTAACTGAAACTGAATTAAAAGTGCGGAAGAATAAAACAAGCAAATGAAACCGAAATGCAACTTTTATAAATATAAAGAACAACTGTGTTACATAGGAGAAGGGAAATCATACAAGCAACACTGAGTAAACACTCATTTCACGCATACACAACCAACAATCACAGCAGAAACAGGCATGGGCTTTATTGAGGGGGCTGATTGGAGGGCTCGGGTGCGCACGGATCATTGGGATCATAAAAGAAAGATGGTGGGGGACCGCCAAAGTTTAGCTCATAGAGGTGGGCTTGGAGTTAGTGCATCATCCGTGTGTCTCTCCGATAAGCCGCTTGATCTTGGTTGTATTGGGTGATGAACTCGTCCAAACGGGATTCCACCGCTACCAGCCGGCTATTGAAATCAGCACCCGGGGGCTCAAAATCCGAGTCATCATCTTCATTGTAATCGTCATCTTTAGCCCCTTCCATTTTAATGTCATCCGCCGCCGGCTCTTCAATCTGAATTTCTTCCTCTTCCTCTAAATTGATCGCCTCCCAGGCTGCTCAGTTGGCAGCCCTTTGTTGGGCACTCCTCGCGCGGGATGTCTTTCCAATGGGTTCCGGGAGATAGGGGAAAGCTTGGGGTGGCTGGATATCAGCGTCGGCTAAGAGGGACATGATGAGGCGGGCATATGGGAGGGGTACCGCACCTTTGTGCTCCTAGGATGCGAAAATGATATCCGCGTAGAGCATCCTGGCCAGGTTAAGGGTGAAATCGGGGTCGAATAGGTGGTACACAAGGGTCGCTTGGCGAGGGCGCATCGCCGAGTTATTGGATGTTTGAAGCAAATTGGCGCACATGATATGGAACGTGATGCGTTCCTTGTCATTGATATGACCCACTGGGAAAGTACCCCGTTCCCAATTATCGTCGGGCGCGAGGCAGTCGATGTACTGCTATTTAGGAATGGTGGGGGCGTTGGTTGGGTAGTCGTATACGTCCGAGTGAGGAACGCCTTTTTTCGCAAGCTTGCGAGCGAGGATGGCTACGGTGAATGGAATAGGGTGGCCGTCAACAAATGATTGGCACGGAAAGTCGCCCGTACGGACGAGAGTTCCATAAAAAGCCTGGACTTCGTCTACCCACACGACTGGATGAGGCTCTTGCAAGTATTACTGCCACCCCCTCTGGCGAAAAAGGGTTGTGACGGGTAAGGGAATCTCGTCCCAGTTGACCACCCGCTCAATGTACAATTGGTGGGCGAAACTGAAGAAGTGGTCACACCACACTTGCTCCATATGGGAGCGGTATTTACCATTGTGGTTGGCCAAAACTTCGATTGACAGATATTTTAGCGGGAGAGAAGGATTGGCCATTGGGGAAATCTGAGACTTAGGAGGGGAGGACTAGGGTTTGTAAAGAGAGAGAGAGTTGGAGGTGTGAGGGAAAAAGGAAGGAGGATAGGGTATATATAGGTGATGGGGAGGGGTGTGGGTGGGAAATTTTGGAGGTAAAAGGGGGTGAATGTGTTGGAGGGAAAAGGGGGTGAATGGGGGGAAGAGAAGGGATTGGGAGGTTGAATGGGGTTCTCGGGAAGAAACAAAATTGCAGGAACCGAACCGATCCTATTTAGGGGCGATTCTGTTTGGTTATGGGAATTTTTTATTTTTCGATTTTTCCAAACCGAACCGATCCGGCTGAGGGATTCGGTTCGGTTCCATCTGCGAAAGAACCCCTTATTTCAGTCTGTTGCTCAGGAATCCTATTCTCCCACTTTTCTAGAATCTTGCTCTTACTCTCCCACTTGAATTCCTCGATGCCCTCATGAATAACGGGTTAGAATGCGTGATCTAACCTTTATCCTTACGTAACTTACCTACGAACTGACCCTACTCTAACGAAGCCTAACTACTATACATAAGAATTCACCCCATACGCGTCGGGGGTGCGACAACCTCACTATAGCAGCTCACTCTACCCCGTAAACGGGGTCCGACAACCAAAGGGTGCCGACTTCTTCCACATACACCTCTAGATATGGCTTTAGGCGTTGTCCATTTACTTTGAATGTATTTCCCCTTTTCAAATCGTCTAACTCAACAGCTCCGTGAGGGAAAATATTCTTCACAACGAATGGGCCAGACCATCTTGACCACAACTTACCCGGAAAGAGATGAAGCCGAGAGTTATAAAGAAGCACTTTTTGCCCGGGAAGAAACTCTTTGGGTCGAATGATGCTATCCTGAGCGAGTTTCATCCTTTCTTTGGAGATTTTAGCGTTCTCATACGCATCATTGCGTATCTCTTCTAACTCATTTATTTGAAGCTTACGAGTTTCACCGGCCTTATCCATGGTATATTTTAACTCCTTAATTTCCCAATATGCCTTGTGCTCTAATTCCACGGGAAGATGGCAAGGTTTACCATAAACAAAGTGGAAAGGGGACATGACTAGCATATTTTTGTATGCGGTACGATAGGCCCATAGCGAATCGTTCAATCTAAGTGACTAATCTTTTTGAGTAGGATTAACAGTCTATTCGAGAATGTTCTTGATTTCCCGTTTCGCTAGTTCAGCCTGCCCATTCATTTGTGGGTGATAAGTCGTTCCAACCTTGTGAACGACACCATACTTTCTCATGAGCTTCGCGAATGGCCTATTGCAAAAGTGCTTGCCATTATCACTAATTATCGCTTTCGGTGCACCGAAGCGGGAAAGTATGTGTTCCTGCAGGAACTTAATCACCACTTTGTTGTCATTTGTCTTGGTAGCTATAGCTTCCACCCATTTAGAAACATAGTCTATCGCGACAAGGATGTATAGGAAACCAAAGGATGGGGGGAAAGGGCCCATGAAGTCAATACCCCAACAGTCGAAGATCTCAATAATGAGTATGGGGGTAAGAGGCATCATGTCTCGTCGGGTAATAGCTCCCATCCGTTGGCACCTATTATAAGATTTACATGCATCGTTCACATCCTGAAATATTATGGGCCAATAGAGGCCGCATTGCATAATTTTAGCGGCCGTCTTTTTCATCGAAAAGTGGCCTCCACAAGCTTCCAAATGACTAAATTGGATGACTTTTGGGATCTCATCATCCGGTACGCATCGTCGGATGATTTGGTCGGTGCAATATTTAAACAGGAAGGGATCGTCATAGAAAAACATGCGCGACCAAGTAATAAACCTCTTCTTATCTTGCGGTATCCAGTCGGGAGGGACGGCTCCTGGGACAAGGTAGTTCACTATATCCGCAAACTAGGGAAAAGAAGAGGTAGCAAAAAGTTGCTCATCCGGAAAGTATTCATCTATGGGTATGGGATCACTAGGTACGTCAGACGAAATCCGTGATAAGTGGTCGGCAACGACGTTTTCTACTCCTTTATTATCTTTAATGGAGAGATTAAACTCTTGTAGGAGTAGGATCCACCTTATGAGGCGCGGCTTTGCATCTTTTTTTGCAAGTAGGTATTTCAATGCCGCGTGGTCGGTGAACCAATTAATGGGAGAACCGATAAGGTATGACCAAAATTTGTCAAGAGCAAAGACTACCGCTAACAACTCCTTCTTGGTAGTGGAGTAATTGAGTTGTGGTCCAGTAAGGGTCCGGCTAGCGTAGTAGATGACATGAGCATGTTTGTCTTTTCTTTGGCCCAAAACAGCCCCTATCGCCTAATCACTAGCATCACACATAAGTTCGAATGTTAAAGACCAATCCGGAACTTGCATGATGGGAGCGGATACAAGCATGGTTTTTAGTTTTTCAAAAGCTCTTTGGAACGCTTCCGTCCACTCAAATGGGTTGTCCTTCATAAGTAGGTTGCTTAAGGGTCTAGCGATGGCACTAAAGTCCTTAATGAACCTTCGATAAAACCCCGCGTTGACCAAGAAGGAACGCACGTCTTTGAGCGACTTTGGTGGGGGTAGATAGGCTATGACATCTATCTTAGCTCTATCAACTTCTATCCCCTTGGGTGAAACTATATGGCCAAGAACTATTCCCTCGATGACCATGAAGTGGCATTTCTCCCAATTCATCACTAAGTTCTTTTCCACACATCGGGAAAGTACTTTTTCCAGTTTTTCAAGACAAAGATCGAAAGAGGTGCCAAAAACGCTGAAATCATCCGTGAACACTTCAAGTCCTCTCTCGACCATGTCGCTAAATAGGCTCAACATGCACCTTTGAAAAGTCGCGAGTTCATTACACAAGCCAAATGGCATACATTTGTAGGCAAACGTGCCAAAAGGGCAAGTGTAGGTTGTTTTCTTTTGGTCAAGTACATCTACCTCAATTTGGTTATATCCGGTATAACCATCAAGGAAGCAATAATAAGGGTAGCCCACTACTCTCTCAAGCATCTGATTAATAAATGGCAAGGGGATATGGTCCTTCCAAGTTCCCGCATTGAGTTTTCGATAATCAATGCAAACGCGCCACCCGATAGTGGTACATTGGGGAACTAGTTTTCCTTTAGCATTCTCAATGACTGTCTTGCCCGACTTTTTCGGGACAACTTGAATAGGGCTCACCCACTTGCTATCCGAGATTGGGTAGATAATCCCGGAATCCAATAGCTTAATTATTTCTCTCATAACTAATTGTTTCATATTAGGGTTTAGCCTTCTTTGCATTTCTCTCGAGGGCTTGATATCCTCTTCGAGATGGATCTTGTGAGTGAAAATGAAAGTACTTATCCCTTTCAAATCAGCAATGCACCAACCAAAAGCACTTTGGTGCTTCCTCATAATCTTTAACAACTTACCCTCCTGCTCTTCGTCTAGGCTAGAGGAGACAACAACTGGAAATGTCTCACCCTCTCCTAGGTATGCATATTTAATATGGGAGGGGACTTTCTTCAACTCGAGGGTTGGAAATTTTTTGTTGAAGGGAACCATGCGTGTATCCCTCGGTGGTAACTCCTCGAATCTAGAAATCCAACTTACATCTCTCGCGTCCTCGTCCGACGCTTTCGCATAAAATAACTCTCTCAACTCCTCAACCTCCCTCTCGAATGAGGTGTACGTCCCCTCACTCTCCTGACTCGACACTAAATAGGACCCTAAGGCGCCTCCACAATAAGTTTCCTCAAAATAATCCTCTACGATCTCGTCTATTAGTCTCACCGCGTGAAAATCATCATCTTCCCTTGTTTGTTGGGCGATATGGAAGATGTTTGTCTCTAAAGTCATGTTCCCAAAAGTGAGTTGCATCCTCCCATTCCGCGTATTGATGATTGCGTTAGCCGTAGCTAAGAACAGGCGCCCAAGAATGATGGGAACATGGTTGCTCGAGGTGAAGGAGGGCTTCGTGTCCCAAATGACAAAGTCTATCGGGAAGTAGAAAGTGTCAACTTGGATGATCACGTCCTCAACTATGCCTCATGGTACCTTCACGGTTTGATCCACTAATTGGAGAGTGACCTTTGTGGGATTGAGGTAGCCCAAGTCAAGTTGCCTATAGATGGCGTAAGGGAGGATATTGACACTTGCTCCCAAATCAAGGCTTTCTCGATTTTATTTTCTCCAATGATGTAGGAAATGGTGGGTGAACCGGGATCTTTGAACTTCGGTGGGAGATCATTGAGTAGGATGGAGCTCATGTTCTGTACTAGGAAGACGTTTTTCTTTACCTTCATCCTCCTCTTTACCATCAACAAGTATTTTATGACTTTTGCATAAGATGGAATTTGCTTAATCGCATCGAGGAAAGGTAAATTCAGCTTTACTTGCTTTAGCACATTTAGCACTTCATCACGGGGGTTTCCTTTCTGGGAAGGAATCAACCTTTGAGGAAATGGTGCCGCGATGGGTGGTTTCACTACTACCTCGGGCTCACTAGTGTCCTTTTTATCACTCTCCTTCAAGGGGACATCTTTGACCTCTTTCGTACCGGGAGAAATCTCCTTGTCTTTGGTTGCGTCATGTAGGGGAGGTGATAAATCAACGACTCTCCCACTACGAAGAGTGGTCATAGCTTGACATTGCTCCAGATGTTTTGTCGAGGTGGAGCTAACACTAGTTTGATCTTGGGGTGGTCTTTGGCCTTGGGCAGGAAACTTTCCCTTCTCTTGGATACTCAACGATGATTGCAACTGTGAGATGTTTGCATTCATGTCATTCATCATGCGCTCATGTCTAGCATTAGTTGCAGTCTGGGTATTGGTAAAGTGGTTGATCGTATTTTCGAGACTTCTTCGTGGTGGAGGGATGTACGCTCCTTGAGGTGGTGGTGCCTGCACATGTCCTTGCATGTGTGGAGCCTGTTGAAAGTGCGGTGGTGGAGGAGGGGCAACATGTGAATTTGTATTCATCGCAGCATGTTTTTGCCCATAGCTAAAACCAGGGTGGTTTTTCCATGAAGGGTTGTAAGAATTTCGGTGCGGGGCACCAAAATTTCCCTTAAAACCTCCTATACCACTGACTTTCTCTTGAAGCATCACTTTATAGGCGGGTATAGTCGAGCATTCCTCAGTTGAATGACCCGCCTCCCAAATCTCACACAACTTCTCAACAGGGTTAGGGATGGATCCAGTTGGTCCACTTCCCAATACCTCACATATGTCTCGCAGTCCTTTCTCAAGCATATCGAGTCGACTATCCGCTATAGAATTCTTTTCTACATGAAATAGGTCGGACGCCGATAGAGTGGTGGTCACTTGATGATTTCGATTCTGAGCATTAGGGTCAGATAAAACCCAAGATTGGTTAGTCTCAGCGACATACCTCAGGTGAAGCTCAGCATCATGGGCGTCTAAGTCGATAAACGGACCACTACCCATGGTCTCAACGAGTTGCATAGAGTTAATGTTCAGCCCATTATGGATAAAGGAGATGATTTTCATTTTACCAAAACCATGATGGGGACACGAGGCAATTAACTCATTGAAATGCTCGTAGCATCGTTCGAATGACTCATTTTCCAATTGTCAGAATGTCTGAATTTGAGCCTTGATGGAATTCGTTCGGTGTGGAGGAAAGATCTTCTTAAGAAATTTGGATTGCGCTCATTCCATGATGAAATCGAGTTTGGAGGTAAAGACCATAGCCAGGATTTAGCCTTATCCTTTAGCGAGAATGGGAAGAGTTTGAGGCAGAACACATCTTTTGTGCAAGTTTGATCGCTAAGAGTCTCGCACGCCTCCTCGAATTCCATGATGTGGGCATATGGATTTTCTGAATCCATTCCATGGTAAGTGGGAAGTATCTGGATCATCCCATTTCTGAAGCGAAACTGTCCCGCGTTGTATGGAAGTAAAATGCATCCCGAAGTGACAGTGTGCTCGAGATATAATACGTCTCTCAAAGGGCGATACGGAGCCTCTCCCTCATCGGTAGATGCACTACCGTGTTGTGACATCTCTCTCTTTCTCAAAGATTCAGTATCCTCACTTGGTATACTATGAGTGGTCTCTGAAGTGTGTCCTAAGAACGAAAATGGCGTGTTGTTTGAGATTGAGTGTGACGGTGTGGGAGGTGGAACCCGGAACTGTGGAGCGTTTGGAGTGTGAGGGCTATCAGGATCGTACTCAACAATTGGATTTTCGTGAATGTGGGTTGAAGTATTATGGGGAGTTGGAGTGAGTTTTTAATTTTTCATTAATAGCTTATGAGAAATGTTGATGAATCTTTTTGCATTTTTTTGAATTTTTATATGTTTTTGTATTTTTTTGAAATTTGTGGTCAAAGTTTTAGATTAACTCGATCTAATCCTAAGTCTACCTAATTCCCCAGCAACGACGCCAAAAACTTGACGTGACTAAGAATGTGTCTCAGAAGTGCGTTCTCTTCTACGCTCAAGTGCAAGCCTGTCGCGTTAGTAATAAACCCGGTAAGTCGGGATCTTATCCACGGGGAAATAGGACAATGGAATTGTAACGACGTTAAACAGATAGGGAAATCCTTACTCTGACTCTAAAGAAAAGGGAAAAGATGATTGTTTTGGGAATTGGTTACAACCAGATGCAATTGCGAAATTATTAAAGAGTGCAACTATTCTAAATTACCTAAAATACTGATGAAGAATGATTTAAAACTTTAAACTATATGATGGGAAAACAGGACGGAAATACAATCCCCCAACCCTAGTGTATTGATGATATAAAACTAGTCATAAATTTAAATGATTAATTAGACCCAGAATTTAGTACTCCCAAGCATTACGTATATGAGGTTCAAGCCCTCATCATACTTAATCTGAGCACGAGTAAATCAGTATTTTAATTGTTACACTCGAATTGTATTCTAAAGCATCCCGATTACTCGGAAGAAAACGAGATCTAAAGATCTACAATTATCGTATTTCTATGCAATACGGCCATAATCAAACATTTAAATTTAGAGGATTAATTTTATGTACATACAACTATCATATTAGGTTGGGTTCATGCATCCCGACCTTGAAAATCTAGTCGAACATATGAAAATTTTAAAACAACATGATAGGAATGAATGCAAACATTTTTATTGAAGAATAAAGCTGAGGAAAGATGAAATTATAAGTGAACAAACAACTAGAACAATGATTGAAATAGAAATTGGAATACTTGTACTTGAATTGCAACTTGAAAAATAACTAGGGTTTGTTGTTCTTCTCCTTCTAAATGAATTACAAATCTTCCTTCAGGAATTAGAAGCCTTCTCCACGTTTGGGAGGAGGTTATTATTTATTAACTATGAAAAACCATAGTTTGAACCAAATAGGGCTCTATTTTTACAAGTGGATAAATCCGAAAATTCGATAACAGAACCGATCTGGCTAAATGGTTCGGTTCGGTTCCATCTTTTGTAGCCTTTATAGAAAACTCTTCGAACAAGGGATCGGTTCATTATTTGCCAGCTTCGGTTCGATTCCATCTTTTTATCCCCTCACAGGAAGTTTATGCAAGGTGGATTTGGTTCGTTTTTCCCTTAATTCGGTTCGGTTCGCTTTTTCCATCCTTTACAGAAGCATTGCCCATGAGGGATTCGGTTTGTTTTTCCTACCTAGGGTTCGGTTTCCTTTTGTCAATCTTTGCAGAAACCTTACTTTATTGTGTTTCCATGGATCTTTTGGTATGTAACTTGGTTTATAACACCGAACACCTACAAAATAGATGACAAACACATAAAACTCGACGTACTCATTAGAAACTTGCCATTATCAAAGATACAATATAATCCACTTGAATTACATTGCGCGCAGTGATAAAACCTTCTAAATTACGTGGATAAATGGGAAGAATTTATGCCTAATCACTCATGCTTCAGCCGACCCTCCAACGGCAGCGTTGTTTTGCTCTTGAATTTAGTTGGTAACTTCAGCCTCTTCACCTTGTTGTCCAACGTCTTCAGTCTCAGTAACCTCAAGTTGGCTCGTCTCTGAAGGGCCACCCTCTTTAACCTCCTGGAGGGCTTTAGAAAGTTGGGCATCTGCAAAGCCGAGGCCAATAAAGTCCTCAGCCGATATACTATCATAACTTTCTTACTTCATTACGGTCCATCTGCTGGTTACCTTAATGCCCCTCTCTAGGTATTCAAGGCTGAAGCTGACAAATTCATCAGAGGTTTGATACTCCTTGATGAATGACTCTGAGGCATCCTCCAAGGTTGCCTTCGTGGAAACATCGACTTTGTATTAAAGTACATTATCCTTTACCTTCAGAGCATTGGCATGATCAGTCTTCATTTGGGAGATCATGTTACACTTACCCTTCAGACTGTTGTTCAAATCTGCAATCCTTTTATTCAGACTCTCCTCAAGCTTTTCAGCATCCTTGCCCTTCTGGATTAGAGGCAGCCTCGTTAGAGTATAGTTAGCCAGATGATAAAGAGAGAGATCACTCTGTAAAAAGAATAATTATATGCATTAGTAACAATAAAATGATAGGAGCAGAAGTAACACTTAAGGAAATTGCAAATAAGTACCCAAACTTCCCTATGAATAGCAAACTACGCCAGCAGAGGGACATCCATCGAGTGAAGAAAGTGCTTATCATCCTTCGTCATTGCGTGGCCGAGGGCATCACAAGCCCGAGCACTATTGCCTTTGAGACTGTCACTAATTTTCAACTGACCAAGCCGAGCTAATAAGGCATCATCTGAGGAGATTAGTATACCACGCTCAGCATGTTAACCTTTGCTGGGCTTTGTATGCGAAGGGTTTGTAGGCACCTTCCTCTTCTTTGATATCTCGATAGGAGATTTTCCCTTCTTTGTGTGGACAGGGGGTAGTACGGTCTTTCCCCCACGTTTATCTATCAATTTTTTGATGCTGGGAATAGGCATGTTCCAAAGGTCTTCAGAAACTCCTTCTGGCTTTTCTGTAAAAAGAAAACATCGGAAGAAGGGGATCAGACACATGAAACCTATGAGACTATACTTGTAAAACTGCTTTTTCTAAAGAATACTTACAAAGCTCGACCAAAGGGCCATTTCTAAGACCCGTTTGAGATAAATAGTGGGGGTCATCAGATGCTCATACTTGATGAGTTTACCACCTTCTCCCTGACTACGAAGATCCTCAACATGCTTGCGATTGTCTATGCTCAAGCCAAGGTCAGTTTTGGGCGAGAAAGAGACCTTATCCCACCTCAAGGGTGTCCTTAGAACTGATATTCCATAAGCCTCATCAGGAACAACTCCTAATCCCCTAAGGAAAAGAAGAATCGAAGCTTCCAATTGTGATTAGAAGTCTGAGTCACAAGAACCATCTTCTTCTCAGAATTCCTGGCTATAAAGTGATAGTAGCTAGGGTGATTTTTAGTAGATGAGGGTATGTAACAAGATAAGAATATCCTAACTGGAAGGTCAGTATAATGAACCACCTTTCAGAGCACAATGGACCCAACCAAGACCCTCCAGGAATTAGGGGAAAGCTAAGAAGGAGCAAGGTTGATAAAACAAAGAACAGATTGGATAGTGGGATAAATAGGGAGATGGAAGCTGAGTTTGAACATCTGATCATAAACGCAGAGCTCTCCCTATCGATCGTCGAAGGCCCTCTCATCCTTCATAGGTTTCCTTAAAGTAATAGAGGAAGGAATGGCATATAGATATCTGAAGTTGAGGATGTCATATTCGATAACAGCTATCTCAGGACCATCAACCTTGGAAGTTTCAAGTTCACTCCCTTAATCGTCATCATTATCATCAACAGGGCTCAGATGGGGCACCATCAGGAAACCTATGAGCAAACTCAGCACCATTAGCAATCGATAAAGGAATGGCGTTAATAGGAGGGGGCATTGCCACACTCGGCACTAGGATTTCAATGAAGGAAGACCTACGAGAGGTTCTAGCCTCTTGGTGGAATGAGGAATGATCAAACCCTTCTGCTTCCGCAGATACTACACTTCCTTTTGGAGACCAGTCCATAGACTCTTGAAAAGAGTCTACGGACTCGGCATCCTCAAAGGTGGACATAGGGTCTGAGGAAGATGATTTAGGCATCGGTACAGGAGCCTCTGTGGGCTTAGCAGGCTCGGATGGCTCAGGGTATATAATTTTTAAGGGGTAGGAAAGATGGGTTTGAGGGGAAAGGCCTCAACCCCACCAGATTCTTCCTGGGCTAACTCTATCTGCCTAATCTTTTTGAAGTTCTTCTCACGCAGAGATGAAAACTCTTCAATAAGTTGGTACAAAGGACTGAGCATTCAGAGGACGAGACTACACTTGACTCAAACTGTGAACAGGCAAACAACTTGTTCTATCTAAACTAAAGATCAAACTAGGAATCTAAAAGGTTTTCACCAAGAACTTGAAGAACCTTCAAGAATAGAGTCACCGGAGAAGATGACTGGAGGTTCACCGAAGACCTCAAAAAAAGGAAGTTTGTGGCCAAAACAACCTCGAAGCAACCAAGTGTGACCCCAATACTACCTATCCACTATAACCCTAACCCTAAAACCACTTAATAGTGGAAGAAACTCTCACCGAAAAAGGGAAAAAGTCATCGAAAAACTTAAACGGTAAAAGTATTGATCAGAAATGGAAAAAGAGGTCAAACGCATTATATGGATAGTTGGGAATGAGGAAGGAAGAGAAAGAAGTAAGGAAAACCTTGAAGCACAGCACAACAATGGAGATCTTGAGAGAAGAATGGCTGTTATAGAAAGGCTTAAGCCGGAGAAGTTTGTAAGAAAAAAGAGATTGAGGAGAGAGACAAAGTTTTTAAACCTACTCAATGATGGGGCGCGATTCCCAAGGCCCCCATCATTGCCCTAGGAACCCAAAAGATAACTATCAAAATAATCTCAACTTGGGGAATACGTTTGTCATTTCAATAAGTGACATTTGTCAAGGACACACTGGAACCCAAAGAGACTCATCATCGGCCTAACACACATACCCCTCCATCGTCTATTCACATAGAAGACTATGATAACCATCAGCAAGTTCGTTTTTTATAAGGTCAGCCCCTCGTACACCAACTTCGGATGACCATGAGCTGAGGTCAGTAGAGTCTCATGGTCTCAAGTAACTACTAACATCATCATCTGCCTCAGCCGATGTTACAGCTATCTCATACATAACCACGACTAGCCCTCTTGGCCGATCTCATTATGGATATTGACAAGACACTGTCAGACTTCACCAACCTCATACTCGTCCAGGCTGAGGTTACATCAGTCAAGGACACAAGGCCGAGCATTTACAAAGCACATGTAAGGTTTGGAACACGTGGACAAATCAGTTATAATCGAATCATTACCATCGCATGAGGGAATATTGAGGTAATCATTATCTATATAATATCATCTAGGTGTCATTCTCATACTTGTTCGATCCTCATGTACATTCTCATTGCATTATTGGGATTACATTACACCCCCCAAGCGCTATACATAGAGGTATTTCTCTACCTTATAAAGGGGGTCCTCAATTACAAACCCTAGCCAAACTCTGGTGCATTTATAGTAGAGAGAAAAAGTGGATTGATTGTATTACTAAGGACATTAAATCCCTCTTCTAATAGTGATACTTACACTCACTTACACAGCGGACGTAGGCAATTGCCAAACCATTTATATTGGTGTGTTTCTCCCTTTCTCCTTATCTCCTTCTACATATCTGTGTTGTTATTTGCTGCCATTGTTATGCCTGTTTGAGCTAGACTACCTCTTTATTCGGTGGTGCTGTTTACAACATCATCACCCACGACCTCGAGTTGGCAGGGGTCATTTTTTCTTTGAGGATATGGAGACATTATCTTTTGGGAGAGTAGTTTACTCTGTTCATAGATCATAAGTCACTTAAGTATCTATTCATGTAGGAGGATTTGAATATGAGGTAGAGGTGGTGGCTCAAATTCTTGAAGGATTACTAGTTTGATATTAAGTATCATCTTGGTAAGGCTAACGTGGTGGCCGACATGTTGAGCCGAAGACCTACGGGAGAGTTGGTAGAGGTTTGTAAAGAGAAGTGGAGCGAACTTCAACATGAGGATGAGGTAGTTAGATCATACATAGAAATTTCAGCCATCTCTCCCGAGAATTTTATGCGGGTTGTGAGGGAACGGGAAGAGGACCCATTTTGTCAGGATAAAGTACGACAGTTACTAGCCGAGGGGGCAGAGTCCTACTCCATCAACTCAAAGGGTGGACAACGATTTAATGGGAGACTGGTAGTACCCGAGGATGAAGATTTGAGGCATGTAGTCATGATGGAGTCACACGGGTCGAGGTTTGCGATACATCTCAGTGGGGATAAGATGTGCCAGGATATGCAGTGATAGTATTGGTGGTTGGGTATGAAGCGAGACATAGCAGAGTTTGTCTCGAAGTGTGTTACATGTCAACTTATGAAAGTTAACCATCAGAGACCTTTAGGTATGCTACAGCCAGTGAAGATTCCCATGTGAAAATACGAGAGCATTTTGATGGACTTTATTACTAGGCTACCGACATCATTGAGGGCTCACGATTCCATATGGGTAATAGTGGATCGAGTGACCAAGGCAGCTCATTTATTATCGGTTTGTACTAATTTTGATACGATGTAGTATAGGCAGCTATTCATTTTGGAGATCATTAAGTTGCATGGGGTTCCTATTAATATTGTGTCTGACATAGACAAAATATTTGTGTCGCATTTTTGGCAGAGTTTTCAGGAGGCCATAGGCACAGACTTGTGGTTGAGTACGGCGTATCACCCGTATACAGATGAGCAGACTGAGAGAGTAAATCAGATGTTTGAGGATATGTTGAGGATGTGTATCCTAGATTTTGGATGAGGATGGGAGCGATATGTTCCATTGGTAGAGTTTGTGTATAACAACTCTTACCAATTCACTATCGGTATGGCTCCATTCGAGGCACTTTATGGGAGGCCTTGTCGTTCACCCACCTGTTGGTTAGAGGTGGGGGACAACAAGATATTGGGGTCAGAGATGATACAGGATACTTCTGCCAAGATGGAGTTAATTTGAGGATGTATTTGAATAGCCCAGGATAGGCAGAAGAGTTATGCCGATGCCGGTAGGAGACATATGGAGCTAGAGGTGGGTGACCAGGTGTTGATTCAAGTATCTTCTATGAAGGATATTATGAGGTTCGGCAAGAAGGGGAAGTTAGCATAGAGATATGTGGGACCTTTCCCTATTATTGAGAGGGTGGGACCGGTAGCATACAGATTGGGACTCCCAGATCATCTTCAGCAGATACACGACGTGTTCCATGTGGCATCACTAAATAAATACAGGAGGAGTGAGAGAGCCTTGTGGCATGTTCCACTTGAGGAGATTGATTTTTAGTCAGATGTCTCATATGCGGAATGACCCGATGTTATTCTGGATCATAATGAGCATAAACTAAGATCCAAGGTGGTGCCATTAGTGCAAATGCAATGGGGACATCACAATGTTGAGGAGTCGACATAGGAGAGAAATGAGGATATGCGAGAGCAGTATCCATAGTTATTCACCGCATTTATGTACTAATTTTGAGGACGACATTCCTTTTTAAAGGGGAAGTATGTAATACCCCGTATTTTTACATATTTATAATTTAATTAATTGAGTAATTAAATAGAAAAATACGATTATATTTAAATTACGGGAGTGAAGTAATTTAATGCGATTTAATGGTAATTATGATTATTTAGTGATTAAATAATAATTTTGATTATTAAATATTAATCGAAAGATAGACACTAATTAATATTATGATTCAAATTTACTAAGTGTGAATAGTAAATATTTATAGCTAATTTGTATGACATAGCGAGTGATATGGACGTACTTGATTATATCTCAATCGGGTGTCGCATCTAGACTAAATTGAGGATGATATAGAAAATTATTTTTAAGTGACTCAAATGATAATTTAGAGTTCACATATGATTTCGAAAGGGTCGAATTAGTCAAAATAGTATACCCGGGGGTACTAGTCAGGTACCGGTGCATTTTTAGGCTAAACTGGGACCATACGAAGGCGTTTTAATCTTTTGACATTTGGGGATGAGAAGATCTACGAAATTACAAACTCTAAATCAGATTATAAGAGTTGGAGGCTAGGGCCAGAGGAGAGAACTGTAATACCCCGTACTTTTAATTGATATTTATTTATTGGGATTAATTAAATTAAATAGGTATTAATTGAGAATTAATCCGGATAAAATACTAACGAGATGTGAGTTGGTATTTGATTATAATGTGTATACATATGACATTATGTGAATATTGAATATATTGAAATTGTCGAGAGTTTTAAATACGACAATTTGGAAAATTTAATTGGGACGCGCGTGTTAGTCGCGTCGAGAATGAATTTATGAGATTTAAAAATAAATTATTTTTCTTTTGACCAAATAGTCATTTCGAGTGCGCCAACGTGTCTGGAAGGGTCGAGATGGATCTTTTGACCAAACGTTAACAATGTTGTAGGATGATTTTTTGATGATATTATAACGTTAGAATGAAGTTTTATGCATTGTAATGAATTTTTGGGACGATTTGAGGACTGCAAAACGAAGCAGTCCGTAACCTATCTGGTGCAATCGATCGATCGACATTCATCAGTCGATCGATCGACCACCATCGATCGATCGAACATACAAGGTCGATCGATCGACCTTCCCAGAATGAGTAAAATCTTCCCGTTTAAAATTTTAAGGATGTTAACCCTAGAAAATTATTGATGGAGACTTTGTGAGTATTCTTAGACTTAAGGAAGACCAGTAGGTATGGTTGTGAAATCGGACCTTAATTAGAATTTAATTTGGGATAGTTGTCTAAAATCCAATAAAGCTCGACGAGTGAGATAATATTAGGGTTAAAAGAGTAAATTCGAATGATTTGATGAAATGAGGTTTGTGGCAGAAATAATGACCTTAAGAATAATGAAATTAAATGTGGAAATAATAGGAGACTTAGTAACCTATTTGAGATAGGTTTTAAGTATAAGAAACTAGGATGTGAGATGTGTCGACAGTCTACATTATATATTATCGGAAGACTTAAATGCATAAAATTGGAATAATGGTATAGGGATGTAGAATATACCTTTATTAATATTAAGATATCTAAGACGTGTGAATGCTTAGTATATGACTTATGTGTATGACATACCTACCATACTTACTATCACGGAGTTCGTCGTTCGTGTTGGACCAACTAATCTTTGTGTGCCTAAGAGGGGATTTAGATTGGTACCGTAAGAACATAATACTAGAATGACTTATTTGTGAGTTAATAAGTCAGCTGACTATGGAGCGTAGGTATGTACGTGACCCATGGATATGTTGAATTATGTTCGCCTCCATTTTTGTGTGTTGTGCTTATTCTAACAATTCCTGAGAGATTCGGAATTTGTAATCCTTATGTACGTGATGTACCGGGATGAGATAGCAGAGTATGTGCACCGTAGCCTAGACTAGGGGTGCCTATAATGTATATTTATGATGTGAATAATATACAACTAATGTTCAATGAAATACTTAGTAAAGTAACGATGTGTATACTTGTGCTATTTTAATAGAGATTAAAATGAGAACTCCACATAATAAAAGGTTGTTATTAGGGAATTAAGGCACATACATGGTATACTTTAATGACATGAATAAACCCTTAAACCTATAAAGTGAAGCCAGGTTTTGTATTAGACTAGTTACTTAGTAGCATAACTAGTACGGGCTATGGATGCGTTAGGAGTTCACATTAGTTGAGAGGTGAGGAGCTCATGTGAGTGCACGTCCTAACATGTATTTTTCATTCATTGTTTTAATGTTATTAAAGCACTTGCTATTTTTAAAATACTCTCCACTTTCGGGCTCTGACCCGTTTGCTTTCAAATCTATTTTTTTGTAAAAACCTTTTAGGTGCCCAGCCACAAGGACACCATGCATAGTATTTCCATTCAGGTGACGAGCTGTAGCTGTTGTGGAAGTTACAGGGCCTTGATAGTAGACGCCTCCTTTTCTAGTCTTGACTCCATATTCAGTTCCATCATTTGTAGGGCATGTCGCCCATTTCTATTAGAGACATTTCATATTTCAGTTATTCAGATTCTTGGCATGTAATTAATTCAGGGTACACTATTTTGTTCATTTCAGTTGTGGATTGTTGTGAGGAGTTTTTCCTCTGGACTCATTAATGTTTATTGGTTACTTCGTTGAGACTTTATGGTGTATGGTTATGTTATTCTTTTATATCTCACTTACTGCTTGTTAATCAGACTTAATTTAAAATTTGACATCTTACTTTTAAATACTAGGTGGTTAGTAATTATTAAAAATGTTTTCGATAGTAATGCTATTAACTGAACCAACTTGGCATTTTGATTTAATTTAATAAAGGAGTAGCTACCCGGTATTTAATTAGACGGGGTGTCACAAGAACAACTCACAAAAACCATTTGAGATAGAGAGAGATCTATTGTGAATCCTAAGAGAGAGATTTAGAGAAGATTCGAGTGTGTTCTTCCACCACAAACATCTTGGAAAGAAAGAAAGGAGAAGAAGAACATCAACCCTCGAACAATCACGAAATCAGACCCCGCTATAATCAAGGCAAGTGGATATGTGCAAATTAAATTGAGTTATATTATCCATGTGTAGGATTTATGAATAATATGATTTGATGAATATTCTTGGAGAAAAATAATTGAATAAAATGCATGTTGGTTAGGGATTTTCATGTAAAATGATTTAGACCACTAGAGGATTTGAAATCATAGAAGACTTGATCATTAAAATGGATTAAATCCGTATTTATGATTGAAACTATGGGAAGAACATATTAAATTAGGGTCTTGAATAATTAGAGAATTTGAATTACTCTAGCTGAAGTTGTGAAGATTCATGATGTTTAAATCGTTGGAAATCATCCTAGTGTACATAAGAATGGTTAGGGACCATTAGTTAGAAGTATGGTATATTATCATGGGAGTAGGATAATTTAAAATGGTGAAAAATGCATGAAGAAGAAAAGGAACTGCATCTATCGCTGCTCGATCGATCGATCAAATATGAATGTCGATCGATCGATGCTCATGGTCGATCAATCGACCCTGTCTGATTTTGAGTTCTTTTGTTTGTTGAGTTCTAAGTGATTTCCAATGCTTGAGAAGAACCTTAGAGATGATATTATACCTATGTAGGGACTTAGTGAACACCAATAGGTATTTAGTGGGGATCCGTTATAATCATGGGTGTAAGATTTGGAGAGATGGACCGGCGAAGATAAACCGGTTGAGTCATGTATCGGGGATTACGAATTTGAGTTACGAGGGAAGCTAACGTCAATCAAAATTAATATCAGTAGGTTAGAGATAGTTTAGCTACTAAAATTAATGAAGGGGTAACTAGATCCTTTTGAGTTGTGTGAATATTCAATTAAAATGCGATAGTGAAATATATCGTAAAATAATAAGTACGGTGAACACTAAAGATAAAATATTATGTATGAGCATTATCATTAGGTTGCATGTATACCTACTGAATTATATAGATACTTAAGTGGAGGTAATACCTAAAGTATGTATATGACTATATTAGGGTCAAGCTAGGATTTCGAACTAATATATGCTAATAGTAAATTTGGGGTTGGGATGAAAGAGTTTCAAAGCAATATATGTATAAAATTTTGTTAGTGGGGTCGAGGTGATTTTCTGAACCAATACATCAACTAAACTTGGGGTCAAGGTGACATTCCGAACCAATCCTTTTACTTGGTGTCGATGGACTATTACGAACCAAGAGTCCTTGATGTGTGTTATGAGGACATATTAGTGATGAATGAATTTATAAGTATTTGTTGTGTGTGAAATGTAACTGTATAGATGATCTACTTATACGAGTTATTAGATATTGAGATTTGGTGAATACATCTAAAAGGAAATTAAGTAGGGAAACTTAATTATAAAAGGATAAAGATAACAAGCCGTAAAAAGTTATCTAAGTATATAAAATTTTGAGATATGGTTACTATTACATACTATATGGGCGGTATGGGAACTTAGTCATGTAGGTTAGTTCAGTTTAATACTATAGTCCAATTAGTTTGGGTAGTATATCTTGGTGGTCTAAGTACAGGACGTTAGGCGTGCACTGTAGATGAGGGGTGAGGTAACTCAAGAGAGTGTATGCCAATTAACATGTGTAATCAATAACTCATCTTACTATGATAATCACTTGCTAAATCTTTTTAAAACGTTTTGAGCACTAAATCTTGCTATCAAAATATTTTCAAAACCCTTTTAGGTGTCCATCCACAAGGACGCCAGACTTGAGGATTCAGTCCACGGACTCGTAGTTGCAGCATTGTGGAGGCTGGCAGGACTTTGCATAAACGATTCATTTATTTAGATCTAGTGTAGGATCTCATTTTAGTACTCTCTATTGGGACATGTTGTTCATTTTCATTATTTCATATATTTTGTTTTGAATTATGTTGGTTTTATTTAGCAGTTTTGGATTTTAGCCGATTGTTGACTCGCTAAGACTTTATTCTTTATATAAATGTGAAATGGTTTGAATTATAGTATAATGTGAATGTTTAATTATTATTGTTGCTTGATTAATTTTCTTGGGTTAATGCAAAATAAAATTTAACACCGGTCCAATTTCACTTAGGTGATTAGTAATTGAAAAGTTTTCAACACTGATGTTAAGAATGAACCAACTGAGAAGCCTATTTTAATTTAATTTAGGATTGATCACCAGGGATTTAATTAGACAGGGTGTCACATATGGATATTGGATAATTCCATAGGTAATTCTAATTGATAGGCTACGAAACCGTTTCTTTTAGAAATTTTGAAAGGTCTAATATATTTGGGGATAGTTTTCCTTTATTTTTTAAGCGTAAAATTCCTTTCTAGGGAGACACTTTCAAAAAAACTTGATAATTCACTTGAAACTCTAAGGGTTTTCAGCGTTGGTTTGCATAATTTTTCTGTTGATCTTAGGATGTATTCAATTTCTCTCAAATCTGTTAGATTACTTCAGTGGTCTCTTTGATTATTTTGAGACCAAATTGTTTATTATCTCTAGATTCTATCCAATATACATGTGATCTACAGGGTCTTCTGCATATATCTTCAAATGTAACAGTTTTAATACTGGCTCGGTAACCATTGTTATATAAAAAGCCGACAAAAGGTAAATACACATTCTAGTTGTCAGACATATCTAACGTAGAATCATGTAACATATCTTTTAAGGCTTGAATTGTACGTTTTGATTGTCCATATGTTTGGGTATGGAATGCGGTACTTAAAGGAAGTTTAGTACCCATTGTCGTTGGCAATGCTTGCCAAAATTTTCCTACAAAACACAAATCTCTATTTGATGCAATGGATAAAGGAATTCCATGCAATCAAATAATTTCTTGAATGTAGACCTTGTTAAACTTTTTTAACGAATCGGTAGTCTTTAAAGGTAGAAAATGAACAAATTTGGTAAGTCAATCTAGTATTACTCAAATTGAATTATATCTTTGGGACGTATGAGGTAGTTCACTGACAAAATCAATGGTATCATGATCCCATTTCCATTCGATAATAGGTAAGGGTTGAAGAAGTCCACGGGATGTTGGTGTTATATATTTACTTATTGATAAGTAAGACATTTCCTTACGAAATTCTCGATGTCATTTCTCATATTTGGACACCAATAATGCTCCTTCAAAGCATGATACATTTTTGAACTTTCGAGGTGTATGATAAATTTCAAATGATGAGCTTCTTGCAATACTTCCTCTCGAAAAGATGTGTGATCATGTATATACAATATGTTTCTAAATCATAATCATGTTACTTTATCATATGAAAAATTAGGATTTTTGTTCGAATTTTTTTGTACAAAAGAATATTGGGTTTGTTGAACTAAGATTTTCTCTCTCAACTCAGAATAAGCGATAATATTAAAGAGTCTCGCATAAGGAGTAAGTCACCATAGATCATATTTCTCAATGATAGAAATAATATCTTAGGAAATTAGGGTGTGGAGTCTTCCTACTGGATTTTGATTTAAAGCGTCGACTACTACATTCCTTTACCTGGATGGTAATTGAGTTTAAATCGGTAATCTTTCAAAAATTATATCCAGCATCATTGTCTTAAATTTAAGTCCTTTGGGTAAATATATATTTTAAACTTTTATAATTTGAAAAGATTTGGAAACTTACACCATAAAGGTAACAATGCCAAATTTTTAATGCAAAAACTACAGCGGCTAGTTCGAGATCATGGACAGGATACTAAAATTCATGAGTCTTGAGTTGTCGTGACCCACATTCTATCACTTTCTCATTTTTCATTAATACACATCCTAGTCCTTGTAACAAAGCATCATTGTACACATCGTAACTTACATAACTAAAAGGAATAGTAAGGATAGGAACAGTAGTTAATTTGTCCTTCACCAATATGAATGACTGGTTTAATTATTCAGTCCATATAAATGGAACTTCCTTCCTCGTTAGCCTTAAAAGGGTAAGAGCAATGCACGAAAATAATTCTATAAAATGGAAATAATATCCAGCTAATCCTAGAAAAATAATTATTTTAGTAATATTGGTAGGACGTTTCCACTCCAAAATAGCTGAAATTTTCATTCGATCAACTTGCATTCCATTTTTAGAAATCACGTGTCCTAAAAATTTGATTTCCTTCATTGAAAAATCACATTTGCTCTTTTTATCATATAATCGATGGTTTCTAAGAATACTTAAAACCTCTTTTAAATGTTGGGCATGTTCTATGGGATTCTAAGAATATACAAGAATATCGTTGATAAAAACAATAACGAACCGGTCAAGAAAATGGTTAAAAATTCTATGCATTCGATCCATAAAGGCTGCTAGAGCGTTTGTCAAACCAAATGACATTATGGTAAATTCGAAATTTCTGTAATGAGTTCAAAAAGAAGTTTTCAAAAGGTCTTCTTCTCTAACGCGTAATTGATGATAAATAGATCGTAAATATATTTTAAAAAAGACCCTTGCAAGTTGATCATATAGATATCCTATTCGGGGTAAAGGATACTTATTCTTAATTGTTACTGAGTTCAGTTTATGATAATCTATGCACAATCTAAAGCTTCCATCATGTTTCTTAACAAATAATACCGGAGATCCCCAAGGTGATGAACTTAATCGAATAAAACCTTTCCCTAAAAGATCATCTAGGTGGGTACGAAGTTCTAAAGGAGCCATTCGATATGGAGGTATCGAATTAGGAAGTGTATTGGGATAAAGATTGATAATAAACTCAGTTTCTTTGGAAGGGGGTAATCTTGGTAAATCCTTGAGAAAAATGTTTTTGAATTGTTCTAAAAATATTTGAATTAAAGAGGAAATCTGGATTTAGAAATTTGAGGGTTCCGATGGGACTGATCAATGAAATATAAAAGAATAACTATCTTCATTTTGAAAATAAATTTTCTTACCTTGACAATCGATATAAGAGTGATGTCTTGATAAAACATCCATTCTGATAATAATATCAAAACAACAAATATCTAAAATTATCAAGTTAATAGGGAGTGTTCCTAGATCACGTTGAATCTTACAATTTCTATAACCTTGCGTTGGTGTATTGATTTATCCCGTGGGTAATACAATATCAAATGGAGCAGTTAAAGATGTTGGTAATAATTGTAACAATTTAGCTAGTCTAAGACTGACAAAATAACGTGTGGATCCTGTATTAAAAAAAATATGTACCGAAAAATGTTGGAAAATTATCATACCTTCTATCACATCATGTGTATTTCATATAGGCAGTATAGTGTAATTCCTCCCACGACTCAGAATTATCTTAATTCCCTTATTATAATTTGGCTTGGATTAATTATGAGTAAAACCCAATTTTGAATTTTGTGAGGGTTTGTTTAGCTGACGACGGATTATAGATGACTTTATATTAGGACACTGGGGATGAATATGTCCTATTTCATGACACTCGTGATAATGGATTGCTGAACGTGTTGTGTAATGAAGAATCTCAGAATAATCTTGTCCACTCGAGTTTGCATAAAGGGTGAGGTCTAGAATGAGATGGAGTTCTAATGACATGGTTATTCCTGATAATTAGGGTAAAGATTGGATTATGATAGAAGAATTGCGCTCCACAATGAACGCAACATCAATCAATTGAGAATACTCTTGGATTTGTAACTGAGCGATTGAACTTAACTCTCGGATGTAATCCTCTTTTAAACTGCTTTCATTTCTTTACCTCGATATCTATATATTCCAAAGTATAATGAGATATTTCGATAAACCTAGCCTCATATTGGGATACTGATAGGTTAGCTTGTTGTAATTTTAAGAAATCAACAGTTCGTTGTTATCACTTAGTCTCGGGTTAATACTTTTTTGAAGAAGTCCCCTCAAATACTCCCAATTAAAATAAATAACATTCTGATTGCGTGACACTTCTTGCCACCATAAATCAGCTTCACCTTCAAACGTATAAGCAACTAAAGTTACTCATAGATTAGTATCTATACCTACCCGATTCAGAATTATCACTATCTGGTGCATCCATTTCTCATCTTCAATAGCACCTAACTTTCCAAGAAAAGATCGGAAATTTCTTCGAATTTTCGATCTTAAGAGCATTCATTCTACGAATTTCTTCAAAAATATCCTCTGGAGTAGAATGGGTCGGTTGTTGTTATCGGGCTAAAGTAGTAGGTTCCTAAAGACATCGCATGGTTCCTTCAGTTTGAGTCTATTCAGATTGAGTTCTAACAGAGGCAATAGTATTATATGGTACAATAGTATTATACATCACAACCTATGTTAGTGCAACAAAATTTATAGCATAGCATACCATCTACAATATCTTACTACAAATGACCCAAACAAAAGAAACATTTAATTTTAGGACAATTTTAAGTAGGGACGACAACTTCATCACTAGAGGTGGACTCTGGACTAACTAAGTACTCTCCTGAATCTGAGACATTAGTTGAGTTGTCTATTGTACTGGGAGAATAATCACCATGTATTTCACCATTGGATGTGGTATCGAGATACATCAGTGGAGTTGGTGTCTCGTCTGCAAGTACCAGATTTATAGCCTCTTGGAGTATTACCGGATCATTTACATACGTATCCACTTTTCGCATGACTTGTATTTCAACCAGAACTCCGTTTGTTAGTACCAGTATCTTAATGTCAATACTCGAACCTACCCAATCCTCCTCGATCGCACGTATCATTTCTCTTAATTTTGCTAATGCCTCTTCTCTGACTCGGGTATTCCAGCGATTATCTAGTTCGATGTATATATAGAATTGGAACGTGTCCCATGGATGAAGTGAAGCAGAGGACTTTGAACAGGGACCCGTGGATGAAGTGAAGCAGTTGGAATGTGGAGGTACAATGTAAAATACCTTCCTTTGGGCTTAGGTCATACTTTATGCAGTATTGGGAGCGTCGCATTTAAGGTTTAATGAGTGGTTAGCTGCTATAACCATAGTGTGTATAGAATTCCCTTGGAGGGAGGAGGGAGAAAGTGTGGCACTTGGAGGACGTCTTTTGGGATAAGAGATCATTTTGCGATGGGCTAGTAGAGGGTTGTACTTTTGATTTTCAAAAGTACGAACTGTTAAGGCTTGCTGAGTAGAGGAGAAAAGGTTATATTTTTATGGTTAGGCTAGGTATTGGTAATTATAGTGTTCCATTTATGGAGGGGCTTATCATGTGTAAATGCTTTGGGGTGATGAAAAGGGTTTTTTATCACTGAGGAAATTCAGGGTTTAGCGGGATCATTATTGAATGGGGAATTTAGCTCATAGATGTATAAGTTTTGAGAACTAGGTGTTGGTGAGAGTATTGCATTTGGTGGGACCTTTTTGTCTTGAACGTAATGTGTTTGATTGGTGGGTCGAAAGACATGAAACTATTTTATATTATATTGTTATATAAGCCTTCAGGCAATATCTATAATTCGAAAACCTTGGTCCTGATTTAACTTATCTAAATTCTCGACAGAGCTACAAAGTAGTGTATTGGGAGGGTTCCTTGTTTGGATTTCACTTGCGAGACATCCCCCGCATGAAAGTAGCGAATGTTAGGAATTGAGAAAAGTTCAATCATTGGAAATTTCAAAATTTTATATACTTAGTACGCTATTATAGATTAATTGTTAAGAGCTATATTACGGGTTAAGGCAAGTGGATCTGAGTACGTTTATGTCATTGGGCTCAGGTACAGGGTGTATGGGCGCCCTGGTTAACTAATTTGATTTCTAAATGAAGTAATTCACCATGAATAGTAGGAGAAATAGGTATAGAAATTTGAGGGTAGGCGACGTGAGAACTAGTTGAAATTTGGAGTCATAGGCTTAACTTAATTTTGGGGATGAAATTCTTATAAGGGGGGAAGCCTGTAATACCCCGCGATTCTGGGACTGAGAGAATTAATTTTTGGGAGAAATAAAATTTATTTAAATTGGAGAATTTTAAAATTTGGCAATTGAGGTCAAAAATTGAGTACGTTATAAAGTATTTCGGATGACGATTTTGAGTGTCCGGTTGATTTCGAATGGGTCGAGATAGTCAAAATGACTGTCCTTGGGTTTTACTTCGGCTCCGAAATAATTTAAGTTACTTTGACTCGAATTGGAGTAAACGAGTCATTTAAAGAGTGTATTATCATATAATGTGGGTGTTTAGGGAGATTAGGCTTATAAAGCCTTTGGAAGATTAAAATTTCATTCTTGAGATTAAGAGAGAGGGAGAGAAATCCCTAGAGAGAGAGAAAGAAGAGAAAGAATAGAGAGAAGAGGAGAAAAGTTGGGAGCTTGGGAATTTCAGCCAAAATTCGTGATTTCGAGGAAGATTCAACCTCTACCATTTAGAGGCAAGTCATTAATCTTGCTAAATAATTTATGTGCGTATTTTATTTCATATTTAGTGGATAAAAGAAATGGATTTTTGGTTACTATGTCAAAACCTCGATTTTGTAGACTAAATCTTGTAGTTGATGTTTGTATATGGGTTTTGGAGGTGTAGTGATGGTTGGGATCATAGTTGAGTTGATGAATATGATTATAATCATGATTTGATAAAGGTTTGAGGGTTAGAATTAATGGTTTTAGGGTTTATAATTCGTGGGTTTTGTACAGAAGAAGAAACCTTCAAAGTTTTGCAGACCCGAATCGATTCGCCCCCTTAAGCGAATCGATTCGGCTTATGCAAAAGTGCCAGGTCTATGTGACCGAATCGATTCGGACCCAACACCAAATCGATTCATCTTAAGACGGACTCACAGGTCCTTGAGACCGAATCGATTCGCATAAGGGGCGAATCATGCTGAATCGATTCGAAAATAGGGTTGTTTTGAGAAAGTTTTCTAAAATGAGTTTTACACCATTTTGATTGGGTTTCTTGATTTGGAACATCCTAATATAGTACGAGAAGTACATCTTGGATATTTATTGGGGGTTTCTCTCATGATTTTATCATGGGGACATATCGACTGAGGTTGGGAATATACATATATATGCATTGGAGTTTGTCGCATCGATATAGTGGGGAATCTCATTAGGGATGGGAGTCCTATTTAGAGATTAGAGGTGAGTTAATCTATAATGCAAGGTTGAGGATTCTCCGAGGAAGTTGTGAAGGTATGGCCTGAAATTGTTAGGCCGACTTTTTTATCGAATCCTCCTAGTGATGGGATTCTATTTAGATCTGACTGGGGACCAATAAGAGAAAGAGGCCGCGTATCCTTAGTAATGTTTAACTTAAGGAATAAATCGTAAACGCCAAAATGCTAAGGGTTCATAGGAGCAACTGAACCGTAGGCTAAATTGAGAATGATTGGATTATACTATCGACGAGAATAGGGTTGTGTTGTCATTGTAGTCGGGGCAGTTACTACCTATATATGTGTGATTAACAATGGGTGTTCCAATACATGAAGGGATCACAAAATGAATTTAAGATTGATACTGAGACTTACCGACTATTAGTTATGTGAGTAACTATACCCGGGATAACTATAGTGTATCGGTGTGCATCCGAATATACGTGTAATGGGTATGAGGATTGTTAGGTATAGTCAGTTATGACAAAATATCCCTAATATTGAGCAGATTGGGAGACTATTCATATCATATGGGTAATGGATGAATATGTTTCAAGTGAGGGACGATAATATAAAATTAATTAGGATAGGATGCTTAATGGCGGCTAGTATAATGAGGACTATTTACACCTATAGCCAAATTTATTAATTTCATATATACGGACGGGAGAATGTATATATATATATATATATATATATATATATATATATATATATATATATATGTCTATATGTGTGTATGTATGACGTGAATGTATATACCGTGTGTGATGGTTTGTATATATATGATGTGATCATATGTATGTATATATATAGAGTGAATGATATATATACTTATTGTGTGGGCATACCCAGCACATGCTGTCATGGTAGGTTACGCGATGTGGGTGAGGCCCCTGGCTTGAGGAGCATGGTGCGCATAGTCCCCAAGTCTTAGTCGTCCTTTATTCATTGTGTGATTTCATTTTGTCATGTGAAGTCTTGGGTATGATTCGTTCTCACTTCCGGTTCGAAACTATGACCGCTTCCCATATGTTGTGTTTTGTTTTATTACCATGGCGGTGTGATAATATTCCGGTATATGGTAACCCGAGATAAAGTGATTAATTCCTCGAAGATGATAGCATTGTGCAGTAGATTTTGTATCCTATAACCATATATGTTATGATTATATCAAAGTGTGATTATGTGTGGTATGTGTACATGGTCATAGGATTCAATGATTATGTTTTATAACTAGATAATGTTATATAGACCCTAAGGATTCTAGGTGATACCTTACTCAAATACTTGGAGATAGTTGTTCCTAGCAAGTAGGTGGAGTTATAGGTTGTGGGTTAAGGGCACAATGGATCTCAACGATCAACATTGTCATGGAGTAGTGTATCGGGGGGTTCCTTTTCTGGATTTCTCTTTGTGAGACGCCCCACGCACGAAACGTAGTGCAATGTTGGGAGTGAGGAGAAGTTTTGTCCTTGGTATTAGGATGTATGTTGTTTGGAGAATAAATTCTTTATATGAAAACAAATTTTAATGTGTGACGTTCAAAGACTAATACACATGATTAACCTAATAATTAGAACCGATAAACCCTAGTAAGATATATATATATATATATATATATATATATGTGTGTGTGTGTGTGTGTGTGTGTATAATTTTTACGTTATTAGATAAGTCCGGATGTTTTGTAGTGGTGGGGTTAGAATGAATAGGATTTTGGGGTTATGTTATGATGGTGGGTTACGCGGGTATAAGCTATGCGTTCAATTAGATAGATTGCCTCTAGAATGTGTTGGGTAATATAATTAAGGTTCAGGAATAGGATTAGGGGCCCGCTTTAGTTGAGGGGTGAGCTTGGGGTTCCATGAGGGTGCGACTCCGCTATAATTATGAAATATTGTATTTATAATTTATTATGCATTGTTAATACACTTGATGTAATTAATTTCGCACCTTGGGACCTGACCCATTTATTATCTCTTGCTATATATATATTGTACTACAGGTGTCCCACTGCATGGATACCGATGATGTTTTTCTATTCAGTGTACTCAGAGTCGTGACATATGCAGAATGTTACAGGATTTGTATTGTAGCTGTTTCCTAATCCTTTGTAAATCTAGATACGATTCCGTTTGTATATTGGGTTTATACCCAAAAGTTATACGTAGCATTTTATTTTTCTTGTCTGGATGTTGTATTGTCTGTGACCCGACAGCATATTCAGGTATATTGTTTTTCATGCACTTATTTTGTTTTATATGAGTACTTCATCTTTTCATGATACGTGTGTACCCTTTTTATCATGTTCAGTAGTTTTATTTGTAGTTGGCATGATGTTTATTGTATGTTTTAAAATTTTTAGCATCTGCTTATTTTAGTTTTGGGTAGTTAGCTAGGTTTTTTTTGTATCGTCAGTTGATGATGAGAATGATCCACCTGATATCCCTAATTTAATTTAGTATATGGTTGGCCACCCATTATTATTTTAAGCGGGGTGTCACAGATGGTATCAGAGCATCAGGTTCTAATGCCTTAGGATTTGTCCGAGTTTTCTGCGTTCTTTCGTAAGCGTTATTGATGTAGAACCTTGCTAGTAGGAACGTTGTGTTCACTACGTCTATTTTCTTCTGTGATGTGTAATTACTTGAACGATGTTTTTCTATAGTTTCTCCCGTCTCAGACGTCGCCGAGAAGAAGTCGTCCAGGAAGGGCAAACAGAGGGGCTGAGAATATGGAACCCCAAAATGCCTATAGGGACTGTGACCGTAATCGAAGTTGCTAATATTGTGGCACTAATGGTGGATGCTGCCATTGTTATAATGGCACATCATCCTGCAGTCCTGATGGCTCAAAACCACCCAGGGCCATCTGTGTGGGAAAGAGTACGAGATGCCTTTAGGAAAAGACCTCCTACAGACTCTTCAGGAAAGACTGAGGCAATAGTTGCAAGTAAGTGGAACAAGGATGCAAAGGCACCTTTAGAGGGTTGTGTATAGAGATATGCAATGCCCATAACAGATTTTGGGTATGCTTTGACTGGAAGTGTTTTCCTTCCACAGTTCAGATAGAAATAAGAAGGAGACTAGTGAACGTGACTCAGGGGGATCGAACGGTGGTTGATTACAAAGAAGAATCTACTCGGTTGGCTAAATTTGCACCCGACGAGGTACATATAAAGAATAAGAAAATAGTGAAGTTCTTGGGAGGTCTAGATTGATGATTTTGTCCGCATTTGTTGGGGAAACTCGGTGTTGCTTACTTCTACTAATGTGAGGTGTGTGGCATTGTCACATTATCAGGAGTGTTGTCTTCATTTCAGAAGGGAGTAAGAAATTGGGAGACTCAAGTTCATCAAGTAGGACTAAAGGAGTTGATACCAGCGGAGGAAGATCATCGCCTCGCCAGGGTATTAGGAAGGATTGTCGGGTGTCGTAATAGCGCTTTGTCCTTCAGGTTGGTTAGGAAGGATATTCGGGGAGATGTTTATTTTATGGAGAAATAGCCCTTAGGAAGATGGATTGTCCTGGAAGAAGTAGAGTACTTTGAACGGGGATCATGGATGAAGTGAAGCAGTTGGAATGTGGAGGTATAATGTATAATACCTTCCTTTGGGCTTAGGTCATGCTTTACGCAGTATTGAGAGCGTCGTATGTAAGTTTTAATGAGTGGTTAGCCGCTAGAACCATAGTGTGTATAGAATTCCCTTGGAGGGAGGAGTGAGAAAATGTTTCACTTGGAGGACCTCTTTTGGGATAAGAGATCGTTTTGTGATGGGCTAGTAAAGGGTTGTGCTTTGGATTTTCGAAAGTAGGAACTGTTAAGGCTTGTTGAGTAATGGCGATAAGGTTATCGTTTTATGGTTAGGCTAGGTATAGATAATTGTAGAGTTCCATTTATCGAGGGGCTGATCATGTATAAATGCTTTGGGGTGATGAAAAGGGGTTTTTATCACTGAGGAAATTCAGGGTTTAGCGGGATTATTATTGAACGGGGAATTTAGCTCATAGATGTATAAGTTTTGAGAACTAGGTGTTGGTGAGAGTATTGCATTTGTTGGGGTCTTTTTGTCTTGAACGTAATGTGTTTGATTGGTGTGTCAAAAGACATGAAACTATTTTATATTATATTGTTATATAAGCCTTCGGGCAATATCTATGATACGAAAACCTTGTTCCTGATTCAACTAATCTAAATTCCCGATAGAGCTACACATTAGTGTATTGGGAGGGTTCCTTGTTTGGATTTAGCTTGTGAAACCTCCTCCACATGAAAGTACCGAATGTCAGGAATTGAGAAAAGTTTAATCATTGGAAATTTTAAAATTTTATATACTTAGTACGCTATTATAGATTAATTATTAAGAGGTATATTATTAGGTTAAGGCAAGTGTATCCGAGTATGTTTATGTCATTGGGCTCGGGTATAGGGTGTATGGGCGCCCTGGTTAACTAATTTGATTTCTAAATGAAGTAATTCACCGTGAATAGTGAGAGAACTAGGTATATAAATTTGAGGGTAGGCGACATGAGAACTAGTTAAAATTCGGAGTCCTAGGCTTAACTTAATTTTGGGGACGAAATTCTTGTAAGGGGAGAAGTCTGTAAACCCCATAATTTTGGGACTGAGAGATTTTATTTTTGGGAGAAATAAAATTTATTTAAATTGGAGAATTTTTAAATTTGGCAATTGAGGTAAAAAATTGAGGACGTTTTAAAGTATTCTGGATGATGATTCTTAGTGTGTGGTTGATTTCAGATGGGTCGAGATAGTCAAAATGACTGTCCTTGGGTTTTATTTCGTCTTCAAAATAATTTAAGTTAGTTTGACTCGAATTAGAGTAAACGAGTCATTTAAAATGTGTATTATCATATAAAGTGGGTGTTTTGGGAGATTAGGCTTATAAAGACTTTGGGAGATTAAAATTTCATTCTTAAGATTAAGAGAGAGGGAGAGAAAGCCCTAGAGAGAGAGAAAGAAGAGGAAGAAGAGAGAGAAGAGGATAAAAGCTTGGAGCTTGGGAATTTTGGACAAAATTCGCGATTTCGAGGAAGATTCAGGCTCCACTATGTAGATGCAAGTGATTAATCTTTCTAAATAATTTATATGTGTATTTTATTTCGTGTTTAGTGGATAAAAGAAATGGACTTTGGGCTACTATGTCAAAACCTAGATTTTGTAGACTAAATCTTGTAGTTGATGTTTGTATATGGGTTTTGAAGGTGTAGTGATGGTTGGGATCATAGTTGAGTTAATGGATATGATTATAATCATGATTTGATGAAGGTTTGAGGGTTAGAATTGATGGTTTTGGGGTTTATAATTCGTGGGTTTTTACAGAAGAAGAAACCTTCAAAGTTCTACAGACCCGAATCGATTCGCCCCTTTAAACGAATCGATTTGTCTTAGGCAAAAGTGTTAGGTCTATGTGACCGAATCGATTCGGACCCAACACCAAATCGATTCGGCTTAAGACAGACTCACAGGTCCTTGGGACCGAATCGATTCGCCTTTGGAAGCTAATCGATTCGGGCCAGGTCGAATCGATTCGGAAACAGGGTTATTTTGAGAATTTTTTCTAGAATGAGTTTTATTCCATTTTGATTGGGTTTCTCGATTTGGAACATCCTAATATAGAATGAGAAGTACGTCTTGGTGATTTATTGGGGTTTCGGGACATATCGACTGAGATTGGGAATATACATACATATGTATTGGAGTTTGTCGTATCGATATAGTGGGGAATATCATTAGGGATAGGAGTCATATTTAGAGATTAGAGGTGAGTTAATCTATGATGCAAGGTTGAGGATTCTTCGAGGAAGTTGTGAAGGTATGGCATGAAATTATTAGGCCGACTTTTGCATCGAATCCTCCTAGTGACGGGATTCTATTTAGATATGATTGGGGACCAATAAGAGAGAGAGGTCGCGTATCCTTAGTAATGTTTAACTTAAGGAATAAATTGTAAATGCCAAAATGCTAAGGGTCATAGGAGCAACTGAACCGTAGGCTGAATTGAGAATGATTAGATTATACTATCGACGAGAATAGGGTTGTGTTATCATTGTAGTCGGGGTAGTTACTACCTACCTATGTGTGATTAACGATGGGTGTTCCAATACATGATGGGATCACAAAATGAATTTAGGATTCATACAGAGACTTACCGACTATTAGTTATGTGAGCAACTATACCTGGGATAACTATAGTGTATCGGTGTGCATCCAAATATAGGTGTAATGGGTATGAGGATTGTTAGGTATAGTCGGTTATCAGACAATATCCCTAATATTGAGTAGATTGGGAGATTATTCATATCATATGGGTAATGGATGAATATGTTTCAAGTGAGGGACCATAATATAAAATGAATTAGGATAGTATGCTTAATGGTGACTATGATAATGAGGACTATTTACACCTATAGCCGAATTTATTATTTTCATATATACGGACAGGAGATAGTATGTGTAGGTATATATATATATATATATATGTGTGTGTGTGTGTGTGTGTGTGTGTATGTATGACGTGAATGTATATACCGTGTGTGATGGTTTGTATATATATGATGTGATCATATGTATGTATATATATAGAGTGAATGATATATATACTTATTGTGTGGGCATACCCAGCACATGCTATCATGGGAGGTTACACGATGTGGGTGAGGCCCCTGGCTTGAGGAGCATGGTGCGTATAGTCCCCATGTCATAGTCGTCCATTATTCATTGTGTGATTTCATTTTGGGGTGAGAATTCTTGGTTATGATTCATTCTCACTTCCAGTTCGGAACTATAGCCACTTCCCATACATTGTGTTTTGTTTTATTACCATGGCGGAATGATAATAGTCCGGTGTATGGCAACCCGAGATAAAGTGAGTAACTCCTGAAAGATGATAGCATTGTGCAGTAGATCTATATCCTATAACCATATATGTTATGAGTATGTCAAAGTGTGCATTATGTGTGGTATGTGCACATGGTCATAGGATTTAATGATTATGTTTTATAACTAGATAATGTTATATAGACCCTAAGGATTCTAGGTGATGCCTTACTCAAATACTTGGAGATAGTTGTTCCTAGCAAGTAGTTGGAGTTATAGGTTGTGGGTTGAGGGCACAATGGATCACAACGATCAACATTGTCAAGGAGTAGTGTATCAGGGGGGTTCTTTGTCTGGATTTCGCTTTGCGAGACGCCCCACGCATGAAATGTAGTGCAATGTTGGGAGTGGAGAGAAGTTTTTTCCTTAGTACTAGGATGTATGTTGTTTGGAAAATAAATTCTTTATTTAAAAACAAATGGTAATGTGTGACGTGCTAAGACTAATACACATGATTAAGCTAATAATTAGAATCGATAAACCCTAGTAAGATATATATGTGTATATATAATTTTTACGTTATTAGATAAGTCCGGATGTTTTGTAGGGGTGGGGTTAGAATGAATAGGATTTTAGGGTTATGTTAGGATGGTGGGTTACGCGGGTATAGGCTATGCGTACAATTAGGTAGATTGTCCCGAGAAAGTGTTGGGTAATATAATTAAGGTTCAGGAATACGATTGGGGGCGCGCTTTAGTTGAGGGGTGAGTTTGGGGTTCCACGAGAGTGTGAGTCCACTATAATTATGAAATGTTGCATTTATAATTTATTATGCATTGTTAATACACTTTTTGCAAATAATTTTGCACCTCGGGCCCTGACCCATTTATTATCTCTCTCTCTCTCTCTCTCTCTCTCTCTCTCTCTCTCTCTATATATATATATATATATATATATATATATATATATATATATTGTACTACAGGTGTCCCACTGCATGGATACCGATGATGCTTTTCCATCGAGTGTTCTCGGAGCCGTGACAGATGCGGAATGTTACGGGATTTGTATTGTAGCCATTTCCTAATCCTTCATAAATCTAGATAGGATTCCTTTTGTATATCGAGTTTATACTCAAGAGTTATACGTAGAATTTTATATTTCTTCCCTGGATGTTGTATTGTCTGTGACCCGACAACATATTCGGGTATATTATTTTTTATGTACTTATTTTGTTTTATATGTGTACTTACTCTTTTCATGATACGTGTGTACCTTTTTTATCATGTTAAGTAGTTTTGTTTGTAGTTGGCATGATGTTTATTGTATGTTTTAAAATTTTTGGCATCCGCTTATTTTAGTTTTGGGTAGTTAGCTAGGTTTTTTTTTGTATCGTCTGTTGATGCGGAGAATGATCCACCTGAGATCCCTAATTTAATTTAGTATAGGGCTGGACACCCGTTATTATTTTAAACGGGGTGTCACATCTACCTCTTAAAGATATCTTTAAATTGAAGGTTAAGTCCTTAAATGGAGGTTTGAAGGTTGTGCATGGGTGTTTTAGTTTTTGAAGTTAGGGATGAAGAGGAAAATTGTAACACCTCGTATTTTTGGGAATATTTAAATTACACGAAATTTATATAATTTAAGAAATAAAGAGAATTGAATAAATATTAATTAGCCAAAATTGGATTAATAGTTATATGTTAATATATTTACTTGCGTGATAAGTAAATGAAATTGTATTATTTTATATTATGTCGTATGTGGGTAAAAGCGACGGGTTGAAAGGATATTATTTAGGACGTGCGTGTTGGATCATGTTGGGAATAAGACGGTATATTGATGATAGGTGACTCGGATGGTTATTTCGAGTGCACGGATGATCCGTGATGGGTCGATATAATCATAGCTAGGGACTCAGGGGTTATAATTGGATTTCATGGATTTTCAAAGCTATACAGGACCAGTACGGGGGTATTCGGGTTATTCTAATGTTATTATTTAACCTCATTTACTAATTAGTGATAGATAAAAGGGTCTTAGAGAAGGGATATAGCCATATATCATTCTACATCATCTTATCTTGAGAGAGAGGCAAGAGGAGATGGGAAATTCAAGAACACATACTAGGAGGATATTAAACAATTCTGGGGCTTGGATCATTGCTACCAGAGGATATCAAGAGCAAGATCACAATTTTTACAATTAGAGGAAAGTGTTTAACTTCGTTTGATATTATCATGATTGGTGAAAAACAAATATGAACTTTTAGGTGGGATTCACATGACAAAAATGGAATTTTTGGGGATGAATCTGTAGAAATAAAAGTGATAATTTATCTCATATGAAATATGAATTTAGTTTATATAAAAGGTAAAATCTTGAAGAAAAATTTGAAATTGAATTTTGATGAATAGATGTGATAATAAAATTATAATTTTAGAAAAATAGTGAAAATGGGGTATTAAAATTAAGGTAAATTAATTTTGGATGATTGATGTTGGATCCCATGTTATAAATGATTTATTGGATCAATTGATAGTGAAAACATCTATATTAATGATAGGTAATGTTGGACATTATTTAAAGTGTAAGAAGAGCAAATAGAGAGGTCAAAAACGAAACTCAAAGAAGCAAAAACGAGAGGAATGAGAAGAATCACTTTGGAGAGTTTTAGATCTTCTTTTTGAGTTTTTTCGAAAGATATCTGAGAAAAAATAAAAGCACATACTTGACTCAATATTTCACGTAGAATCGAAATCTGAAGTCGAATTGGTGATTTGGATAGCATTTGGATATGATTTTTCTACGTTATTAAAATAGACCTACAATTTGAATTTTGACTATGTTCAGCTGCACTCCCTAGCCTAGGTTAGGTATTTTGATGTATTATTGATTTAGTTGGGATCCGATTCATTTCAAAACTCCATAGAGGGTGTTTAGGACTTTTGGGATTTTTCTAATGTACTATTACCTTAGGGTTAGTTAGGAATAAAATTGATGTATGGATTAAACAGTGTTAAGGATGAACGACACTCGAAAACATATTTTTAGATAAGAATGGGAATTTCGGATGGAATTGAGATGTGGACTGGATTGAGATAGGCTTAGTGTACAAAATAAAAAATACAATCGTGTCATATAAATAATTAAGTGACTACTTAGTGAGATTTAGACTCAGAGAATATAGGCAGTATATATATATATATATATAAAGAACAATTTATTTTATCACAAACTTGGGTAACAAATGTATAAAGTCATCACCCTTTTATTTTACGTTTAAATTTTATTCAGTCCTTAATAGGAGGATTCATGCATACGCCATCAGGTTTATAATTTTTTTTAAAAGGGACACAAATAGTACCAAATAACCAAAATAATAGTATGAGAAACAAGAAAAATCAGCAGTTTGTAATAATAATATACTCTTAGAAATAATAGAAGAAATTCTTGAACAACAAGAAGATGAAATAAAAGAAGACAAATTAGATGATGAATAATTATGTGAATATATACAACAAATAGAACAAAGTCAGTCAGAAAAAATAAATTTTGAAAAATTAAATAAAACCGTGTTTTTAAATATAAAATTAGAACTAGAAGACTTAATTAGATTAACTGAACAAACATAAATTATACGTGAAAACCTGCAAAAACACTGGAATAAAAATAAATTAGAAGAAAAATTAAGAATAATTAACCCTAATTTAAAAATAAAAATAAGGGATATATCATGTGAATTTGTAGATCAAGTAGAATTTGAAATTCAAATTAAATAACTACTAAATATAGGAGTAATACGCCGAAGCAATAATCGACACAAAGTCTGGCTTTTAGGGCAAGAAATCATTCAGAAATAAAAAGAGGAAAGGCAAAGATGGTAATAAACTATAAAAGATTGAATGGTAATACATATGATGATAACTATAAAATACCTAATAAAGAAGAATTAATAAATAAAATACAATATAAAAATATTTTTCAAAATTAGATTGCAAATCTTGTTTTTGGCAAATAAAAATGGACAAAGAATCAATAGAATGGATAGATTTTACATGCCGAGAAGGCCATTTTGAATGGTTAGTCATCCTTTTTGGATTAGAAAAGGCACCACAAATATTTCAAGATAAAATGATAAAATATTCAAAAAACATTTAGAATTTTGTATTGTATATATTGACGATATTTTAGTATTTAGCAATAATAAGCAAAAACATAGAAAACATCTAGAAATAATATTTAAAGAAAAATCAAGGACTAATAATTAGTAGTAAAAATATGCAATTAGAAAAGAAAGAAATCGAATTTTTAGGTTTATATATAAAAGGAGGTAAAATAAAATTACTAGAACGTATTGTAATGAAAATCTTAGACTTTCTAGATAAAATAGAAGAAACAAAAAAGTTAGAAGCCTTTTTAGGATTATTAAATTAGTGTAGAAATTGTATTCCTAATTTCATTCCTAATTGCAATTAAATATAATTTTTTATGAATAATTAAGATTATTAAAAGAAAGGAGTGGATTTCTAGTCTATGATTATTGAAAGGGAATTTATTAAACAACAACTTCTTAATCAATACAATATAGTAAACGAACAGAAAAAAATTAAAGGAGATATAGAAAATAAAGATTATACAAACGCAAAAATAATCAGTTGGATAATGAAAATTTCAAAAGAAAAAATTAGAGAGTGTCAGTTAGAAATAGAAATGTTATCTGAAGAAAGTAGATTAGGATAAATTATTTTTTATGAATAATTATTTAGAAAAGCTAAAGAAAATAGAAGATAATCAAGACTATATTAAAGATCAATTAGAAAGTCTAAATAAAAAAATAGTAGTAATAGTGTCCAAAATAAAAAAATATCAAAACAGAAATAGAAAAGTACAAAAAATAATAGAAAAAGATACAAAAGGAAAAAATAAAGAATCTTCAGAAATAGACGAATTAATCGAAAAGTTTAGAAGAATTAAAGTAAACACAAAAGTAACTCCAAGAAAATTAAATCCATTTTACTCAAAACATGACATCCAGGAAGGGAAATGAAGTTTATAGAGTAGAAAATATATATAATAATGAAGAAGACACTAAAAATATATAGAAAATGGAATTCAAAAAACAAAAGCCAACAACTATATAATAAAAGCATGTTAGACTTTAATAATAGTAAAATTTATAATCATACCAGTCAGAGAAAAGTAACCACAGTAAATAACGAAGTAATATTAGATTTGACAACAAAAGAATTTACAAAAAATTTGAAAAGAAGAATCTAGAATTTATGCATTTAGGAGTAATATTAATTGGACATGTAGAATTAAATAGACTAAAAGCAAGACCAAAAGTATTAGTATATTTATATGAAGATAGATGTGACAATCATAAATAGGCACAAATAGCTAGCGCAAAAGTAGATTTAGCCAAGAATGCAGTTGTAATAGGTTGCATACCAAATTTCTCCATGGATATTGGAGAATTTAGTAAACACATAAAAATAGGCATGAGAACAAGAGGCTACAATAAGGTAGAAAGTTATAATAATATTTTAATGTTTACTTTATTTATCGAAAAATTATTTAATCATTATAAAATAAATTTTAAAGCAGAATTTGACTGTATAGTAAAATCTTTCAATAGTAATTATGTAGACATGATTGTGGCACAAAAGATAAATAGCTATATATATGAAGAAATTGAATGAAAATGACCCCAATTAAGGAAAAAAAGAAAAAAGAAACAGTAAAAAAAAAAAATCTATGAATAGGCATTAGGAGAAAGCAGTATCAGGTTTAGTAAATATAATCCTATAGAAGACAGTAATGAAACAATAGAAGAAATTAATGTATTCATAGTGGAAGAAAAATTAGAAGATCTATATAATTTATTAGAAGACAAAATATATTATATAATTTTAGAAGATTGTGATAATATGACCAAATAAGACTTAATAAGAAAATAGGTAGTGAAGAAGCTAAAGAAATGGTAATATCTATATATTGTGCAATAGGAACGGATGAAGATAATAAAAGAAAATTATTAACAATAGCAATAAATAAGTTTATAAAAGAAGAAGATATTATAAAAATAATAGAAGACATTAACCCAACAGAAGAAATGGAAACAAAATCATCAAATACAACTAAACCTACACCTACACATGACTATTCAACACATCAAAAATTAGAAGCCACAAGAGATAATTATAATGAAAATAATAATAAAGTACCACCATTCCCAAAAAGAAGAGATCGATATGTATTTGACACAAATTATAATATTGTAAGTAAATGTGGAAGTATATTAAATTTAGATAATATATATTCCCATGATTGGGATACCGCAATAGAAAATTAAGAAAAAGGATGTTATAGAACTTGTAGAGTAATAAACTTTGAAAATAAATCCGATACAAAAACATATTTTGAGTATACATTACAAGGAAGTGTATTTAATTGGTATTTAACCTTTAAGACAAATAAAGATTATAAAGCATTTAAAGACACTTTCAATGTAAAAGAATTTACAAATCTAATTAAGAAAGCTTTTGTAAGTGAATAGACTATTACGAAAGCTTTTGTAGGTGAATAGACTATTACGGCTAACTGAAAAACAAACAAACAAACGCATTAAGGAATTTAGAAAAGTACAAGTATATAGAATAGAAAATATAGGAGAATATACTAAAAAATTTATGGAATACTAGACACAAACAGGAAAAACGACATATACCACAATATTAGATAGATACATACAAAAAATATCAGGAACCTTATGTGTAAAAATATGGCAAAACTGATAAAATAAAATAGGAAAAGCACATAATTTCTCATTAGTAGGAAGAATAAAAATTGTATACGATACCCTAAAATCAAGATGCAAAAAATTAAAATAAAGAAAAGAAGTAAAGAAGTAATATTACTATACCTGTCACCAATTAGATTTTCCACCACAATACGGATGTGACAATAAAAGGATAATAGATAATAAACGACATAAAAAGACAAAAGATTATAAAAAATATAAAAAGATGTAGAATTCGACCCAGCAAAACATATAATAGAAATAAAACATACAATCAATATAAGTACAATAATTACAGATGCCAAAGACCATGGTATAAGAAAAAAAGACTAAGCATACGCAATAAAGAAAATAAGGAAACAAAAAAGGAAGAAACCAAAATACCAAAAAACTCTAAATGTTTTATATGTAAAGACCCTAATCATATTAAACCTAATTGCCCTACAGAAATAAAAATAATAATATATCAAAAATACTGGAAAAAATAAATGTACTAGATCCTAATGAAGATTATTTAGAAGATACCATAGAACTAAAAAGTATATGTGATGAAGAAATAGACAATATTAGTATATACAGTATAGAATTGATAGAATCGAAAGAAGAAAATGTAGAAAATATAGAAAGAAATTTAGAAGATTTAAACTTTTTGTATAATATAGAAGACTGTGAATATGGAATTATTATATTTAATCTATACAAACCTAAATGTACAAAGTGATTAAAAATATTAAATGAAATGTTCACATGTAAAATCTGTAGTAAAAGTTTGTGTACTAATTGCTATAAAGAAATTAATATAGACAAATATAAAGAACAAATAAACAGTACAAATAAATCTTCATTAATTACCTTTCCCATTTAAATAAAGTTTTTAGACCAAATTCTAGACACAACAGCTATGTTAGATACACGAGCCAAAAAAAGTTTAATTCATTTACACTTAGTACCAAAAGAACATTTAAAAGAATTAAATTACTAGGTAAATATTCACCAATTTAATAAAAAAGTAATACCAATAACTCAATGTATATAAAATATAACAATATATATAAATAAAGAACAATTTATTTTACCACAAACTTGGGTAACAAATATAAAAAGTCTATCACCCTTTTATTTTAGGATTAAATTTTATTCAGTCATTAACATGAGGATTCATGTATACGCCATTAGGTTTAAATCTTTTTAAAAAAGCAACGCACATAGTACCTAATAACCAAAGCAATTATATTGAAAACAAGAAAAATTAGTAGTCTATAATAATAATAATATACTCTTAGAAAGAATCGATGAAATTCTTGAACAACGCCAAGATAAAATAAAATAAGACAAATAAATATGTGAATATCTACAACAAATAGAAGAAAGTGAGTCAGAAAAATTAAATTTTGAAAAATTAAATAAAATAATATTTTTAAATACAAAATTAGAACTAGAATACTTAATTGGATTAACCAAACAAATAGAAATTATAGGTGAAAAGCCGCAAAAACATTGGAATAAAAGAAATTTATAATCAAAATCAAGAATAATTAACCCTGATTTAACAATAAAAACAAGAGATATAGCATTTGAATTAGTATATCAAGAAAAATTTTAAATTCAAATTGGAGAAGTATTAAATATAAGAGTAATACGCCTAAGCCATAGTCGACACAAAAGCCCGACTTTTACGGTAAGAAATAATTCAGAAATAAAAAGAGGGAAGTCAAGGATGGTAATAAACTATAAAAGATTGAATGATAATACATATGATGATAACTATAAAATACCTAATAAAGTAGAATTAATAAATAAAATACAATATAAAAATATTTTTCAAAATTTGATTGCAAATCTGATTTTTAGTAAATAAAAATGGAAAACGAATAAATAGAATGAATAGTTTTCACATGCCCAGCAGGCCATTTTGAATGGTTAGTTATGACTTTTTGATTAAAAAGATCACCATAAATATTTCAAGATAAACTGGATAAAATATTCAAGAAACATTCAGAATTTCGTATTGTATGTATTGAAGAACATAGGAAACGTCAAGAAATAGTATTTAAAGAATTCATAAATCAAGGACTAATAATTAGTAGTAAGAAGATGCAATTAGAAAAAGAATAAATAAAAAATTTAGGTTTATATATAAAAGGAGATAGAATAAAATTACAAGAACATATTGTAAAGAAAATCTTAGACTTTCTAGATAAAATAGAAGAAACAAAAAAGTTATAAACCTTTTTTGGATTATTAAATTACTGTAGAAATTTTATTCCTGATTTGTCAAAATTAGTTTGAGCATTATATAGTAAATTAGGAAATAGTGGTTAGAAGTATTTTAATACAGAAGGTATAGAAATAGTAAAGAAAATTAAAGATGTTGTAAATCAATTAAACCCAATAGAATTACCTTTAGAAAATAGTTACAAGATAATACAAACAGATGCATTTGTAATAGGATGGGCAGGAATACAATTGCAAAGACCAAATAAAGAAAGTAGCAAAAGTGAAGAAACTATTTGTAAATATTGCTTAGGAAATTTTAGCGAAACATAAATTAGATTACCCTCCACAGACTGACAAATACTAGGAGTAACCAATACAATATAAAATTTTCATTTATTTCTAGGTAAATGATTTTTAATAAGGACTGACTCTAATAATATAGTCAAATATTTTAATAAAACACACCAAATTAGATCCGCCTCTAAAAGATGGTTAAGCTTTATTTATAGTATTACAAGAAAAGGATTTATACCACAATGTGAGCACATTAAAGGTAAGGATAATAAATTAGTTGATATTTTATCAAGATTAATTACTAACACTAATTAATTTCTTGCAGAAGTCCTATAAAGGAGAAATGGCTTCTTCCTCAAAAGCAATAGAACATACTAACCAGTTATTTACTGTTCTTAATGAGAAGCAAAAGTTTAGAACCAATAGACAGGTCACAGAAGAGCAAAAGAAGATCCTAGACAACCTTTGGTTCAACAGAGAATTCAATAAATGATATTTTCTACATACTATGAATTATTTAAGTAATTATTTCTATAATATAAATAACTACCTATATTCTTTAGAAGAAAAAGTCGCATATTTCTTCCCTACTACAATCAGTGAAAAGTTAATAAATCATCATAACACTTTCATCAAACATTATAAAATATTAAATAATAATAAGCAAGAGATAGAAAAGAATCTAGAACATGTATTATTATATAATAATAGTAATTTCTTATATTCTTTCGAACCCTAGTCTATATTAAGAAATAAAGTAGAAAATTTATTACCAAAAGAAATTTCTATAAAAAAATATTTATGTACGCTAGAGAAAAAGATATTAGTGACTGGGTAATTATACAAACCTATTTTTAATTTAATCCAGCCCCTAAAGGATGTACATATAAATACAAAAAAAATATATTATCAGAAAATAAACATGATAATATCATTTTATTAGACATGGACTATAAACCTTTGAAAATTTCATTATATCTAGGCCTAATAAAATATTTATAAATAATAGAGGAATAAAAATAAATGTTACTTTAAGTTTAATTTTAGAATATGGAATAATGACCAGTTTACTAATAAAACCCCCTTTTGAACGAATTAGTAACAATCTTCCAAAAGGGTTACTAGAGGCAATAATAGAATAATATATACATATGGCCAAACCTCCAATGATTAATTATAGAGTGTTCCACCAGAATGGATAAATGAAGGGCAAAATCTTCATGGGAGACATGAAATTATTCTCGAACATAGAGACAACAAAATAAAAAATTACGTTTTTGGATATCTCGATGATAGAGAATATCTAACAGGCCAAGAAGCAATAGAATAATTATTAAAAATATATAAAGTACATAGAATAATAAATGAAATGTCTTTAAGTCATGTACAAATGATAAAAAAAAAAACTTTTAATATTAAGATATTTATCCCAGAAAGATGAAATAAAACATATTTTAAAATTTTTTAAAAATCTATTAACTCTGATGATGTTGAAGAAGCAACAAAAAAAGAAAAATCTGCTCTTTGTAAAGTTGATAATTATCAAAAAGAAGACTCAGATTCTGACGATTCAGTTACAAGACACAATATCGAAAACATGGTTAAAGGATAATGAAGCAAAAGACTTTTCATGCAAGAGCAACAATTAAAACAACAGAAAAAATTAGCAAAAACGTTAGCAGTGATGAATCACTAGTAGAAGAATCAAAAGGATGAACAAAGTTTCAAAAAATATGACAACAAGTGGATGAGAATTTCTATGTTTGAAAACAATACGTGGAAAGAAAATAAGATGGACAAAATAAAGAAGCACGGGCCTTTACTATACAAAGATTCCTTCAAATAATTCATATAGAATTTACTCTTTTAACTTTACTTTATAAAATATCCAGTAACAACAGAAGTAATTTGCACATTCAAAACCCTTCAAAGCTAATCATTCAGGAACATCCCCAAATAATATCTCAACCTCTCCCTCTAAAAACTCCCTTTCTCAGCTTTCAACCTTTCGATGACCTAGTTTATAATAACTGGCTAAAATTGTTTTCAGTTTGTTTAAAAATCATTGTAAGTATACTATGGCTTGTAAATTAATTTACCACTTGTAATCATTATATTGTTCATATTAATACAATTCTAGCACCTTAGTTATATATTTCTTTTCTCTAAACTTTTCTCTAAAGCTATTATTAATATAAGATTATAACAAATTAAGGGATCTTTGGTAGTTTCTTTACACTAATCTAAGTATAAATATTGATCATTTCTTTCTTATTTTAAATCATTTGCCTTCACCGTTTGTTGCCGTTATTTTGATTGTTGTTGGCTTGATTGGTTATGGACCACTATAGTAATGTAGTGCTGCGAATTGACTTAGTGAAAATTACAATCGTTTGTTCTTACAATAATTATTATTACTATTCACCATCACTATATATATATATATATATATATACTAGTAGAATGCCCGTGCCTGAAGGCGCGGGAAAAAAATTTCTAAGTTCAAAAGGTATAAACAATTTAAGTAAATTTTTATTATAACATAACTGTGAAAACAATTTATAAAATTTGAACATAATTTTCTTTATTTATAGCACTATCCACCCTGTTAAGAAATAAAAACAATCCACCACGACAATATTAATAGTCCGTCTTGGACCTTGGATAAATGTCATAATGATCGCAATTATACCATTCGGAAACATCTCAATAATAAAAAAAAAAATTTTACAACACAAAAGTGTAAATATTTTTAAAAATTTTGGACAAAGTTTCCTTCATTTATTTTTAAAGAAAAAAAAATAATCCAACAAAAACAATACTATCACAATTTTACCATTATGAAAAAAATATCAAATGAACATCTATTTCAATATACACTATATTTATGATCAACAATTTCTCCCAAGGGTTCGAGGGAGTTTTCGTTGCGAGACAACATCAAGTATTACAAATCCTACCACAGCTACGACACTAAACAAAACAAGCAAACAATCAAATAATCGATAACATAATTTGGAGGTTTTATAGACATTTTCCAAAGTATTGAATGTGTAAATAATTTAAGTCAATGTTTTTTAACATCACAAATGTAAAAACGATTTACAAAATTTGGGCAAAACATCATCTGTTTATATGACTATCCACGTATTAAGAAATAAAATTAGTCTACAACAACAATATTAATAGTTCATCTTAAACCTCGCATAAACATCATAGCCACCAAATACAAATTTAAGTCATTATTGTTTTACAAAACAAAAGTGTAAATATTTTAAAAAATTTGGGCAAAACTTACGTTATTTATAGGACTATCCACCCTGTTAAATAAATAAAAATAATTAAACAAAAACAATATTATCATAATTATGACAAAAAATATCACAAATATTGTGATCAACATTTTCTTCCAATGGTCCGAGAGAGTTTTCGCTGCGAGAGAACATCAAGTATTGTAAGTCCTACCACGACACGTAATGACATAAATGTACACCCATTCAAAATAAAACAGACACAGAACATGTATATTTGTAGGGTGACAATTTTCAACACGATACAATAAGACGAAATGTAATGACATAAACTTGACTCGAAATTAACACAATGTTACGATTATGTCGTATTCATGTCATACTTTTTTTAATACAAAGTCGCGTTGTGTTTTTTCATGTCATTTTTTTTAACATGAAATTGCGTCTTGACATGATATTCGTATTTTTACGCATCTAATTTGGAGGCGGTCTTCTCTTGATTGTACAATATAGAAAATTTGACTTTTGTGGTTACTATTCCTCTTTTCTTATCATGATTAATGAGGGGCCAAAAAAGTAAATCCATCAAAGTTACAATAAGAGCAAAAAACGTCTTTGATCAATTTTGTTGAACACGAATTCTCAAAGTGGGACCCCTGAAAAAGAAACAGTTACATGTTATACCCATTTTTACTTTGCATTTATGATGAAGTGAAACAGAGAGACCTACTTTTATATATGTGTACATCTATGGACAAAGTCCCCATATAACAAAAAAGAACAGCTCACTAATAATTTAGAAGGAAAAACATGTATTAAATCTTTATTTTGATCCATTTTTACTTTGCATATTCAATCTATTTTTAGGTACGGATGAATCTTTTCCACATCTTAGTGTGTATTGTCAAGTATTAAATGTGTGGAACTAAAAATACAACATTTTAATGTTATTTGTTTAAACTGTTACTTATTATTTGGGATGGACAGTTTGAAATAACAAAAATAATGTATAAATTGAAGAGCTTGCACATCAAAAAAGGAAAAGAAGATGAAAAATAAAGAGCTTGCACAATGAAAAAAAAAATTAAGTTTGTAGAAAAACACCACAAAAAAATTAAAAACAGCCGGCTTTCAACTGGAACAACAATAAGTGATGATTCATGTCTCATGTTTAGATCTGAAAGAAGGAAAAGCATGATTAGATCATGAATAGTGGAAAACATTTGTACCTTAAATAGAAAGTGAATCAATTATGTAATGACCCAAAATCGTGAATGCTCTGTGCAATCCTTAGGAAGAAGAGTGGAGAGAAAAATCATAAAACATCGACATATGAAATTGAAAAAACTCAAATGCCCTAAAACTCAAGCTCCATGTAAAAATAGAACAAAATGTCATAAACTCAAATGTCGTTTTAACAAACATCATATCAGCAAAAAAAAGATCATTTGCCAGGCCACACAGGGACGTAAAAATAGAAGGACTCATCATTTCATTTCAAAACAAAACCAAAAACATTCAACAATATACAATATATGCTAGGAATTTATTTTCCTTTTGACTTCCGTACCTCGAAGCCACACTGGGAGAGAAAGATGAAAAAATAATTAGAGAAACCCGCAAACAAAAATAAAGTTAAAAGAATGACAGACCAATAATTTTTTACACTTACACTTACACTTACACTTATTATGTATTTTGACGACCCAACGGTGTATTTTGCATATAGAAAGGGAAAAAATAAAGCTCAACTTAGTACCAGTACCAGATCATTGGTGATGATAGACTTATTGTTTACCCCCAAAGTCGGACCAGATCTGCCTAGGAGGTTTGGAAATGCGGGGAGAAAAATAGTTCAAAATCCAAACATATTCTTTTGAGCTTAAACAATTTTACCCAATCTCGACCTTGACCCATCCCATTGATTCTTTGGTCGAAAAAAAACTTAATTGAAAAACTTCAATATAAACTATAACATAAAACATGCGATTAAGAATAGAGAGTGGATGGAGAGGATCATACCTCTAAACCGGAGCTATGAGTTATACGTAGCCAACTACAAATACGATGGAGTAACCCATCAAGAGTGCTCCAGCAAAATAATATACCCATATATATAACCCTTATAAAACTAAAAACGTTAAAGCCCTGAAGGGAAAAAATTTGTAAAAGAAACAAACCCAAAAGAAAATATCTCAAATCCATACCAAACGGGCCAAGAGAAAGAGAGAGTCATTCCATGGATCGATCATGGATATTCTCACTCCAAACGGGCCAAGAGATAGAGAGGGTCTTTCCATGGATCTTCTCACTCAACTGGAGTTCCATGTTCCCACCATAAATTATTAGTCTGTTGATGTGGGTCCAAGGAGTGGGAGTTATACGATAGTGAGGGTAGGAGTAGGGGTGACGGGGGTTGTGGGGTTGATTTGGATGTTCTCTAATTGAGTGAGTGGGAGTGGTGGGTTTATTTGGAGTGTGAGAGAGTAAAAAAATCAGATAAGTTCTTAGGTGTGGAGCAGGCGGTCTTAAGATTGGAAGTGTTCTCTGCGATAATAATTTATGATCCTCTTAAAAAAATATTGTAAATACTTAAAATGCGCCCCTAAAAAGTTAAATTTATTTTTTAGAGGCCCATTTTAGTTGGATAGTAGTTGAATCATTCTTTGTACAGATTTTTTTTGAAAAAAATGGACCTCTAAAAAATTAAACTTATTTTAAAAATTAACATTTTTAATATACATAAAATATTTTTGGACCCCTAAAATATACATATATAGGTACATACTCTAAAATGGACTATGTGCCATTGTCCATTTGACACATGACCAGCGCCGACCATGGTGTGGAGTGTGAGAGAGAGTAAAAAAACTATCATTCTTTCTCGAGCCTTGCGTTCTATCAAAAAGAAAATATCAATTAATAAAATTTATATAATTATATAAAAATTATAGACCCAAATCCTTTGAGAATGACACGTGAAAGTAATAAAGGCTTGCTAAAGGAATTTATCTCTCCACTTTATGGTGAGTTCTTTCTTCTTCCCAACATTTATTAAATTTACACTCGCTATTCCCAACATTTTTTTTCCACCGGTTCATTGTTTGCATCATTCGGTGGATAAATTCCAAACCCTATAATTTAATTACCTTTTGAAAAACACAAACCTTTCATATTCTACATATTCTCTAATACAAGTTTTACACACATTTCCCAAAACCCACGCATCTTTTCGAGGGATAAATTAGAGACTCTATAATTTAATTACCTCTTTGAAAAACACAATCCTCTCATATTCTACATATTCTCAAATACAAGTTTTACTATTCCTTGACCCCTTGCATGATGCTGTTACAAACATCCCTATGCAACAAATCGAAAAAAAAAACTTATGAAAAAAAAGAAAGAGGTAAAGGGACGAGGGATCATGTCACCACAAAAGAGTGTATGTACATGTTTTGTTCTCTAGCATTTCATTAATTTGTAGGGATTTTTTCTGTTTGCTATTGTGCAGGCATGCTTTTGCAACTTTGTCATTTATTGCGGAGATCTTCATTTCGTTTATGTTGGTATGGATGCCTTGGATATTGAAAAGTGGAGGTTTGTAAGCAACAGGTAAGGTCTATAGATACACAAACAATTGTTGAATTTTGTTATACTATACGATAACAGATTAACAAGTGGAGATTTGTAAACAGATTAACTATCTAAATATTTGTAAATTGGATAACATTTTTTATATGCTGGAAACATTTTATATTACTAAAAATCATTTTTTTTTATTTGCTGGAAATGATTTATATTTTTTCCGAATTCCATATAATTTTTTTTTGTATTTTAATGTATTTTCCAATAAAATTAGTATTTAAATATATTTTTCTGAATTATTTTTTTTAGAATTTTGCATGCTAGAAATCATATTTTATATGATGAAAATCATTTATATTGATTAAAATAATTTATTTATTGCTAGACATAAATTCTTTTTGTGGGAAATAATTTTTTCCCGATTAAGTTTGTTTATCCCTGCAAATATTAATTTCGAATGGCCGTTTAAGGTCATGTTTAGATGGTTATTCGTTCCTTTATATTGGACTTTGAATGAACTTTACATCTCCGCTTTAATTATATCAGCATCTCTTTTTGGTTAGTTTATTACGTTCCCTTCTTTTTTTTCCTGGAAAAAAAATCATTTGCCTACGTTTAATTTTTTAGATAATAAGTAGTTGTTCTTTTCCTCTTTTCTAGCATTGTTTAGTTATAAAGATATGCTTTTTTTTTCTTTGTTCGCCTTTCTTTTGTGAATATTGGTTTGGATATGCGTAGGCTTAGAGAGGAAAAATAAATGGCATATAAGATGGATCAGGAGTATGACTATCTATTCAAGATAGTGTTGATTGGAGGTTCGGGTGTTGAAAAATCCTACAAGCTTTCTTGGGTTACAAGTTATGTTTGGCATAGAAATCTACCATTGGTGTTGAGTTTTCCACAAGGATTCTTTAGGTTGTTTTTAGTCCCCCTAATCAACAATTCTGCCATTGCTCACATTTTGTTATCACTTTTTTTTTTTACTTTTTGGTTCTTTAAATTTTATCTAAAGAAATAAAATTAGATATGTTAAATAACTATGTTATTTTATTTTGCGATTTTCAATTGGTTTGCTAACAATTAATTTGATTATTTTTCATAGTCTTACTATATATATATATATATATGGCCACGCATCGCGTGGCCTACATGCTATTTAATATCAATTTAGCAGGCTCTCTGTCTATATATACTCAGCCACGCATCGCGTGGCCTTCATGCTAGTTTATATAAAATTATAGACTCAAATTCTCTAAGGATGACACGTGGCAGTAATAAAAGCTTGCTATTACTAATGCCATAATTATTAATAAAAAATCGCGTTTGGAGTAATTTCTTGAAACCCAAAAGAGTTCTTGAAAACCCAACATAACCAAATAAATACACGTTACTCATACTCATCCAAACGTTTGAACCATTTCCCCCCCCAAAAAAGGGACGAATCTTATGAATTTACCCAACTCTATTCACATGCCATAAATACATGAGACCCTTTCTCTCTCTCTAAAAACCCAATCAATCTTCTGTAAAGATTTTCCTATATGAAGATGAAGACCTCTTTCCTGTTGACATTCAATCTTCTATGCAGATTTCTTTCAAACTCTTCTATTCTCATATTTATTAAACGGATAACACATTCCATAAAATACCCATAAACTTTCCCCTCTCTTTATAAACCACCGACGTCATTTCGCACGCCACTTTCTAAACTTCACTCATATCACTCAAACCCAACCAAAAATGGACACTTTTAAACCACCTGATACCCCAACTGACCCCATGGAATTTCTCTCTCGCTCTTGGAGTCACTCTGATTTTCAACTCTCCAAAACTCTCACCCCTCTTAATAATTCCTCCACCACCACCTCCGTCGCTGATTGGGCTACATTTGAAAATATCACCAGAGACATAGAAGACCCACCAATTGTTTTAGGCAGTACAAAAACTTTTTTGGTTAATTTTTTAAAACTTGATGAGAAACGTGTGTGCTCGCGTTCAAATGATCAAACCATATATAAAACCCTTTTAACACAAACACACCCTAAACATGCAGCAGTATGTGATTGAATAAATAGATAATCTACGCAAGAACATTCAAACACATGCAATTAAGGAAAAATCCCCCTCAGGGGCAAAACCATTTATTTTCACTATAATTTGTAAGAAAACGGCTTACAATCGGATTACAATGAAAATACAAGTTGACTAAGAATTACCCTCGGGTATCGGATTCTGTAGTCGCGGCTGGAATTATCCCTTTCCAGTAGGGCTGCAATGAAGAAGAAGAACGGTCTCCTCCACAAGGTTTGAACAAACCAAAGTTGTGTTCTTGGGTTGCAAAAGGATTCACAAAGGTTTGGCAATGATGTGTGAATCAAAACATGAGTCTTGGGACTCAAAAATATGAAGACTAGATGTATTTGGACTCTCAAATTCGTCTCCTAAAGTCTTGCAAAACAACTCCCCCGAAGTTGGTATTTATAGGAAAAAATATGAAGAGTCCCACGTTCTTAAAACTCTAAAATTCTATCCAGCGTACAAAAAAAAAACAGCATTCTTTAAGGAATTTTCTCTATCTTCAAAAGGTCATAACTCCTTCACCGTAGCTCGGATTGAGGTGCCGTTTTTTCCAGTATCTTCGTTGCGGCGAGCTCTTCAACTTTCTAGTTGACCAGACCTCCGAACTATGGATGTGAAATTACGAAAATGCCCTTGAACTCTCCTATTGTGCCTTTTTTTCACTGTTTTGACTTCCCTTGCGTACCACTTGCATTAAGTCCCTAAAATCTTGGAACGTGAAGTCATTGAGGCAGATGTGGGACATATTAGTGGAGATAATGCATGCTTGATTCCCGAAATTCGGATAGAGGCCGTCATGTGAGATCGTGAGGAGACGTGCCAAATGTAGCGGCGTACGACATAAATAAATGAAACATTTCGGACATGTGAAAAATGTCCTTACAAATCTCCCCCTATGTCTATGCCGGTACATACATAAAAAATCCGAATTATCAAATATGAAATTGCCTATACAAATCTACCCTCCCATGAACCCAAAACTGAAAAGGTACAAATGAATAGTCTTCATCGTTTGTTCTTTAATTCTTCCGGAATCTCAAAACTTTTCTCATCGGGGTGTGCAACATATAGATCTGCAATCTTCATACCTACACACATGAGACAAAGCAAATACCACGTGACATATCGAGTTTGAAATGAGATAACATGGATATCAATATATGATAAAAATATAAGCAACATCTCAAAAACTCCCCCAGAATTCAAACTCCCCCATAATATGATAATTCTTTCTCCCCCTTTTTATGATGTCCCCAAATGGACAAATTAGAGAAATAAATCAAATAAGCAAGTGCGGGGTGTCACTAGGATAAAAACACACCATGAATAAACAGAAAGCAACCAAGTCAATGATAGCGTAAATGAAGTGGTGTGATCAAATTCGATAGGAAAATCAATGCATACAAACATGACATATGTGCACGATGAATATTGGATATTCCTAGCGAATGAACTCAAATGCTTCCTTTGGTGTAAAAGAGTGACAGTATAAGATATTGACTCAATCAAATCATCAAATCAAAGCTCAAAATGATTTTCACACCAATAACGTCCAAAATGATTTTATGCTTTTTCAGGACTTTCAAGGAAGTGCAAACCCGTTTAGATTCTCCAACCAAACTCCCTCAGATATTGTATTGAATAGAGGCATTCTAAATTCTCAAACTTTGGAGAATTGATGGTGAAACCTAAGTGGCCCATATTTGGCATGAATTGCTTTTTATTGCCTTTAAATTTTTTCGGGCTCTTTTAACCTCTTTGGACCTCGGATATTAAAATTCCTCCATTTTTTAGGTCCTTTTTAACGGTGGCTTTTGCGCAAAGGATAGATGATTACCTTTCGCAGCCCCTCCCCGTTATACAAAAACACACAGTCTCACCAAAACGGTTTTTACATGCATTCCAATCTTGTCCAGTTTTATCGCATATCGTACATTGTATAGACATGATTGAGATGAAAACACGCAAGCCAACATGAGATAGACAAGTGCAATAATCAAATATAGCCGTGCATGTGTGCAATAAAGGATATAGGAGTCAAACATGTAGGAAGATATCACTAATTACATCTCAAAGACTCCAATCAATGTAAAGCACATGGATGAAATGATGTAGCCTCTCAAATCTCTATCAAACAGTCACATCGATAAATGGAATGAAGTTGTGACTTGGCTATCTTACATGCTTATCCATAAAAGAAGCAAAATACAAAAATCTTTTTGGATTTTTTCAAAAATTTGGAAAAATAAAATAAAATCTTTTTGTGCTTTTCTCAAAATTTTTCTTAAAGGAAAATCTTTTTGTATTTTTTTTTCAAAAAAAAATATAAAAAGCAAAAGGAATAAAACAAAGCTGTACAACAAAGTAATGGTACATATAAAACAGACTAGCAATAGGAAGCATATGATATGAACATGAAGAAGCATCCTATTCTAGACATAGACCAACCCCTCAGTCAACTGTGCAAATCCCTAAAGATTTCCTAAGACTCTCAAATCTAAGGGCATCTAAAGGTTTCGTGAAAATATCGGCTAACTGACGGTCGGTAGGAACAAAACTCAGGGATACGACTTTCTCTTCAACTAACTGACGAATAAAGTGCTCACGTATCCTGATGTGTTTTGTGCGCGAATGCTGAACTGGATTGCGGGATATGTGTATCGCGCTCGTGTTATCACAGGAAATGGTCATGGTGTCCTGTGATATCCCATAATCCTCCAGCATTTGCTTCATCTACAAGAGTTGTGTGCAACAACTCCCGGCGGCTATGTACTCAGCCTCCGCAGTGGACAAAGAGATGGAATTTTGCTTCTTGCTCAGCCAGGAGACAAGAGCAGAACCAAAATAGAAACACCCACCAGAAGTGCTCCTACATCCATCTACATCCCCAGCCCAATCGGCATCCGAGTAGGCGGACAGACGGTCATTGGTATCAAAGGAATACCAAATCCCGTATGAGAGAGTCCCACTTACGTATTTAATAATACGTTTTAGAGCAAGTAAATGTGACTCTTTTGGGGATGCCTGATAACGCGCACAGACTCCAACACTAAAGGCGATGTCGGGACGACTGGCAGTCAAGTAGAGGAGACTACCTATCATACTCCGATATAAGGTTTGCTCTACGTCCTTGCCCGAAGTGTCCTTACTAAGCTTGGTAGTGGTACTCATAGGTGTACGTGCATGCTTAGCGGAGTCTAACCCAAATTTCTTCACTAGATCTCTAGCATACTTGGATTGGGATATGAATATCCCATCCTCTAGCTGACGAACCTGGAGACCAAGGAAGAATGTAAGCTCACCAACCATACTCATCTCAAACTCACTTTTCATCTCCTCCTCAAAGTGGTGAGCATGCTGGGAGCATGTGGATCCAAAGACTATGTCGTCCACATAGACCTGGGCAACCAAAATAGCACCGTCATCTCTCCTGACAAACAACGTCATATCTACTCCCCCTCTCTTGAAGCCATGAGCTAAGAGATAGGAAATAAGCCTCTCGTACCAAGCACGGGGTGCTTGCTTCAAACCATACAAGGCTTTCCTCAGATAGTAGACGTGCTCAGGGTGCTGAGGGTCTTCAAACCCTTTTGGTTGTTCCACATAAACCTCCTCCTGTAGAATGCCATTAAAAAAGGCACTCTTGACATCCATCTGATACACCTTGAAGCGCAGATGACATGCGATGGAGAGCAAAAGACGGACGGACTCAAGCCTCGCAACAGGAGCAAATGTCTCCCCAAAGTCTACACCCTCTATCTGTGTGTAGCCTTGAGCGACCAACCTAGCCTTATTTCGGATTATGGTACCATTTTCATCCATTTTGTTCTTAAAAATCCACCAGGTACCTATCACATTAATCTCACTAGGTCGGGGGACAAGTTCCCAGACATCATTCTTTTTAAACTGAAGCAACTCATCCTGCATAGCAGATATCCAGTGTTCATCCTTGAGTGCTTCTTTATGGTTCTTGGGCTCGACTTTGGACGTGTAGCAAAGATGGCTAACAACGTTCTCTAGCTGAGCACGAGTCTTGACCCCTAGAGTGGGATCACCAACAATGGCAGAAGGGTCATGACTCTTGCGAACCCAAGCAGGTGTGTCCCCTAACACAGGAGTAGGGTCCACAGAGTGTGAGAGAGGAACAGGTAAATCACTGTCAGAACAATCCTCATCCTCACACTGAAGGTTAGGATCAATAACCGTCGGAGGTTCGTCATCTTGCACGGTGACGTTTATTGATTCCATAATCTTAGAGCTCTTCAGGTTAAAAACCCGGTACGCTCTGCTATTCGATGAATATCCTAGAAATATTCCCTCGTCGCTTCGGGAGTCGAACTTTCCTAATTGCTCTTTATCCCGTAGGATGTAGCATTTACTCCCAAAGACACGGAAATATGCCAGGTTGGGCTTCTTGCCAGTCCACAACTCATAAGGAGTGTGAAGTGTGTGTGGACGCAGATACACCCTATTCACCGTGTGGCATGCAGTAGACACTGCCTCTGCCCAAAATCTCCTAGAAACTTTACGACCTAGAAGCATAGATCTAGCCATCTCTTGGATCGTTCTATTCTTTCTCTTAACAATCCCATTTTGCTGAGGAGTTCTCACAGCAGAAAACTCATGTTTGATCCCAAGGCTATCACAGTACAAATCCACCTTTGCTTCCTTGAATTCAGTGCCGTTGTCACTACGTATTCTGTTAATAGTGACACCGTGTTGATTTTGCAGGACACGACACTTGGTCATTAAGAAATCTACAGCATCGGATTTCTCTCTCAGAAAACCTACAATGGAGTATCTGGAGAAATCATCTACCATCACGAGGATGTACCTCTTACCACCTAGACTCTCAGTACGATTGGGACCCATAAGATCCATGTGAATCAACTCCAGAACACGAGAGGCGGTAATGGAATGTAACTTCCTATGAGGACTACGAATTTGTTTTCTCAACTGACAGGGTCCACAAACGGTCGAAGTTGACTTTCCAAGAGATGGTAAGCCACGTACTAGGTCCTTTTTAGATAAACGATTGAGATCTCTAACGTTCACGTGACCTAGACGTTGGTGCCACAGATCCATAGGAGTGATCGTGGCGCTGTTGCAGACAAGTGAGGATGTGGGCTCAGTCCCATAGCAATTATCCTCGGTCCTCACCCCTTGCATCAAAAGTTTACCGGCTTGATTGTAGACTTTACACGCGTCCCGATCAAACTTTACTGCAAAGTTAGTGTCGCACAGCTGGCTAATGCTGAGAAGGTTTGCTTTCAAACCTTTGACGTACAAAACATTTTCTAGCTTAGGAAAACCAGGTAACTCGATAGTACCTCGTCCTATAATGCTAGACTTACTCCCATCTCCAAAGGTGACTCTGCCATCTTGATAATCCTCAAGAGTAGTAAAAAATGAGGCATCACCTATCATGTGTCTGGAGCACCCACTATCAAAATACCATTGAGAGGTATTATGTGCTTTGAGAGAAACATGAACAACAAAAGCCTTTTTATCTTTCTTAGGTACCCAAGTTGAGGTGACCTTTTGTTTGCCTTTGTTGTTGTTGATTTTAGCTGGAATGTGAGAAGCATTCACTAACGGCAAAGACATCCGTCAGAATTCTTCCATTAAACTCTGAGTCGTGGCAGCTAAGAACTCAACTCGCTCTCTCAGACTAGAAAACTCATCAGTATGACGTGGTGGAGCAGTAGTATGTCGTGTCCGACCCATGCTATAGCAAGTTTCCCTAAGGTGGCCTTTTCTTTTGCAATAAGTACAAAAGAGCACTGTCAAAGGCGGACCTCGGTTTGCTTTTCTAGGTCGAACTCTCCTTCGAGGTTTTTTACGGTGACCATAAGGAGTTGTAGTAAACTCAGGAACTGGTCCAGGTGCAATTTGGGACGTGGAGGCACCATCATATCCAATTCCTTGACGATCACCAAAACCTAAAGCGGGGCCGAGGAGCATCTTTCCCATCTTCCCAGATCTGTCCTCGATTTGTACCTTGACTTCCCGTGCTTTCTCAAGATCATGAGTCAGCTGGGCAACAAGGGCTTCAAGTTTCTTCCGAGTCTCCACGGAGGAATAGAGCTGACTCGTAAGACTAGCCACTTGCTTGATCAAGTCCCCTCTCTCTTTCTCTAGAGTACTCTCTCTCTCTCTAAACAAATTCTCATTCTCGACACATGTAGACTCTCTCTCTCTCAGGGCGGTGCAGGTGGAGAACTCTCTTTCTCTCGCTTTCTTTAAATCTTCCTCTAGGCAAGTGATCTTAAGAACTAACGCTTTGTTACGCTTTTTAGTTTTAAAAGACTCAGAATATAACTCAGCGTAGGCGCGTTGTATATCACTCTCGCTCTCACTTGTGTCATCCTCCCCCTCACTCACATCGATCTCACTGTCGAGGTGTCCCTGTGAAGCATCATCCTCATCGTCGTGAGGAGAACTAGGAGTGCTCACTTGGCTGGCCATGAATGCGGTGAAGTTACACTCATGCGGTGACTCATCTCCAGAATCCACCGTCTCGACCTCACTGTCGTCACTAAGGGTAGCATTAAGGACAACTTTCCCTTTCTCTCTATTCAGACGATTGGCACACTCAAAAGCTCTATGACCCCTACCATCACACTCAAAACATCTCTCACTTTCTTTCAGAGAAGGATTTTTGGAAACTTTTTCATTTTTCTTTTCAAACTTATTTTTCTCAAATTTCTTTTTATCTTTAAAATTGCCATTTTTCTTAAATTTGAGAATCCTCTTGAAATTTTTTGCGAAAAGAGCCAAATCATCTAAGTCAAAATCGCACTCAGAATCTGACGTGTCAGTCTCTCTCTTTCTAGATGGCTCTACCCTCTTTCTAGCTGACCCCTCACTCCTTCTCTCTTGGGCTTTAAGAGTAATTCCCTTATCTTTAGATTTAGCGTTTTTAGGGAACATATCAATTTCATAAGTTTGCAAATATCCTACAAGTTCTTCCAATTTTAGCGTATTTAAATTACCCATAGAATTTAGCACAGTGACTTTAGGGATAAAACGCTTAGGCAAAGAACGAAGAATCTTTTTAACAACTCTAGCATTCGGAATATGTTCACCAAGATTAAAACTAGTATTCACAATGTCAGAAAGTCTAGCATAAAATTCATCAAAGCATTCAGAATCATGCATGGTGATTGTTTCAAATTGAGTTGTCAAGTTTTGCAACTTAGACTCTTTCACAGCATTAGTTCCTTCATGGGTGAGTTGTAAAACATCCCATGCCTCTTTTGAGGTGGTACACGTCATTATGCGTTTGAACTCATCAGGTGTGATAGACCCAGAAATAGCACTTAGACCCTTAGAATTAAAAGATGACCATTTAATTTCTTCATCAGACCAAGAAATGTCAGGTTTCAAGTTGGTCATATTATCAACAGTCATGGTGGGAGGAGTCCACCCTCGTTTAACCAAAATCCAGACACGTTCATCAATGGCTTAAAGCCGACCTCATACGGGCTTTCCAATAAACATAATTTGTCCCGTAAAAAATAGGCATTTTATAATATGACTTCTCCATTTGAACACGCACTTTTTCAAAAATCAATTTTTTCAGAAAATTGATATCTTAGAAAAATTTTGCGGAAAAAAAAGGAATACGCGATAGATTAGCGTAACCCGCTCTGATACCAATTTGAGAAACGTGTGCGCTCGCGTTCAAATGATCAAACCATATATAAAACCCTTTTAACACAAACACACCTTAAACATGCAGCAGTATGTGATTGAATAAATAGATAATCTACGCAAGAACATTCAAACACATGCAATTAAGGAAAAATCCCCCTCAGGGGCAAAACCATTTATTTTCACTATAATTTGTAAGAAAGCGGCTTACAATCGGATTACAATGAAAATACAAGTTGACTAAGAATTACCCTCGGGTATCGGATTCTGTAGTCGCGGCTGGAATTATCCCTTTCCAGTAGGGCTGTAATGAAGAAGAAGAACGGTCTCCTCCACAAGGGTTGAACAAACCAAAGTTGTGTTCTTGGGTTGCAAAAGGATTCACAAAGGTTTGGCAATGATGTGTGAATCAAAACATGAGTCTTAGGACTCAAAAATATGAAGACTAGATGTATTTGGACTCTCAAATTAGTCTCCTAAAGTCTTGCAAAACAACTCCCCTGAAGTTGGTATTTATAGGAAAAAATATGAAGAGTCCCACGTTCTTAAAACTCTAAAATTCTATCCAGCGTACAAAAAAAACAGCATTCTTTAAGGAATTTTCTCTATCTTCAAAAGCTCATAACTCCTTCACCGTAGCTCGGATTGAGGTGCCATTTTTTCTAGTATCTTTGTTGCGGCGAGCTCTTCAACTTTCTAGTTGACCAGACCTCCGAACTATGGATGTGAAATTACGAAAATGCCCTTGAACTCTCCTATTGTGCCTTTTTTTCACTGTTTTGACTTCCCTTGCGTACCACTTGCATTAAGTCCCTAAAATCTTGGAACGTGAATTCATTGAGGCAGATGTGGGACATATTAGTGGAGATAATGCATGCTTGATTCCCGGAATTCGGATAGAGGCCGTCATGTGAGATCGTGAGGAGACGTGCCAAATGTAGCGGCGTACGACATAAATAAATGAAACATTTCGGACATGTGAAAAATGTCCTTACACTTGATCAATATAGTTAAGTTTTTGTTACAAATTGTAAGAGATTTGGAATTGAGTCATTCTAAATTCAGAGTTGCTGACAAGTAAAATTTTGCAGAAAATATACATTATAGTTCCAACCCACTACTTCACTGAAAAAATAATGGATATCTTTGAGTTATGACAAAGAAATTCACAAATCTTTTTTGGTTATTTTTTTTTTGCGTAGGGGATGATAATTTGGGTCGATGGTTGGTGGTTGATTGCTCGATGATAATGTTAATTGATATCAAAGGGATTTCAAACTTGCCTCACATTTCTCCAATAATTATTGTACTGGACTCCAAGAATTTTGGTTAGAAATTTATTGTCATTGCTTCAAATTAGGATCTTCAACTACTCATGCATCCCATCATACCTATAAATTTAAATATAGGTGTTGAAATAAGATCATATGATTTTGTACTAATTTTGTTATTTGTGTGTTCACAGTTTTTATTGTAAATTTAATTGCATCCATTATAATTTTAAAGCACTTTTCAAGACAAATCTACAATATCAAGGGAAGAAAAGGTATTTGTGGGTTTAAGTAATAAAAATCAACATGTAATTTCAAATAATATAAATTAGCCATAAAATTGGCTTTTCTCTTCTTTTTTTGTATCGAATTACTGTAATTTCTTAAAAAATATTGGACATCATATTGGTTTTATTTTTATTTTAAATTTTAATCTCATTTCATTCGTCGAATATATTGTGCGAAACAAGATAAAAAAATAATTGGGATAAATTCGGCCACGCATCGCGTAGCCTGCATGCTAGTCTTATATAATAATCTTAGTCGTCCTTTCTTCTTGAGCCTTGTGCTCAACTTTTGAGGTATGCTTAGAATTTTATTCCGAAGAGAGAGAGAGAGAGAGAGAGAGAGACTTTGGTCTGATGGTGGTTGTATGCATGTAGAAAAGTCATACCATATTACTCTTCTTTCTGAATTAAAGTAAAAAGAGGAGGAACACTTTAACACAGAGGAAAAAAGGGGGAAATAAAATTATATAAGGACCAAAGAGGAAAAAACAACTAAATAATTTCAGTCCTTGAATTTATGCATTGTTGTCTCAATCATAACCTCTAATTAACTTATCAGCTTATGGAATAGTAAAAATATTTTACTCCTTATTATATAGATATATATGGGCATAGAGATAGTATATATATGTACTAGTACATGCCCGTGCCTGAAGGCACGGTTCAAGTTTTGAGAAAAATATAACACATTCTTGCGACATAAATAGTATACACACACGACGTGCCAACGTAGTTTCTTATCGACTACAAACTTAATTATTTGCCTGTAAAAATCTAATAATCATACAACACATGAGAGATCAATTCAATACATTTAATATTTAAATCTAGAGGAATTTTTTAAAAATTTTGTACTTAACATGCTTATGGCCCTACTAATATACATAAGTGGCCATTTTCAAAGAACCATTGTGCAGCACTCAAATGAAAAAACACAGGCATACATGTCTAAATAAATTATTAAACTTAAGATATGTGCCTAAATTCGAAGAAAAAAATAACTGATAAAGTTTTGAAAATTGACTGTCTAATAACTCTTTCAATTTATCACTTGTAATGAACTTTTTATTATATGAGGAACTCTATTATTTTAGTATTGTAAATCATGTCAAATTCAAATGGAAATCAAGCTCACAAAACAAATACGATGCAACCTTACCTATACAAAAATTATAAATACTTGTTTTTAATATATAAGATTCAATTAAATGTTTACAAAGTAACAAAACGAACTGACAAATCTAGATAAATATTAAGGGGACAAAAGACATTTCTTTTTTTTTTACCTGGGGTAAAAAGGGTAAAGACACATACACACCATAAGATCACTCACCAAATAGCAGTGTGAAGGCATTTCCTCATGAACAATCGCGGAAATGTAACATGAAGATTCCTCAATCCATAGGTCTATACTTCTGCCATATGAAAAATAACATTCGCGTCATCTGCAAAATTTATCAATTGACATATAAGGAAATCAAGATGTGGTAGCTAAAATCTCAATGTCCAAAAATAGAAATGGAACTACAACTTAAAATGAACTCACTAATACAGTATTTGTTGTACACATTACCTTGAACTTTTGCTCCGAACCACCACAGAATCCACGTGCTTCCGCCAAGAAAAATGGAATAACAACTGCAATAGTTATAACTGCTTTGGATATTCTTATTTCTCTTCCTACAAATGAAAATAAACGTGCAAGTAAATAAATTAAGGTGACTAAAATTTTGGGAAGAAGGGTATAATTACAATTACTTAGTTTAAGTTTCTCAAAGACTTTATATATACTCTTTTTTAGGACTATAAAGTGTTCGTGGTGGTGTGTGTGTGTGGGGGAGGGGGGGGGGGGGGGGGGGGGGGGGGATAGGGGGAAGAAAAAAATAGTTATAATACAACTAGTGCACCAATTATAAGTAATCTATGGCAAGTGAACCATCTGTATTTTTCCTTCATTTGCTCCATAAAACAGGAGAAATTTATGCAAATAAAATCAGTATGATCGCAAACAGAAAAGTATTTTAATCCCAAACAGAAAACTATTGAAGCGATCCCAATGATTTATATAGTACTTTAATCCAAGATTAGTTGAAATCTTTTACATCCCTGCTTTGTTGGCTACTTAAAACAAAGATATCTATGCAAATGCACTTAGCAAAAAGAAAAAGAAAAAAAACCCTATGCAAATACAATCAATATATATAGCAATAAAAAATAAAAAATAAAAATAAAAAAAGGAGATATAATTCAATTTTAGGCACAAAACAAATGGCAGAGATTGTTTCCTTTGTAGCCTGCTTGTTTTTAATAGTATGAAAAAATCATAGTACAAAGTTACCACTTTAATATTGAATTAAAAAAATAAAAAAAAATCAAAAGTTACCTACTTGGTTTGGCTTGCTGTTGCGAATCCCTGACTCAAGGGAGAGACCTGAGAGAGATGAGGGGCGCTATTGTCAGGGGTGGAGGAGGAGGGGTACTGGAAGGGGCATTGGTATGGGGCGAGCAGCACTGCTGCAATTGCGTCGGTTGCCTGTGCTTGCCTCTTCCCCACAATTGCGTGTAAAGCTAAACTACATAGCTTACACAAATGCCTACATACTCTTTTGATTTGTAATCTATACTAACTGAAAATAAATTGCCAACATGAATACTATATGGAAATCCATGTTTGAAATGAAAGATTAATGGCATTCACCTGAATTCGTAGTGGTCAACATAGTCCTATGTCTAACTCCTCTTCCTCAATATCTACTATTACAGACTAAAAGTTCCTTATCCCTTCAAAATAACATGTTCGCACAATGTTGGTTATTGGTTTTTTTACTGTAACACAGAGTTTACAAAGTCACATTGGGGAAGCCACTTACCTGTATAGCAGTGTACCATTGACCTGTATAGAAGTTTGTTCGTAATTGGTTCTTCATACTCACAAACTTTCCAAATAAATTTTCAGGTAATCCATTGACCTGTATAGTAGTGTGCCATCTACAAGTTTGAAGTATTTGGTCAATCCCACATTATCGTTGTTAGGAATCACTTAGTAAGAGATGGTATAATACATGAAATAATTAAGTTTTCTAATCACAAACAATCTATAACAACAGTAAACACTATCATAACAGAATGTTTTGCATCATCATTCTTATGCAGACAATATTTAATTCAAATTATGATTTTATGACCACGACCATAAACTCTAATTCAGTCTGATGTGAGCTTAGATCAGTTTAAGTGTTAAAAGTTGAGTTCAATTAATAAAATAAATTCAGCTTTGTCCAATCCTATCCCCTGTAGAAAAGTTTTTGAGTTAATCGCATAATTTTTAAGAATTAAGCATATCGAGTACTCACAATTATTCTTGGAATTCAGTAATGCTTCAAATCTAACTTCAAATGATATAATGTTACATTGGGGAAGGTTCATGAATACCCTCTGACATGCAAGTAGAATTTACATCAATTTAGCAGCTGTAGGGGACTTGACTGTATTAGCTAATGATTATGCGATTTCATATATAGGTTACACTTGAAGCATTTTTAAGAATTAAGCATATTCACACTTGAAGCATTATCCGCGGTTCTAACTATTCTCTTATTCAGTAGTGGATCATCTAAACAGGATGAATTCAGACCATAACCCTCTTCTTTTTATGTTGTAAAACATCTTTTGATCAATACAAAAGAAATTTAAATTCATAAATATCTTGAAATCTCATCATACCTATCAATAAATAGTTTCTCCAAGATGGGGGGATGCAAATTGGAGGTATGCCTATTCAAAGGGCATATATAAAATTAAATAGGTTAAAAGAACGCTTAAAGGAATGTAATTAATCAAGTTTTAGTAATATATCTTAGAACATCAAATATGCAGAAGACCAAGTGGTAGTGTAGGAATTGGACCTTGAACAATCCAACTATATTTAAGAAAGATAACAACTTAGTGTTACTTATAGTGACCTGCATTATGATTGGATTATGATGAAGGTTACTGGAGGTAAAAATTTAGGCAATAATAACCTAAAAAAGGAGATGCAAACTCAGATTACTATCATGATTAAGTAACACAAACACATAATAGATTGTTAATTCACAAATTCGAAGTATGGCAAATAAATGGATAGCCGGGGCTAAAGTGGATAAAACTCCTTTTGAGTTCTTTCAAAATAAGTTGCATGGGGTTACATATATGATGGATAATAATAAAGGTTGATTTGTTAAGGTAAAAATAAAATAACATAATAAAGGAATTTAGACAATAGAAGAGAACTAAGTAATCGAAGGCAATATGGAACTATCTAAGATCCGCAAATAAAATAAGTTAATTGACTACCAAATACATGCCATACAAAGTTTGTATGATAACATTCATGGTACAACATGTAAGTGACATATTAAACATAGTTTATTTTCAACCCAAAAGTGTTAGAAACTTACTTACCCAATGCCCATGACACTACCAGATACATAAAAAATAGTTCGTGTAGGACAACCACTAACTACACCTACCTCGATGCATTATTTAAACTGTGAAAGTCCAAGACTAAGATAAAATACATGTGCATACATTTATAAACATATAATTAAAATTAAAATACAGGCCTACAATATTACCATCACCTTTACTCTTGTATAATTTAAAAAAATTTAATTCTTACTACCTAGCTGCTAAACAGAACATGGAGTATAATTAAAACATGTGTGTATATGTGCACGTGTGTATGCGTGTGTGTATGTCCAAACTCAGATTGACAGATCTGCTGCATATTAAGTTGTTGTAGATTGTGTCCAAACTCAGCTATTGTAGATTGTGTCCAAACTCAGATTGTCCATTCAATTTTCAAGTAAAAATAACACCCCAAATCATTCACATTTTGATAATTGAGAAATTGAGGCTACCTAATCAGTAATCACCACAATTATTTTTGACATACATACAAAAATATCTTTAAATAAATAAAATTAGTTTTTTCAGCACGTTAAGAACATTAGTTTGTAAACAAATAATGAAATTAAGTACATTAGTTCAGCACATTCAGCACATTAACAAACAAATAATGGAATGGAAAATTAGTTTGTAAACATACATACCTTAAGCAAATTAGTTCATCAGAAGATTTTCGAGTCTCAATTAAAGATAGAGCAACAAAGTCGGCTGTTGTAGGTAGATCACGATGCTGAATAGATTCAGCAAGAGTTCCTATAAAATTCCCAAACTTGTGAACTAAATTGGAATCCCCTTTCCATGAATACATTATGCAAGTAGACCACGATGCTAAAGTTAATTCCCAAACTTGCAGGTAGACAACAATGCTGAATAGATTCTGCTTCTTTTTTCGATGCTTTTGCATTATTCTAGCATAACTACAGTATCACAATCTGCTCATCCTATCATAATCTGAGAAATATAAGTGATGATGTTAAATTTCAAACAATGTGTATGAAAAGTAGGCAAATGGCATCTATATACACAGAGATAATATAAATATAGAAAAATGATATGACCTCATAAATAGAGAGTATTGAAATGTAAAAATAGAACCATAACACCACATCACCTCAAAAAAATATATAAAGAAAACATATGTCCTGCAAATAGACGGGTTAAGCATCTAAAGCTCCCTACAGTCACTGATTGTCAATCTGCAAAACCAAAGCAAAAAAAAAATGAATGTCATCTTTCAAGGAATAATTATAAGAACAAATAATCTAAATTTGAAGAAAAAGAAAATAAACAGTTCTAAAACAAATAACCAACTGAACAAATTCGATCCCAGAACAAATGTGTCGTAGAATATGGTCCTCAACAACTGTTCTCCATCGATAATGAGTACATAATAAACAAATTTATTCAATAAAAACAACTATATACATAATACAAATCGCATAAAATAAACATCGAGTACATATATGGCAACATACACATAAGACCTAACAAAATGCAACTCGACACGATATTGCGAGAAGAATAAGTAAAGTTATGTGCTTGCTATCAGGTTCACCCGATAAGACTCGTTAATTCACAAACTAATTTAGTGCTGACCTCTTTCATCCTATTATACCTTATGAAATTTCCAGTTCCAGAAATACAACTTTGATATTATCTACATTATCAGCATTAGTCATCTCGTTCCCCAATAAAATATCGCTTTAGAGACGCACATTTCATGGAGATCCTCTAAAACATAACTACAAAGTTAAAGAGAAAATGATGAAAAGGATAGATAATAATAAGAAGATAAAAACTAAACCACATAACATGGTTTCCTAGTGTATACTCATGATGAAGCGTTATCAAAAGTTTTCCCATGTCAAATTACACGCCCCCATTATACTTTCATAGTACACACTACACGGGTAATGCATGACCGATTCTCCGAGTCTATCCTATGACTATGGCACGCCCAATTTATGCGTCACCTTTTAGTTTATTTTGATCCTCATTTAATCAAACATAGAAGACCAAATCATTTTAAGGAAAATGACCCAACTACTAAGATTTGTGCCAATAATTATGTTGTACACAATTGTGTGTCAATACACAATATATTAATAATAAATCTAAGAGATGGGTAACAATGGGCGATGAGAAATTACTTCAAAAATTTAACACGGTTAACAAAATAACAGAGATATTCATGTAAGTAAAGAGACAAATTTCCTGATCAAGTGGGTCATATGATCAAATACCTAAGAAGCATGCAGACATTCTTCCTTATCTCCAAATACCTTTTTTCTTGGCTAATTGGGTCCTGAATTAAAACCATACTGGATCGATCATTCACACCATTAAAAACACCAAATTAGCAAGGGTAAAACCCAAATACACGTAATATATATACACCAACAACATCTGAAACAAATTCGAACCAACAAACACCAGTTTTATCACTTGCAAGATTCAAACCAACAAACACCAATAACATTAAAAATCCTGTTAGATCTACAAAATCAAACCAAGTATAGGAAGTGAAGTATTCAAACCAACAAACAACAATTAAATGAATTACTTGATCCTAATCAAGTATCAGAATTTTGCCAATAGAGGCATTGGTATGTTAGACCCTAAAGTTTTATATAAGACTGGCCAATGGATGTTTAAAAAAGGTTTATTTGAACATAGTAGAGAAGTTTCACTCCAATGCATAGGAAATGAAGTAAAGTTTTAGACCTTATTAACTCAGAATCTACAAAGGAACTGTTTAAAAATAAATATAGATTTATCCATCACTAAAAAAAACTAACCTAAAATAAATAAATAAACAATCAATAAAAAGGAAAGGGGTATACCTGTTTAGGATGTTCAAGTATAATCAGGTCACCTGCAAAAGAAAAAATAAATAACAAAAAACAAAAATTAATTAGATCCCAAAATATAAGCATACGTGTCAACAGATCTAGAACAAAGTGAACAAAACCGACAAAGATCTTAACAAAAATAGAAGACCTAAATCGCTCCATGCATGCAAACAAATATAAAACAAAACAAAATCGAAGCCCTAAATTTAAAACAAAATCGAAACCTTAAATCGTGTGCGCGTATGTGCATGTGTGCATGTGTAGGTAGGTGTGTGTGTGTGTGTGTGTGTGTGTGTGTGTAGGTGCATGTGTGTGTGTTTGTAGGTGCGTGTCTATGTACTATGCGTTAGGGAATGAAGGAGATTACCTGTATTGTGTGAGAGAGAGGCGGGGGAAGATGGATGAGAGAGGGAGAGAATGAGCGAGGGGTGCATCGGGTGTTGGTAGGGTTTGTGTTAAAGGTCTCCCATTTTTTATCCCCCACTTTCCATGTCACAATTGGCAAATGGTGACATGGCACAATCTGAAACCCTTAGATTGACCCAAAAAATTCGATCGCAACCGTTAATTTGTTGGCACTATTGAAACACCCCTCTCCCATATTATATAGATGGATATATCTGATGTGATTTATATATGTGAAACATACCTACTCTAGTAGATTCTATCGGTGGGGGTTGTGCGCAGTGGGCAGTTTGTCCTGGAAAATCCTAGAAGGTGTAGGATCAGGTCCGGGGTTATAGGTTTGTTGCATGACCACCCTATGTGAGTTTTGAGTCCAGTGGGGGAAATATGGTATGACACCTAGCCTATTTTCATTAGAAATGATCAATCCTTTATCAAAATAACTAGGAATATCATTTGGTTCATTCTTAGCATTTTAATTGATAAATTTTTTTAATTACTAACCACCTAGTTTAAATTAAGCCAGTGCCAAATTTTATCTTTCAATTATATAACAACATGAAGAAATTAAAATAAATAAACCAAACCATACACACAATAATAGTCTAAAAAATCACATGGCAAATATATAAACGAATAAGATCAAACAAAATATCGATTTCGAAAACAAATCTAATTACGAGTCTGAAATAATAAAACTGAATCGGAGTAAAGCCTTGTAAATAAATTGAGAATGAAATAGTCTGAGAGGCAACATGACCAAATGAAATATTAAAAGAAATCATATCTAGAGGGAATAAGATGAAGCCTCTATAGCAACTCCTCCAATCCTCCATAACTGCTACACATACGCATCTCTGGATAGAATTATCAAGCTTGGCCTCCTTGTGGCTGGACTCCGAAAAGATTTTGAAAATATTTTGACATGGGTCAGAGCCGAAGAAAATAGTTTGAAAATATTTTTGCAAGTGTTTAAATCATAGTTGAATCAATTATTAGATACACATGTTAGTTTCCACGTACTCTCCCTTGAGATCCTCACATCTCAATTAATTTACATGCCTAACGTACCCTATCTAGCTATGCTACCCATTCCAACTAGATAACATATCTAAATATCCTTGATAAATCTAACTCACTCGTATTACCCATACAACATGCTACCACACTCTCTATAATTAATTTATATCCACGTATTAATATTGAGTCAATTAATTAAGTTTCTCTACTCAAATACTTTTAGATATACACAATCTATTGATTCTGCTATCACACATAACTAGATATATCAGACTTGTATATATTTAACACATGTAATATATAAAACTATAGCATCCCCGGAATGGCCCCTTGTGATGCTGGCATACACTGCTATCAAGTTCATGTACCTCACGTACTAAGTCAAGGACTATTGGTTTTACATGTCTCCTCGAACCAAAAAATTAATCAACACACACTGGAGGCGAACATGGTTTTAAGCCTTCGAGATACACACATACCTAACGTACCCAAATCACATGCCAGTCCCACTAATACATGATACATAGTGATCCTCCCTACATTCCATGTTCTGGGGCACAAATCCAGACCTCACTTAAATCATCAAGGTGGGATTGCCCTATGTGCGGAAACCTCCTGATACTAGGCAGCGTATGTATATTCACACACATAATCAAATCACAACCATAGGCATTCACACAACCTATATATGCAGATTATTTAATAGGTATACAAAAAACCCATCATAATAACTCGTACGTAGTATATAACTCTCGAATACTCAACGTACTATTTATAACGTCTTTTCATATAATTCTTAGTATCTCACTCTACTCTAAGGGTCCTAGTTACCCCTTAATTGATATAAGTAATTAATACATCTTTATCCTACAATTATTTATCTTAGGTTACGTTTACCCTTTCTATAGCCCGATTTATAAATTTCCATTACATGACACCATCGGTGGACTCTCGTTGCTCTAAGTTTCCAACCTTACGCTCTTTAAGACTAAGTCGTCCTCAACTCTATGTCTACCGACCTTCCCCAAGTCCCCATATAGTTAAAAGATCATTAGCAAAGGTTCGATAAAATCGGGTTAAAGCAAACTTAGCAATTAAAATAAGCGCCCAGTCTCAGCAGCCATCCATTCGATTGAAGGATCTAGTCGATCGGTCGATCCATCGATCGATAGACATTGATGGGTTGATCCATCGAAACTGTGTTTATAGCTTCATCTCAGTTGCATTTTTCTCACTGTTTGACATCTCAAACCCTCATAGATCTATCCCAAACTCCCAACTAATGTAACCAAACATCACACACGCACACACATATATATGGGGGGGGGGGGGGGATGATTTCTAAAATTAATCATGTCTCAAATCCATACAAATTTCATCTAAGATTAGATTAAAACTCCATATTCACCAAAAACTTTACTTTTAGCGCTTCACATGCAAGATCATCTATTTACCCACATTTATCCCATTTTACTTGTCACGTATAATCTGATTTCATGTCCTCTACATATGTGGATTCATTCTACTTACAATCCTATCAAGAATTATGAATTTGATTCATAAATCTCCCAAGAACACTATCAATTTACACTAAATCAAGAACCCTACACTGCAAGGGTATTATAACTCATAAAAATCATGCAAGATAAAAACTTTCCTTAATTAGCAGATTTTGTTTTATTTTTGTAAGTGATGAAAGTGTTCCTCCCTTGCTTCCAATCACGATTTTAGTAACCAATGTGGATGAATTGAGATGTTTCACCACCAAACTCTCTTTTCCACCTCCAATTGTCTCTCCTTTGTTTTTAATTCTTAGGGTTTGAGATATGTTATGTTATTTCCCAAAATGACTAACCCTAGGTTTTAAATCCTAATTCCCAAAATTAGACTATTGGGACAAGCCCAAATGACCTGAAAACTCCTGCGTGAGCTCAGTTATGACAAAAAAGGCCCTGAAACCAAATTACAACCCCCGAATACACTATTTCGATATTTTGACCCATTCGGAATCAACCGTTACCTCAAAATTTCCATCTGAGTCACTCTAAAATAATGTTCTCTTGATCGAGTGGAAAAACCGAGCGTCCGTGTAATACGCTAGTCGTTGTTATCGGCTTCCAACCTCAATACAAAAAAACTAAACTTCTAACTACACTCTTAAGGAGTATAGTGGTGAGTCTGAGTATCGAATCCACAGGGAATGTTTGATAGAATTTAATTGATTTATTACTTCTAAACTAAAAGTGAAAAAGATGATGATGGTTGAAAAGGGAAAAAATAAAAAAGTTAACTATGCATGCATGAGCAAACTAATTAAGATGAATGAGAAAGTAGGTTGGAATACAATCCCCTAACCCTAGTAATTTACCGTATAGAATACTAGAATTATAAACTATAAATTTGAATGAATCCAGTCTTTATAGATCCTAAGCATTACATATATGAGGTTCAAGACCGCACCATACGAAATCAAAGGTAAATATAAAGCGGTGCTAAATAATTATATGCACATCGTATTCATAAACATCCCAAGTACCTAGGGCAAGAGAGATTAAAAGATCTACAATAGTTGTAAAATTGTCTCGCACGATTGTTTCAAATTTTTAATTTAAATTCTATTTTCTACATAAGTAATTTACATTGGGATGGGTTCATTCATCCCAACCCTTAAAAACTTAGTAGACATGATTTTATTAAATGAAAACACAATTCTAGATGTGCAGGAAGTCATAGGTCTATTATGCATTAAAAAGTAACTTGAATTGAGAAACAAAAATTAAACTACAAGAGCAATTTAAACTTACAATATGGAAGAAATGGAAAGTAGAAATTATAAATACTTGAATGGAAGAAGGAAATTTGAACATGACACTTGAATCTTGAATAGCTCTTGTTCAACTTACAAACTAGGGTTTCAAAATCCTAACAAAATATGAAGTTATATGCCAAAAGGAACTCCCACCTCTTCCACCCCTTTATTACTCTAGGGCTTGGTTTTTTGTATACCCAAATCTGAATTTTCCCATGCCTCTTCAAGTGTTATAACTAATAAAAAGGAATTATACAAGAAATTTCAAGAGTTGAAACTCTGCAGCTTCCAGAATTAATTTCAACTGTGGCTTTTTGTCTCCAACTTTAAATGGGCATAACTTCTTCACCGTAGCTCGGATTGGGGTGCCGTTTTTTAAAATGTTCTTGTAATTTAGATCTCTTCAACTTTCTAGTTTTACCCACCTCCAGAATATGACTGTAAAATTACGAAAATACCCTTTGACTTGTGTTATTTTGTTCTCTTCCTTTCTTCCGGTTTCTTTCTTTCTTTTCTTGCACTAAATACCTGTAAAATCAATAAGAAATACACGAAACTTGGGGTACTTGTTATAAGACGTCATTAGAAATGATATGGAATAAAAGAAAATCAATTATGTTGTTCAAGATATTAAAATTACTAAATTAAGGGGCTAAATTCAGAAGAATTTATGCTTAGTCAAATCCCCTTAACTTAGAACTTTGCACGTCCCGGGCAATGTAAATGAAGCTAACCAAAGTTCCACTCTTGAGAATTCCTTTATTAAAATAAAATTCCACTTTCGTAGGCAAGCGATTGCATTGAGCATATGCAACAAGCCTTTAAACCCCTAGGTTACCCTAGTAGGATGAGTTTTGTCTCGTGAGGATTTGCAGTGAATACAACCACAAAATTCTTTATTGACTCAAATAAATATCAAAATACTTAAAAATTATAAAATTTAAACTTTTCAAAAAATTATCACCATAAATTCATATTCAAATGTCTCAAACCATAGTTTGTGTGTGTGCAAAACTAGAAATTAAACCTCAAATTTCCACCGATTGAGCATTACGTTACTTTCCAAAAATTCGTTTTGATTCAAATTCTTACGGATGCACTAAAAAACGAATCACTCGGATTGGGGTTGTTTTCTCTCGGTATGCATGATATAAAGAGTAAATATAATGGACACAAATTCACGCATACAAAATTGAAAAGAAGGAAATATATGGTCAAAAGATCTCATCGGAATACAGTTATTAGTAAACAGGAAACATCATCTCTTAATCACACCATTTTAATCTCTTTTATTATATTTTCATGTCTTAACTCTCCATGAAGTAATTAATTTCGCCATTAGGACACGGTTCAAAATTTTTGGGTTAAAAAGTGTAAAGGGTAAAAATGGGAATGGACAAAATGTTCGGAATTGGAAAATGTCCTTATGACATCCATTAGTGGTTTTTCGGGCATTTGCTTATTTTTCACTTTCTTTTTCTATTTTCATTTTTTCTCTTTTTTTTTCTTGCTATTTTTCTTTCCTTGCCCCCTTTTTTTTACACACTTTGGACATACTTGATGAATTTCCAATTTTTCACAATTTCGGGCTATTTGGGTTTTTCGGGCTATCAAACGAAAGGGAAATATTTTATCAGGCTCAAAGTGGGTTGCAAAGGGATAATCTTTTTCACAACTTTATTATGGATAATATTTTTAGGTTAAACAAAAGAGGGAATACTTCATTGTCTAAATTGCTAATCACATTACCTTATGCATCTCGAGATTAATTAAGTTTATAGATATATTTAGCATGAGTTTCGAGACAACATTTCACACATTTACCATAATCGATCAAAATAAAGGATTGAGATCATCAATAACTTATTAAAATGCTAAAAAGAACTTTGAGTTAATCATAAACTCGTATTGATTTAACAACTCATAAAAAATTGAAAGACTCGAAATCTCACCGGGTTTGATCAATCTCCACACTTATTCGTTAAGTCGTCAATTTTCTTTCAATTTCCATCTTCGGTCAATTTTGGCTTAATGCATTTTTATTGTTAACAATTTGATACTTTAAATAGAATAAAGGTGATATTTTTGAAAATTTTAAATTCCAATTTTTATTTATTTTGAAGAAAAATATTTTTGGCTTTTTTCAAAAAATTTCAATTTTTGAATTTTTCTAAAAAAAACACACTTTGAAAGAACATGTGATCGAATCAATGAATCTAAACAATAAACGGGAAGAATATCCCACACCCCCTAACTTAAATGTTGCATTGTCCTCAATGCGAATCAAGAACATAACAGAAAGTGAGGAAAAGAAAGATATTACCCAAATAGAGTGATCCCCGATAAGTACGAATCCATTGAATCTGCAAAACACGTTAGAACCAAGCATAACAAAGAGAATAACTAAAACTCTACCATCGAAACTAGACTATAATAAAAAAGAAAAAGTAATAATAAAAAAAACTAAATATTTACAACCTAAAATTTGAACGGCTAATAAATCATACAATAGAAATTAAAAAATTTGAGGGTCCACCCAAAATATAATTTCACTTTGAGGGATTAATGGTGTTCCCTCATTATAAAGCATGCCGCCCTAAAAATAAGAATTTTGTTGGAAAAACGGAAGGCATGTGCAATGCGGAAGAAGTGAACCATCAACTATTAAAAAATTTAGGGGGATAATGAAGGATTTAGGTGCATAGGGAGACAAGTACCATTGGAATCCAAGAAAAATAGAATCACCTCCCATAGATTTTTTAATTAGTATGGGAAGCGGAGCACACAAATAGAAAGAGTCCATCTTGGAAAATAATTTAAGCATAGAGTCCTTGTCCTCAAAATCTTCTCCCCCAAAATTTTCAACTGGATCTTGTGGAGTGACACGTCTAAGTGTATGGCCCGTAAGATGAAGCATCTCAAAACAATATACCCATACAAGAATCGAATCAACATCCTCAAGACATTCATCCAATTCTTGTGATGGATTTAATGGTTCGATAATAGTGGGTAAACAAGGAGACAAATGATCTTCAACCTCAGTAGATTTTGCAATATTTATAAGAGGCTGATATTCAAAAGAACTTCAATGATTTCATCCTCAAAATGGTTAGGTGAAGCGCAAGTCTTGACCTTCTCTAAGTTGTCCAAATAATCATTAAACTCCTTGCAAGTTGCTCTAATTTTCAACTCTGTAGCAGCAAGGTCATCAGATTACTTTTTGATAATAATCAAGAGTTCTTCCAAAGTAGGCTTCTTTGGTTCTAGCACCTCAGATTCCTCATTTGGTTGAAAACATTCTTCAACTTCAAAAATATCGGAAGAAAAATCCTCATTGGGTTGAAATAATGCATCTAACTCTTGCTCCAAATAACGATTTTTTTCTCGATATTCTTTTTCAAGTCTTTCTTCTTCAAGAAATTCATTTTGATAAATATGGATGGCCTTAGCAGTGGGCTTGTATTTATGAGACTCATCTTTAGTGATATTGATCCAATGTTCATAAATCTTGAGCACCTCCTCCTCACTATTATCATAACAATTAAAGCCACCAAAAGAGTTATAATAAGACATTTCAAATTAGGAAATTCAAGAACGTGACACCCTTATATATATATATATATATATATATATATATTGTGTATTTTTTTCCGAAATAGTAAGTCAATTATAATCTATAACAAACAGTCCTCGGCAATGGCGCCATTTTAATCGAGTGGAAAAATCGAGCGTCCGTGTAATACGCTAGTCGTTGTTATCGGCTTCCAACCTCAATACAAAAAAACTAAACTTGTAACTACACTCTTAAGGAGTATAACGGTGAGTCTAAGTATCGAATCCATAGAGAATGTTTGATAGAATTTAATTGATTTATTACTTCTAAACTAAAAGTGAAAAAGATGATGATGTTTGAAAAGGGAAAAAATAAAAAAAGTTAACTATGCATGCATGAGCAAACTAATTAAGATGAATGAGAAAGTAGGTTGGAATACAATCCCCTAACCCTAGTAATTTACCGTGTAGAATACTAGAATTGTAAATTATAAATTTGAATGAATCCTATCTTTATAGATCCTAAGCATTACATATATGAGGTTCAAGCCCGGACCATACGAAATCAAAGGTAAATATAATGCGGTGCTAAATAATTATACGCACATCGTATTCTTAAACATCCCAAGTACCTAGGGCAAGAGAGGTTAAAATATCTACAATGGTTGTAAAATTGTCTTGCACGATTCTTTCAAAATTTTATTTAAATTCTATTTTCTACATAAGTAATTTACATTGGGATGGGTTCATGCATCACAACCCTTAAAAACTTAGCTAGGCATGATTTTATTAAATGAAAACACAATTCTAGATGTGCAGGAAGTCATAGGTTTATTATGCATTGAAAAGGAACTTGAATTGAGAAACAAAAAATAAACTACAAGAGCAATTTAAACTTACAATATGGAAGAAATGGAAAGTAGAAATTAGCTATACTTGAATAGAAGAAGGAAATTTGAACTTGAAACTTGAATCTTGAATAGCTCTTGTTCAACTTACAAACTAGGGTTTCTAAATCCTAAGAAAATATGAAATTATATGCCAAAAGGAACTCCCACCTCTTCCTCCCCTTTATTAATCTAGGTATTGGCTTTTAATATACCCAAATATGACTTTTTTCCATGCCTCTCCACATTTTACAACTAATAAAAGTGAATTATACAAGAAATTTCAAGAGTTGAAACTCTTCACCTTCCAGAATTAATTTCAACTTTGGCTTTCTATCTCCAACTTTAAATGGGCATAACTTCTTCGGATTGGGATGCCATTTCTTCCAATGTTCTTGTAATTTAGATATCTTCAACTTTCTAGTTTTACCCACCTCCGAAATATGGCTGTAAAATTACAAAAATGCCCTTTGACTTGTCTTCCTTTGTTCTCTTCCTTTCTTCCGATTTCTTTCTTTCTTTTCTTGCACTAAATACCTGTAAAATCAATAAGAAATACACGAAACTCGGGGTACTTGTTAGAAGAAGTCATTAGAAATGATATGGAATAAAAGAAAATCAATTACGTTGTTCGAGATATTAAAATTGCTAAATTAAGGGGCTAAATTCAAAAGAATTTATGCTTAGTCTCCTATCCTGACTCCAATTAGTCTACACGCGACTGCCGATTGGGATATAATGCTACCACATCACTAATACTCCCCAGGACGTACAACTAATTATTTACTATTCACTCAGTAATCTTATTCCATAAATATTAGTCATTTTCTCTCCCGATTAATATTTTAAATCAACACATAATATTTAATTCCCTTAAATTATGTCACACATGTAATTTAAAATTAACCAAATTAATTCAATTTTAAATACATAAAAAAATGGGTTGATACATGTGGTATGGTTATGAATGATGAATGTATAACTATGATCACCTCCAATTTACGTTATGATTTGTGTTTAGTGGAGAGATCCTGACTGGATGGCTTAGGTTGAGATGCTTATTACCTCGAGCCTGATAGCATGCTGGAGATTTACATCTAGCGGGGTAATGCTAGATGGGATGGTTGTTATCCAATAACGTAATACTCGGAGGGATTGCGGTTATACTTATATATATATATATATATATTCATACTTGATATGATTTGTACAGACCTGTATATATGTGTGTGTGTGTGTGTGTGTGTGTGTGTGTGTGTGTGAATATATATGGGAGAATTGAAGGATTGTACGAATAGTAAATTTATATGCATCCGGGAGGACAACTCGGGGATGCTATGTGGAAATACATATATAAGTGTGATATAAATATATACAGGTGCATGACTCCTATGTGTGAACATCGAATTAATTACTAGTGAAGTTATGTGAAATGAATTAATAAGATTATGATTGAGATTTATAATAAGTAGATGCGAAAGCTTAGTGGGAATTCCAAGTTAAATAAAGGTGTATGTGGGGCATAAGGAAACATATGAGATTAAGATGAACAGTGATACTAGTTAGGCTAGGTAGCATAACTATGGTGTTTAAAATACTTACATTAGGTGTGCACGATAAATAAGGGGCGATGGGTATCTCATTGGAGTGCAAGACCTATTTAAATATGAAATATTGTAGGAAATAAGTATTTTAGACACTTGCAAAATATTTTCAAATGGTTTTGGGCTCTGATCTGTGTCAAGATATTTTTAAAACTTTTTAGTTGTTCATGCACAAGGACGTCAGGCATAACCATTCTTCTAGTCAGACGATGCTGCAGCAGCCATGGATGCCTGCAAGGAGTGATTAAACGCTTACATCCTTGATATCTAGATAATAGGTACCTCAAGTTATTTCAAGAATGTTTCCAAGTTGTTTGGTATTTATTTTATATTTAAATGCTTTCCTCTTAGTCAGTTGGATTATCAAGAGTTTTTGGTTAATTAATTTACGCTAGTGAATATGAGTTCTAAATGGGGTACGTTTTATGTGTAACAGGTGCGTCAGAGTATTTTGGTTAGCACAGATTCGCGAGTTAGACCTTTTTAATGGATGTGTATCTAGTATTCTACTGTGTATATATAATTATCGTTAGGTAGAGGGACTGTCCCTGGTCCTATCTATCGGGGAAAGGGTGTTGACATTGAGAGGATATGTTTTTGTGGATCAAATTGTTCTAGAGAGAAATGATGTCTAAGTATGATGTTATCCTTGGCATGGACTTGTTAGTGATGGTTTGAGCGATGGTAGACTATTATAGTAAGGCTATTATGTTCACTGTTCAAGGACAGGATGTGTTATTTTTATGATGTCTCAACTGAAAGAGGTTCGAGCTCGGGTATAAATTACATTATAGAGGAGACTTATGAGAGTGTAGTTGTCTCGTTATATTTTATCCCAGTTCATAGGGGTTTTACTAATGTGATTCAGGGGATATCAGGTTTATCATCTAGCGAAGAGATTGAGCTCGTTATTGATTTGGTATTGGCAACTTAGTGTTAGTACGAGCACCGTATGGTATGACTCATTTAGAGATATAGGAGTAGAGAATTAGACTTATACATATGGGGATGGGATTTTGAGTGTCTCAATTATATGATTTGGGCCAAAAGATCTCGATGACCATCGATGAAATGTGATAGTGCATTGGTGGAGTTCCTTATTGAGAGACATTGTTGGATACTAGGGCAGTGGTTTTAAATGTTAATCATTGTATGTGTGGAGATAACACTTCGACATGAGAGCTATTCTACTATATAAGGTTAATGGATTCGTGTAGTGCTGTATAAGAAGTACTAGATAACTTTTGTAGCACTAGTTAATAGGTAGGTCAATCTCGAGAATTGAATCGCGATTAGTGCGGGTAATTGATCATACCTTTACTGTATATCCACTCCGATCACACAGATCCAAGTTTAGGATAAATATGTTATGTCCATAATGTTTGTGTAGATATGCATGGGATATAGGGTGTATGGGGGGCATAGTTAGTTCAGTTTTAAGTATCGTCTGGGATAAGGGGATTGGGTAATAATTGTGTTTTACTGTATGCCTGTGGGGAAGTAGAAGAATAATTAAAAAATTAAGATGGGCTGAATTTGATTTTAGAAAGAAGATAGTCCGAATATGTATACATTAAGGAGAATTATTATACCCGAGATGGGTTGATGGACTGTCGAGGCACAGGTAAAAATATATCTCTTTCGAAGGAAGAATACAACAATTTTAGTAAGTAAAGATGAGTCTTACTCAATTAAATTCTCAAGATGGCTTTCACATAAATAGGAGTTTTTTTTCCTAGGCAAAATGGACCTAGGAAATGCGCTATTTTGGAGCAGATGTATGGGTCATGGTTTTAGCATACCACAAAAAGAAGAGTAAGATGTACCGCCTGATGTGGATGTAGAGTGTGTAGATTGGTGTGGAGTGAGACATATTGAAGTTGTTGTAATACCCCGTATTTTCTATGATATTTATTTTTGGGGATTAATTGAATTAAATGTTTATTAATTGGAAATTAATCCGGATTAAAAATATTAACGAGATGTGAGTTAGTATTTTATTATAATGTGTATACTTGGCATTATATGATTATTGGTAATATTGAAATTGTCACGTAATTGAAATACGTCAATTTGGGAATTTTGCTTGACGCGTGTGACCGCCACGTCATGGTATTTTTATTATTAAATTAAAGAGTGAATTTTAGTTCCATTAACTGTATGGTCATTTTGAGTGCGCCAACGCGTCCGGAAGGGTCGAGATAGTCAGAAAACACTAGCCGGAAGTTTAGTTTGGGTCCCGGGGTATTTGTGGGCCATACCGGCATCAAAAAGGGTATTTTGGTAAATTGCATTTTTGGGAATTAAAAAGTGACGAAAATAGAGATTACAATCTGACTATTTCCTCAACCCACTTAACCCACTAACCACACTATATGCCATTATGGGCTACGGGAGAAGTTGATATATCATTCCAACTTCCAAAAGCCATTACACACCTCCATACTCCATCATCTTCAACCTTGGAAAAAGCTTGAGAGAGAGAGAGAAGGAAACCTTGAGAAGAGCTTGAAAGAGAGAGAGAGGGAAGAGAATTCTGCAGAAAATCAGAGGGAGAACAACCTAACTTCAAGATTCTACACCAAATTTTGAGATAAATTAAGGCAAGTGATTTAAACTCTTTTGATTCAAGATATGTTCCCATGTTTAGGAATTTTCGAAATTGATTTTTGGAGATAAATTAGACCCATGAATTGAAAGTTAAAGGCCATGAATTATGTAGGAATTGCATGTAGTATATTCTGGACGAATTTATATGTTATAAACAGAACCTTGATGATCTAAAAGTGGAATTAGAAGAAGTTTGATGATGTTCTTGAATGGAAGAATTCTGGAAATTATTTTGAGGTAGTTTTGATCTAAACTAAGCTTTTAAATGATGAATTATGAGACTTAGAATGTTTAAACTGTTGTAGGATGTTAGTATAATGTTAGAGTAACCTTATCTTGGAGTTTCATGCTTAAAAATGGAGTTTTGGGTCGAAACTGTAACTGCAAAACGAAGTAGTCCGTAACCATACCTGTGCAATCGATCGATCGACATTCATCAGTCGATCGATCGACCACCATCGATCGATCGAAGGAAAAGGTCGATCGATCGACCTTCCCAGAATGAATAAAGTTTCCCTTAATTGAATTTTAATGATGATACCCCTTGGATAATATTATTGGAGACATTGTGATTACCCTAAATGTTAAGGAAGACCAGTAGGCATGATTATGAAATTGGACTTTAATTGGAATTTAATTTGAGGAATTATTCTAAATTAATGAAATTCGTTATGTGAGATAATCTTTGGATTAATAGTACAAATTCGAATAATTTGATGAAATAAGGTTTGGGGCAGAAGTAAAGACCTTAGGTTTAAAGATGTTATAGGTGGGAATTATGGGAACTTAAAAGTCTATTTGAGATAGGTTTTATGTTTAAGAAATTACGACGTGAGACGTGTCGACTATTTAAATTATATATTATCGAGATACTTGAATTATATGAATTGGGAATAATGGTATAATGATGTATGATATACCCTTATTAATATTGAGATATCTAAGATGTGTGAATGCTTAGTATATAACTTTATGTGTATGACATACCTACCATACTTTCTATCATGGGAGGTTTACGTTCGCTTAGGGCCTTCTTATCCTTGTGTTGCCCGGATTTAGATTGGTTACCTCGATGAACATAGGTCATAGAAGGACTTATTGTGATATTTATAAGTCTGCTGATCATGGGAGCGTAGGTATGTGCGTGACCCATGTGATGGTGACTATGTTCGCCTCCACTATTTGTGATGTTGTTATCTGAACAATTCCTGAGAGATTCGGAATGTGTGATCCTTATGTACGTGATGTACTGGGATGGATAGCAGAGTATGTGTGCACCGCAGCCTAGTCTTTGGGTGCTTATATTGTATATTTATGTTGTGAAAATATACGGTTAATTGAGAAGGAATTTACTATGTTAAATTGTGAGTATAGTTATAATAATGTTTTGAAAAGATAAAAAGGGAACTTTTATCAATAAATGGTTTTGTTAATAATTGGGAATTCGAGAATTAAAGTAGAACTTTCTATTTAATTGTTAATGATGGAACTTATAACGTGAACCGAGTAGAAGTGTTAGAAACCCTATAGATAGTTATGAGATAACAAATGAATGGGTACAGGAACGTTAGGAGTGCACAGTTAGACGAGAGGTGAGTATCTCATGTGAGAGCACGTCCTAACATGTATTTTGCATATACTGTTTTAAATGTTTTTAAAGCACTTGCAGGTTTTTAAAATAACTCCACATTCGGGCTCTGACCCGTTTGCTTTCAAATCTATCTTTTTGTAAAACCATTTTAGGTGCCCAGCCACAAGGTCACCATGCATAGGACCCTCATTCTGATGACGAGCTGTAGCTGCTTGTGGAAGCTACGGGGATTTGCTTTTAGACGCTTATATCATTTGGATTCCTTACTCAGTATTCCTCAGTTGTAGGGCATGTTGCCCAAATTCTATTAGATACATTTCCATTTCAGTTTTAGACTTTGGCATGTATTCATTCAGTATTCAGTATTTCATTATTTACTTCAGTTGTGGGATTATTGTGTTATGAGGAGTTTTTCCTCCAGATTTATTTATATCATGTGACGGTTATTCTATTTACTTCATTATGGTGAATGGTGTTTTTTATTCTTCTTTACACTTGTTGCATGTTAATCAGACTTTAATTAAAATTTGGCAACTTACTTTTTAAATACTAGGTGGTTAGTAATAATAAAAATGTTTTCGACAGTGATGCTATTAACTGAGCCAACTTGGCGTTTTGATTTAATTTAATAAAGGAGTAGCTACCCGGTATTTAATTAGTCGGGGTGCCACAGTTGTCTATAGGTTCACCACTTGTGTATGGGAAAAGGTTGGTGATTCCAGGGAACGAATGGATAGGATGATTGATAGAGTTCATTGTTGTGGTACCAACATCGCAAAAATGTCAAAATTTCCTTTTAGGATTGTGGAATTGGTTGATCGAGATGGAACAGTCATTGCATACTAAGAAGGAGGTGTCACCCGTAGATCGCGTAGTAGACGGGGGAGGTGACTAAATATTGGAGAATGCGAGAAATTTATATTCTGAATGAAAAGGTAATTGGGAGGAGTAATTACTGTTGGTAGATTTACATGTAATAACTCATACCAGTTTATTATTAGCAAGGTGCCTTTTGAGGCTTTGTGTGGGAAACCTTGTCATTTTCACTCTAGTTGGTTAAAGATGGAGGGTAACAAGTTTCGCTAGTCGAACATGATTTAGAGTACGTCGACATGGATTGAGCTAATAAGAAATTATTTTGTGAAGTTATGGAACGTGGTAAGAGTTACATTGTCACAAACTAGAGTTTTTGAAGTCTGACATTTATGGTTAGGTGTTATTACGAATTTCACACATAGAGAGAGTTATGTGGTTTGGAAAAAGGGGATTGGCACTAAGGGATATTGGTGCATTTCCTCGGTATGAAGTTGATAGATCGAGTGGTGTATATGATCATCTTATTCGAGTATTTTTAGCAAGATCACAATGTATTTTGTATATATTTTTCAAGGTGAGATCCTAAGAATGATGTAGTATATCACTAAATAGTGATTTAAGTAGGCTGGTTGCAAGTTTTGGGACATAGTGAGTAGGCCTTCAGTCATGGGGTACCATTAGTGGGTTTATAGTGGAGGCACCATAATATTATCATGATTTGCTTTTGAGCACATGAGAATGTCGTGCAGGTAAGGATCTGAAGTTTTTGGTACCGGGCATATCGAAATTTTAGGGACATAATTCCTTTATAAGGGGAGAAGTATGTAATACTCCATATTTTTGGGAATATTTAAATTACACTTAATTTAATATATTTGAGAAATAAAACACATTGAATAAATATTAATTAGCTAATATACGATTAATATTTATGTGTTATTATATTTACTTGTGAGATAAGTAATGAAATTGTATTATTTTATGTTATGTCGTATTTGGTAAAAGCGACAGGTTGGCAGGATCTTATTCGGGACGCACATGTGGGGTCATGTTGGGAATAAAATGGTAAATTAATGGTAGATGTGTCGGATGGTTATTTCGAGTGCATCGATGATCCAGGATGGGTCGAGATAGTCAGAATTAGGTACCCGGGGGGTTATAATCGGGTTTCAGGGACTTTTTAAGCAATAAGGGACCTGCACAGCGGCATTTTTAGTCATTTTAATGTCATTATTTAACCAGATTTCGGGATTAAGTGAATATAAAAGGGTTTTAGAGAAGGGAAATAGTCATATATAATTCTAAATCATCTAAGCTTAAGATAGAGCCAAGAGGATATGGAGAATTCAAGAACACCATGCCAAGAGGAGATTAAACAATTTCAAGGCTTGGATTATTGCTTGTAGAGGATCACAAGAAGCAAGATCATAATTTCTACAATTAGATGAAAGTTTTTAACTTTCTTTGATATTCTATGTTGTGTTTTAGTTCATATAATGATTGGTGGAAAACAAATATGAACTTTTGGGTGGGATTCACATGACAAAAATGGGATTTTTAGGGATAAATTTATAGAAATAAAAATGATTATTTATCTCATATGATATCTGAATTTAGTTTATATAAAAGTTGAAATCTTGATGAAAAATTTGAAATTGAATTGTGATGAATACATGTGATCTTAAAATTATAAATCAGGAAAAATAGTGAAAGGGGGGGGGGGGGTATTAGAATTATGGTGGATCAATTCAGAATAATTGATGTAGGATCCCATCTTACAGATGATTTATTGGATCAATTGATATGTGAAAACATATATATTGATGATAAGTAATGTTATGGATGATTTTAAGTCTAAGAAGAGAAAATAGAGAGGCCATAAATGAAACTCAAAAGGTAAAATCGAAAGGAATGAGAAGAATCACTTTGCAAAGTTTTCGATCTTATTTTTAAGTGATTTCAGAAGATGTTTGAAAAAAACTCAAAAACATACTTGACTCAATTTTTTGTTTAAAATAAAAATCCGAGTCGAATTGGTGATTCAAATAATATTTGGATCTGATATTTCTACGTTATGAAAACAAACCCGCAATTGTGGATTTTGACTCTGTTCGACTGCTCTACTCAGGATAGGTTGAGTATTTTTATGTATATTGATTCAGTTGGGATCCATATTATTTCCAAATGTCCATAGAGGGAGTTTAGGAATTCTGGGATTTTTGGAATATACTATTACTTTGGGGTTTGCTGGTAATAAAATCGGGGTATGGATTTAGGAGTGTTTAGGATGAACGACACTTGAAAATATATTTTTGAACTCGAATGGGAATTTCAAATGGAATTGGGAAACGGGATGGATTGAGATAGACTTAGGGTAAAAAATATATATAATCAGGTTTTATAAATAATTAAGTGACTACTTATTAATTTTGGAGTCAAATTTAGACTCAGAGAATGTAGGTAGTGTGTGTGTGTATATATATATATATATATATATATATATATATATATATATATATATATATATATATATATATATATATGTGTGTGTGTGTGTGTGTGTGTGTGTGATTCACATATGGATAACATAACTACTCTAATGGATGCTATCCTAGAGTGACTACTTATTAGTGAGGGTTGTGCGTAGTCCTAGAGAATCCTAAGACGTGTAGGATCATCTTGTCTATCATAGGTCCGTCGCATGACCACCCTATGTGAGTTTTGAGTCCAGTGGGGATAATGTGGTATGGTTATGATCCACGGATGTATGACTATAACCACCTTCGATATACGTTACAATTTGGGTTCAGTGGAGAGATCACGACCTAGAGGCCTATGTTGAGGTGTGTATTCCCTAGATCCTGATAGCATGCTAGAGATTTACATCCAGCGCGATAATGCTCGGAAGGATGGTTGCAGTCCAGTGAGGTAATGCTCGGAGGTATTGCGGTTATACTTATATAACACGAGATATATATGTATGCATACTTGATGTGATTTGTATATATGTGTATATATGGTTGTGTGTGTGCGTGTGTGTGTGTGTATATATATATATATATATATATATATATATATATATATATATATATATATACACACACACACACATAATCGATCGATTTATAAATATTATCAATAAATAAATAATGCATTAAATTTTTTTGGTTATTACATTCATGAAGAGGTAGTTATACATTGGATGGTAGTATTTGTATGTTAAGGTTAAGATGGATACGAATGGTTAGGACTCCTTTAGATTAGAGGATGGATGATATACCCTCAGCGGGGGTAGATATGATGTTTAAATGAGTCGTATTTAATACTATATAAGTAATCTGTCTATTTATTTCTTATTTATGGGGTCTAACCCACGTTGTTTCCTAAAAAATATATTTTAGGTATTCATAATCCGGAGTAGTTGGGCTAAGCAGTCATACTTGCATTCTATTAAATATCCCATTCACTATCCTTAGAGTATGAGGCTTACTTGATTCAACGTTTGGTTTTAATTACTCTTTATTTAAGATTTATTATAAATGGATTTATTGTGGATGCAAAGATAGGTTATTGGTTCATTTGATACATATATATTTGTTCATCCATAAATTATATTGATATAGTTTTGGATACATTTATTATCCTATCTTATATATTTACTTACACATTTGTATGGTTTGGATGGTTTAAATTATTTATCATTTTATTTTATCATTAATGCTGAGGATTACATAAATTGATTCACACTCTCATATATTTTGTGTATCTGTCTGGCTAACTAGAACATGGTAAATAGGAGGTGTTATAGTGTGTATCCGAGCATCCCAAGTCCTAGTGTCCTCAGGGCCTATATTGGAACTGCTAGGTTTTCTGCATTATATTTTTTTATGTTAGAGCCCTATGGTTAAGTTACTTTGTACTCTTTATTAGAAATAATTAGATTATATAAAATTTTGCACTTTCTTTTAGATGGAAAACTCGAAGGCTTCCAACCAAGATGTTCAACTAAAATAGAAAACACTGTAGTAGGCACCACCCATAATAAGAATTCAAATGACTTCCATTATTTTTTAGTAAGTCACAACCGGGGTGGCTGACACATTGTAGCACCTTCAGAAGCTCTAACAACATCAAAAAACGTTGTTTTGCAAACTTAACCACAATTGTGTACTTAAAAGAGGGCATGTGGGACCTTTGCTAAGGGTGGACCTCAAGAATTTTTGGGGATTACGGACACAATTGTGGCTTATTAGTGTAGGGAGTAAATTTGAAGTAAGTATAGGATGTTGGAGCGAACAGATTCAGATGGAAATGCTTTCCATATTTAAGCTAGTGGGGAAGCGTTACAATATGACAGTGTACCACCACTATATGACAACTCGTAAATTTTATATTTAGGTTAATAAATTCTAAATATAAAATTCATAAGTTTCGAAAAATTAATAACATTATAAGAAAGTGTAATAACATAATAGTGCAATAAATATGAAAGAACTAAACAATATGAATGTGCTAATATTGAATAACTCAAATATGAATAAATATTATAAATCTCAATTTCATACAACTCCTACAATAAGAATAGGATTGATAGAAATAAATTATAATTATATAAATGAAATTCTACACATATGATTATAATGATATAATCATTTACTATTGGAACATAAGGTTTTTACACATGACACCTCACTTGTTGCAATCAAGGCCTGATCAGGGACCTTGAAGATACTAGTCAACAAAATAGGCTTAAACCCCTATAAGAAATATTTTGTTTAACCCAATAGTCATAAGAGTATTATATCAATGGCGACTATGATGAATTCATGATTATTTAGAGATTTGGGAGTAACCTTCCTTGTGATGTCAATGCCCTAGATGGAGAAGGGCCAATGAGAGGTCATGTTATATATTTGTCAAGGAGACAAGTGTTGAAGTTTGGAAAACTTTAGCATTTTAGGCCTATTTGAACATAAACAGTGCAATCTTGAACCATGGCGATCGAATAGTACCCTTGATAATATTGTTAGCTAGGGTTTGCATTCCCCACTATGGATTTTCTACATTATTTCTTCAGCATCACCCCTTGCTATGCAGTGAAAATGGATTCCATTGAAGTTATCTTGAATACTGCTTTGTCACAAATGATATATTGGGCAACAAGTTTGCGAAGGGTCGCATGGTCTTTCTTATCAGCATCTTGGGGATACATAACACGTTTGAGTAGGTTCCAAATGTCATAGTACCATAACCCAACAATACCATAATCTTCCTCAGTGATGGGTTCCATGTGGTATAAATGGGTGGGATTATCATGTTTCTTAACCATGAAAGGGTCCATTGTTATTCCTTCAAGCATGTCAACCATGGAGGCCAGGTTGGTAAGGGCATTAGCTAGAATGTTCTTTGGACAAGGCAGGTAGTGGAAAGTGGCATTTTTGAACTGGGAGGCCAGTTCTTATAGGAGGGAACGAATGGGTAGGAGCTTCTCGTCTTCGACTTTCCATTTTCTAAGGATTTAGTTGATGGTGAGGGCAGAGTCTCCTTAGACGTATAGGTGTCGAATTCCTTTCTTGAGGTTGATTTTGAGACCTATAGTGCATGCCTCATACTTAGCCATGTTATTGGTGCAGGGAAAGTCTAGTTTGATTGCAATGGGGGTATGAGAGTCAACATGGGAGATTATGAGTATCACAATGTTGTATTCTTTCTTATTGATCGAAGAAAATTTTCCATCTGAGGTCCTCTTGAGATGTGCAGAGAATATCTTCATCTGGGAATTCAAAGACCCGAACATTAATTCCTTCCATAGGGCAATTAGCAAAGTAGTTGGTGATGGATCTACCTTTAATGGCTTTCTGAATGAGGTTAAAATATAGAATTTGGCAAGCAACATCAACTAACGAGCCATTCAGCTTGATGAAGCAGAATTTTCTTGCAGGTACTTGATGGGATCCATACAGGATACTAGTTTGATGAGGGAAGTCAAGCTCGTAGTTCTGTAACTTCTGCGTGATCTTGACTAGGATGACACATGCTTTCTCCAAAGTAGCGTAGTTAACTTCATTCCCAAATTATTTTCGATTACATAATAAATGGTTATTTTCTTATAAAATTCTTCAAGGGCTAGCAAAGCCCATACTGTAGTATCTATCACGGTTAAGTATAGGAAGAGGGGGAGACCTTGCTGGGGAGGTATAAGCATCAGACATCGAGTGCGGTATTGCTTGATTCGGTTAAAGGCTTCTTGACAGGCTTCATTCTAGACTTCAATTGAATACTTCTAAAGAAGTTTAAAAATGGATTCGTAGAGAGAAGTCAATTGGAGTTTACCTAGGAATCCACGGACTTCCTTCTCTGTCTGTGGTGGTGGAATCTCAAGTATGGATTTCAGTTTGGCAGGATCTGCCTGTATTCCGTTCTCACTGACCATGAATACAAATATTTTTCCTTTTGTGATGCCGAAAACAAATTTATGTGGTTTTAGCCACATCTAGTATTATCAGAGTCACTCAAAGAACTTTCTAAGGGAGGGATTATGTCCTTCCCAAATGGTCGCATCCGCATCTCGACATCCTTGTGAATAAGTTCATGTAGGATGGTTGTGGCAGTCCTTTGGTAAGTAGCCCCAACATTTTTGAGTTCAAATGGCATGGTATAATAGAAGGTTCCCCATGGGGTGATGAAGGGTTTTTTCTCCTAATGGTCGCGGTGCATATTGATCTGGTTATATTCGATGAATCCATCGAAAAATGACTTGAAGGCGTGTCTAGCTGTGTTGTCTATAATCATGTCAATGCTAGGTAATAGGAAATCATCTTTTGGGGATGATTTGTTAAAATCCCTATAGTTGACACACATGGAGACTTTTCCTCCTGATTTCGGCACAGTGATGGTATTGGTGGGCCATATAGGGTATTCGACTATGTGAATGAAACCCGCATTTAATTCCTTGACTACTTCCTCTTTGACTTTTAACAACCATTCACTGCAAAGATTCCTTAGCTTTTTTCCCCTGGTTTGCATTTTGGGAATGTTGGGATCTCATGTTGAGCTATTTTTGTGTCAATGTTGGGCATATCATCATAGGACAAGATGAAGATGTCCATAAATTCTTTTAGTAGTTATTCAAATTGCGCACTCTCATGCTCGTTAAGGGTAGAACCTATCCTAATCTCTCATTGATGGCTAATAGAATCGATAGTAATAACAATGGTCTCATCATCATTAATTTGAACGCGGTTATGTTGTTTGTTATTTTCCTTATCAAGATCACTTAAGAATTTTTCATTTGCAAAATCATCATCATCAAAGGTGGATTAGAATTAAGACAATTAATGTGAGGCATATCAAGATACTCAAAATCCTTGTTTAATTTATTTTCGATAAAAACATCATTGAGAATATCATCAAAAGCGGTCTCAGTTACATTCATATCAGAGAAAGAAACAACAACATCAGGTGAAGAGACTTGGAGAGGGTATATAATAGGGCCAGGACAAATTTGAGCAGGTTGGATAGGCATGACAGGCTAGTTAAGGAGAGCCATGTTACCATATTTTATTTGAGTATATGGGTCAGATGGTGCATCATCTGAATGGATCATGTAAAGACTTAGCCCCAATGTCCATAGGTTGAATGGTCCTTGAAATCACTTTCCTCAAAATCCTTTATAATTTTTGCAGCTTTTTGAGTGAGAGGTTTCACTTCATGTTAGCAGTGTTTGGTCCAAGAGTTACTATTTTGAAAGAATATTTCCAGCCCCGATTGCATCTTCTTATTGACGTGGCCATACCATGGTTTAAGGAAGCCGCAGAAAGGGAAGTCTTCACCCTCCATAATAAACCTTCTATACAAAAAGTCTTTTAAAATAATCTTTTCTTCTTATAACCTTCTTTTTAGTTGTGGTCATCGGAGTGCTTTGAGTTCTTCTAGTGAGGGATGGTAACCCATACTACATGGGCGAAATGCCTCTTTCAGAATAACGGGATCAATGAACCCTTAATAGCATTGCCCTAGCCCCATTTCGGGCATGAAGTGCATGTTCTTGAACATCTTAATCACATTGACATTGGCATGAGGGTTGTGTTCGAGACAGACTCAGTCTTTGATATTTTCTCCTTCTAAAAAGGGAAGTGGGTTAATTCTGAAGCTAGAGATAAGCCTGTCATTCGTCCCATGCTGAATTTTTAATACCGGGTTGCTAGTGTTGGCATTGTCTATATTATCATAATCCACCAAATGTTGATAACCTGACCTTTGACAAATAATTTCAATTTTTGATGAAGATCAAAAGATAACCTTCAGATGTTCTGGATCCATGGATAGACAAGGAGAAGATTGAAACATGTAGGTATGTCAATGATTAGGAACTCGGTGATAAGATTTGACAGGGCCAGCCCCTATTGCAAGTTTTATAGACCCCATTACCTCTCGATGGGAATTGTCATAAGCACACACAGTGACGAAAGTAGGAGTGAGATCACTAACTTTCAATCCCAAATAATTTAAGGTTCTAAGAGGACAAATGTTGAGAGAATATTGGTTATCAACAAGGAAGAGTGGAACGGTCTTTCCCAAGGCATCAACAGAGATGTTTAGAGCATAATTGTGGTCATGGACGATCTTCAGTATCTCTGCTTCAAAAAGGAGAGTAGTCTGGAAGAGGTAAGGAATCAACCATGTTTATGTATGAACCACCGTGCATAATCTGGCAAGCGAGGTGTCCAACCGTCACCACCAAACTATGCTAGACGTCACTAAATAAGTAATCGTCCTTAGTATGTGATAGGTATGAGACATAAAATTTCATTCCACAATATATTAATCAGATTTATCCCATAAATATAATCATCCATGCAATATTAATATCCACCACCGTGCTAATCTCCAAAATAATCCAACTCCAAAATATATAAACTCGAATTAAATTATCCAACTTGTAAATATCTGAATAAATCGTAAATAATTGTGGAACCGAATGGCCCACCAAATCCATAAATAAAGTCTCATAATAAATGTGACAAAAGGGGAAAATAAATCATAAACAACTAAATAATCTAGAGTAAATAAGTCTCCAACTGTACCTCCAAAATATCTCTAATTAATCCTATGCAACTACTATAGCGCTATACCTAAAATTTTAGTCAACGCAATGGGTCAGGGCCCACCACATGAATACAAAATACTCACTTCAATTAGGGTCCATGAACCAGACAGTAGCATTATACATAATAAATACCATAATAGAATATTTTAATTTAAACATGATAATTATTAACGTGCGAGAAAAATAAACTGCGAACACCTAATCCCATAATTATGCCACCCCAAAGTTTAAGTCCAACTTATATTATCATAATCCGATAATTATTCTAAAGTCACCATCTTTATTTAAATTGATTTCTTGCATAATTATTATTATAGAGGTGCCGTCATAGCTAGCTGATCCTATTATATGTCCTACACTTATTCAGGCCCGTCAAGGTTTTACACCACACACATTCCCCTCGCTATAGCTAGTCGGCCCGTATTCTGTCAGTCGTGCACTTATTGGTGAGGTTTCACGCAGGACACATCATAATAACCAGCTAGCCCATATTCTATCAGCCATGCACTTATTGATGACGCCAACACACCCACAAATCGTAATGGCCAACCAACCCCTATTCTGGCAGTCCTACATTTATTAACGACACCAATTCATTTTAATACTCATTTATTATTTTAGGCATTAATTCTTAGTTTCTTGTCATTTTTAAATTAACCCAACCCTATTATAGAGCACAATCCTTGAAACTTTCCCCAAGTACTATACGTAGAGGTCTCTAAAACACAAGAACTTCCTACCATATGTTATAGGATGAATTTCTCAATTATCTCCTCCCACTCTTGCATCTAGGCTACACAAAACAACATAATGACACTAAAATTAGCCCCACCCAAAAATAACTCATCCATAAAAATCTACACTAACTATTCCCATACCTAGAAAGTGTTAACCGAAACTAAGGCGTACACACTAAGCCCATACCTAGCAAGTACTCCTAAAATTTAGGCGAGAGTATAACTACCCAAAATTCCATCGTTCCCACGATGTCAACAATAATCAAAATAATAAGTCACACGATCTAATTTATCAATAATTATACAATTTCTCATACGATAACAATTAACTTTAATTTAACTCATTCGATCCATCATCGTAATTAACATATTTTATTTTATTCGTCAATTATAATTTTAACATCATGCGAGTTTAAGGAGAACACAACAATAATTTACTTTGATCATTCCTACATACTTTCTTATGCTTTTACAAGTCCCTTTTTTTATTTAAATAAAATTTATGTGGTTTCTACATGCCAAATGGCACCCATATTAACTAAAAATCTAATCTCTACCCTAGGCACACAAGTTTACAAGTCTTAATTCATATTAACATTTTTCACAAAAACAGTCCCAAATTAGATTTTACTTTCTCTAATTAAGGTTGCTAATTTCTTTTAAGAAAAATATATAAATTAAGGTTTAGGAAATATTTAAAATGCATAATATTAAGGACAGAGAATAGAAGTATTCATGACTTCTGGAAAGTTGATTGAAAATTCCGATTGAACGGTTGCGTCGCTCTAAAAAAATTAACAAAGATTTGTTATCACACAATCTTGAGAAAACACCGATTAAGCCTTCAAAAGTTGAGTTGAACCTCGATTAAATTTGGGGCTAGGGTTTGTAGATGAATGGTGGTAAAGATATTGGAGTCTTCTGATTGAAAACTTGGTGGAAAAGTGATTAGAAAAGTTTAAACCTAAGTTATTGTATTGTGGGAAAAAGATTAAGAGTTGTAATTAACTTAAACTCCTCCCAAATCCTCAAACCTGCAGATACTCACAATTCTAAATCGATTTTCCCTCCTGGAAGAATCGATTCGGTCTGGTTAGGTGCTTAAAATGTCCCAAAAACTTCTATGTATAAATAAAACCCCGATTTATCCCCCGATTTTAGTTCTGATTAAAATCCTATATCCATAAATAAATTTCGACATTTGTAATTGCTAAAACTAATAAAATTTAAAAAAAATATTTTTTTGAATTCTGAAGTTATTTAAATTATTACGAGTTTAAAAATCCACGGGGTGTTACAAAGTATTCTCCGGGAGTGGTGAAAGGACGAACTGTAGGCTCGGTGAGGAGCTTTATTAGAGCATTACTGTGTAGATGGGAGGACATGAAAATCCCCATAGAGTGATATTATCTTGGGTTTTTGAGAAGGTCAGGACTTTTCTTTTTTCGATGGTCATTTCTGGTATAGGATGTTCTTCAGCAACTTCGTTTCCTTTATGCACCCCTGGTGACTGAGGATTAGGATCTTTATCGTGTGTCCTAGACCGGATCATGTGATTTACTGAGGCGATGAAAAACAAGAACCCTGTGGCTTCATTTACCTCGGGATGCATGGAAACCTTTTTAATTTCCACCAATAAATCTTCAAATGATATCATTCCTCATTGATTGGCTACTAGACTGGTTTCTTCCCATTGAGTTTGTCATCTAAACTATCAAAGTCTTAACCCCACCGAGTGGCAACAATATCCTCTTGCTAAGAGAAATTAATGAATTCAATAACCTCGATGGATTCATCGTCTAAATCTTCCCACTTTGTGGGGAGGTGGATGAGTAAAGGGACCATCCATTCCTGAAGCTTCAAAGCGGTGAGTAGCTCACCAATGGTCATGTATGTCGATATGCATCGACCATTATCTATACCACATCATATAAATTGACTTCTTCAATATGTACCACCCGTTCATCTAATTTCATTCCCATTTTCAGGCTTCCATTAACAAGCCACTGAATTTTTGATAATCAATAGTCATCTTGGCGGGTAATTTCTGCCCAAACTCCAAGAGTTGGCTCAACACTGCTGGTAACTCCATGTCTTTTCCTTTATATCAAGTATGAATGACAATGCAGGCCCTTGTAAGGAATGACAAAGCTTGATTGGCGAAGTAGGTAGGGTGTAGGACAAAATATGGGCAAACTTTTATCCATTTAGGTGAGATTATGGGTATAATGGGTGCTTTGTTGGCCACGATATGAGAAGATGGGAAAAATTATGGGGCACTCTTCGGAAAGATAGCATTTATATGGGTTATAACTAGTATTGAGTTTAGAATTGGTTGGTGGGCCAATAATACCTTGATCAATTACTCCTTGGATGACATTCCTAATATGGAAACCCCGGTCGTTAGTATGTTGAGTGGACTGGTGGAAATTACAATGGGCACCGACATTGAAATTTTTAGGGAGTGGATTTTGTAATGGATGGGAGTCCAAGGGTTTGATGAGATTTCATATCAACAGGGACTTGTAAACTTTGGAAAGGAGAGCATAGAGCTCAATGTATTCGTTCTTATAAGTATTAGGGTGACTTTCTGGTGCCCAAGAGGTAATATATATGGAAATAGTTTTATGGTTGAGATTGTAACACTAGCGGGCTTCTCATGCTTCCACATAACAAATTTTCTAGTCACTTTGTTTGGCTCATTCGACTTTAGTAATGCCTACTTTAATCTCCACACAAATTTCTCAAAGGGATCGAAAGTGTGGATAATATCGTACTCCTATGGACATTCGGATATGAGGCAACAAGTTGTTCTTTACAATACTGACTTGTTCCTCCTTGGAGGGTCTGTTGGTTATAGTAGAAGCTTTCTCTGTCCACCTTCCTACAAAGCTACTAACTATTTCCCCAGGGTTCTGATTAAGTAGATCTATATCTTGGCGTGTAACTTCTAGCTCCTCATTGTTGAGACAATAATTCTCATGCGACATCCTCCCAGCGACGGATTATTGATTCTTCAGGGGATAGAAACTAATGGAGGGAACTTTCTTTCAAGGTCTACTAAAACATATATGCCATTATCTATTAGGAGGCACAAAGGAGGGTCATGGCTCACTGATAGCTTCAAATGTGAACAATTGGGGGTTCGTTTACCCCGAACTTCTCGATGTCTGGTATCTTGAACTTCTACGGCAATTTGGCTTTAGAATATGGAGACATATGGGTGTAGTTAATGTAGTTCGCAGATATCTTAACTTGGTAAAAATTCTTTAATAATATCTTGAGGTCTTCCTTGATCTTGTTCAATTCCTCCTCCTTGATATCCATAGGTACTGGCACATTAGCCCATTGTTGGGAAAGGTTCAAAATAGATAGTTAAGCTGGCGAAGACCCATTGTCATGTAGGGCACATGGAGATTGCTGATAATCTTTTGGGACCCAAATAGGCTCGGGAGCGAATGAACCCATGGAATGAGGAAAGAGAACCTCGAGTTCTTTGAGAATCTTTGCCCTTATGATGTTGCATGTCATGGACCTCGATTTGAAGGTTGTTAATCTTGGCACTGAGTTGGGCTAGGACGTTCTTTAAATTGGGATGTAAATTTGGTGCTTGGTCAGTGATCTACATGAAGATCTCGTAAAGGTAAATCCCAAACTCAGACGAAGTAGTATAAGAATCAGTAGGTCTTCGAGGCCATTTAACGAAAGATCAAGGTCAATATCTAGGCCAAAATTGAGTGTGCGATTGACTTGAGAGGGAAAATGGTTCGAATTTATTTTTGAAAGAAGGAAAGAGAAAAATTTTGCTATTTAGGAAGGAGGGGAAAAAAGTTTTTGGGCATTTTTGGATTTTTGAAAAAGGAGGGAAAAACGAGAGGAATCTTAGCATGATTGATATTAATGTTATTATTAAGTTTTCACTTGTATTCAGTTTTCCTCAGTGCAGAGAAAATGTAAAATAGGTCCCGAGCCCAGGAAAATAGGGTTTGCAAATATATAAGACACGGTTTGACTTATTTCCATGCTTATGGACGAGGTCCTATTTATGAGAATTCGGGCGGTATGCCAATCGAGAATTTCAGTAGATTTTTGCATGGTAACCAACAATCTAAATATGAGGGTCTTAGGTTTGACATCAATATGAGGTTTATGAAATTATTGGGTTAGTGAAAGGGTTCCCCCTTTGGGCATAATTCCATGATATACCTTTGGCCTATAAGGGCAATCATTCATTGGTATGTGTGGACAAGACATTTGATATACCCAAGTGTACATGAATTGCCTTACTATATACCTCGTGGGGATAGTACGTGTGAGAGAGAATTCGATATACTCAACGTACGTGAATGAGTTCCCTACTATATGCCTCCCATCGTGAGTTTGGTCAATAGGTACGATACGGGGGGAACCTTTCGATATACACCAAAGTTATGAGGCCAATGGAAGGTGAGAGACGTATCACTTCAGCTAACTACGACCCAGAGGACCAGCACCCTTCACAAAGTGACCCCTAGTTCGGGATACTTTTTTGTCAATGTTGCCATGCTCTTAGTAATGTATTGTCAAAAAATGCATGAGTTTTAATTAAAAAATTATGGAAATAAGGTATTTATTATCATTTTTTATTGGCATGATGAGTAAAGGGAATACTACACTAATGGGGGAACATATACAATTATTAAGTAAATCTAGCATGAAGACTATTCTATGCATGGATACATGTGAGTGAGTAAGTGACATGGGAATATATACAACTGAGTGTGTGGTAGTGAGACTATATATGGATCAACTACAAGTTGTGTGTGATATGTCTAAGTGAGCACATATATAAGTGTAGGAACTATGGGTGTGTGTTAGTGAACATGTAAGTATAAAGTGAAGCTAAGTGTAAGTGTGTGAGGTGTACATGGAGAGTACATACAAGTGTGTGAAATGTATAAGTGAGTGAAAAGTGATATATACATGAGAGAGATATATACAAAAGGTAAATAGAGTATAAAAGATAATATAAAAATAGGTGCATATTCACACATGGAGAAAAGAATAACGCCCATGAAAAAATATAGTCTAGTCTCTTAAAATGGTCACCGACAGAGTCGCCATTATTTCCATCCCGAGGTGGATCTTTCCTTCCTTCCCCTTTTCAGTGTCCGTGCGGTATTACGTCCTTTCTCGAGGATCTCGGTCATTGTCAATGGGGGTAAAATGTAGCGATAGAGATGCCAACCTCTTTTTCACAAAATAGGCAAAGGAATTGTTTTTGCCATAAGAGAACGACATAAAAGAAAATATTGATGCTTGCTAAACCAAGTTGTTCAAGGGTCTGGGGACTAAGTTACGAAATGAGAAGGTGTTAGGCACCCATCTTGCCCTTTCGATCTCTCATGGTCATGTGTTAATATTCTCCTGTTAAACTCCGTGATGTGTTTACTTATGAGCATAATATAAATAAAGAATGGAATTTCTCGACTCGTGTTATGGATAAAGGCGGAGTGAGGTCATCCTTTGGAGTTTTCCCCAAATAGTAATTCAAAGTATAATATAAGTGTTTACCGATTCACAAGTGGTTATAGAAGAACGAATGAGTATATCGGACAAGACACAAGAAAGCAAGCATATAAAATATATATATATTAAGAACGTATGATAAGAACAAAGTAACAAATGTAGATGGGAGGATTCAAGTCTAGGGATTTACCCAAGATGCCTACGTAGCCCGGGGCATCAAAGTCTACATAGTTAAAAGACAATACGAGGTGGAGTTTAACCCTTAAATCCAACCAGGGACTTTGCTTGTGTGTGTGTGTAGAGAAAGGTGTTTTTATGTGAGAAAGTGTGATGAGAATTCCCTATTTAGAATTTATAAGTAAACAACCTTTTTCTTATTTTTGGGTTTTCTTATGAAAATAAGTTATGTGAATTTACTAATAGTAAAAAGTTTGAAATTGAGATATGTGATGTAATGAAGTAAAGTACTAAAGAGGAAATGAAGTAAAAAATGCAAAATAAGAGAATTTAAAGATAAAGGGGGAGAATTGGGCCTCCTTATGAAGACTTCAAGTGGATCTTGATTGTAGATGTGCTGATCTCATGATGAGATGATGGTGGTATGAGGAATTTACTCAAATAGTATGAAAATGATTGAAGGAATGTGAGCAATTGGCTTTATAAAGGGGGAAATATCTTTGAATTCGAGAGAATATTCTCAAAATTATTGAGAGGGATGTTCGAGGGTGCTTTTCAAAGTGAGGTCATGGCCTCTATTTATAAGGCCAAGGGAGTACTGATCATAATTTTCATAGAATTTCCTATTGGCATAGAACCCTAGACACATTGTCGATTGGTAGGGTCCGAGGGGTGCCATCCGGCAGTCTGAGGTAGGTTTTCTTATGGAAGCGGCCATAAAACACGAACCGTAAGATAGAATCGCAGGGTGAACCATTAGAAGGGTATTCATATCTCTTTAAGAATCCATGGAAATGCTTTCATTTTTGGGAGATGATTGAATTCAAACGGGGCTCGAAAGTGTCCAATGGTCATTAGACAGGAAACTCTCAAAGGAAAATGGATTATTAATCCGAACCGTAAGGAAAATTTATTAATAGGATGGATCATTGGAAAATGTATTCATAACCCCTAGAGATTTAATTTATCTTCATTCGCTTCAGAGAGTTTACCATAGTCCGTAAGCGCTCGGTGACGATTCGAAGTAAAATGGGTTATTTGTCTAACCCGTAAGGCTGATTTACACACGAGGCAAATGGTTGGAAAGGGTATTCAGAGCTCTTCGAAGATTAATTCAAACTTAGTTCAAGCTAAATAGTTGATCGGAGTCGATCATTGCTTAAGAGCACCCAATGGCCTTCAAATTTATATTCAAGGTAAAATGAATCGTTTATCGTATCGTAAGCCGATTCGCACATGGGGAGAACCATTGGAAAGGGTATTCAGAGCCCTTTGAAGATTCATTGAGATTTCACTTAGGAGAGGAACCTGACTAGAGTTAAAAGGGGATGAGACTGCCTGATGGCCTCTAGATCGTTACTCCATGTAGGACCTAGGTTTTGTAATGAATGAGTGACTAATAGGGGCCTAAGGAGGTGTTTAGGGTGTTCCTAAGATGGGGTGTCTACAATGACTTACCATTTATGTGCAGATCCAACTTTTGAAATAGTGAAGGAAAAGAGGAGGTTCTTTGTACTGGAAAGAAATGAAGAAGCTAAAGGTGAAGTGGACAAGTTGCTTAAGGCAGGGTTCGTTAGGGAAGTACACTACCCACAATGCCTTTAAAATGTGGTGCTTATGAAGAAGCCAAATAAAAAGTGGAGGATTTATGGACTTCACAGACCTAAATAAGGCTTTCCCTAAGGATAACTACCCATTGCCAAAGATAGATATGTTAGTAGATGCCACACTAGGTCATGAGTTGCTATGCGGTTTTATGATACAACTAAATTTGGATAGCTGTAGAAGATGAGAGAAAACCTATTTCATCACTGATCATGGCATATATTATTACAAAGTTATGCCTTTTGGTCTAAAAAATGAAAGAGCAACCTATCTGACATTGGTAAACTCGATGTTTGAAAGGCAAATAGGGAAGAGTCTGGAAGTTTATGTTGAGGATATGCTAGTAAGAGTCGCATTGCCTCCGATCACATCAGGGACCTTAATAAAACCTTTTCCATTCTACATCAACATAAGATGAGTCTAAATCCCTCTAAGTGTACATTCAGAGTGTTTGGATGAAAATTCTTAGGGTTCATGGTTACAAAGCGATGAATAGAAGCCAATCTAGAGTAGATTCAAGCCCTCCTTAATATGAAGTCCCCAAGGACTTTGAAAGAACTCCAAATCCTAGTAGGGAGAGTGACAACACTTAATAGCTTCATTTCACGTGCCACGGACAAGTGTCTCCCATTTTTTAAGATCCTGATAAAGTCTTGTACGTCGAATGCTAAATATGAACTAGTCTTCCATGAACTCAAATAATACTAGGGTACTATTCCATTTCTTTTTAGATCCCATCCAAGGGAGGATTTATATCTCTATTTTCTAGTGTCACCATGGGTTGTGAGATTAACACTTGTTAATTATGATGAAGTACTTTAAACACTAGTATAATACATAAGTCAAGCACTCCAAGGAGTAGAAAATAGATACCCACAAATGGAAAAATTAGCATATGCCCTCATAATTTCCTCTAGGATGTTGCGCCCTTATTTACAAGCTCATCGGATCATTGTTATGACCGACCAACCTCTTTATCGAATACTTCACAAACTAGAAACTTTGGGGAGTTTAATGATTTGGCCCGGGGAGTTGGTTCAATTTGACATAGAATATCGATTAAGGAATTCTCTCAAAGGTCTGGCCCTTACAAACTTCATAGTAGAGTTTACATCCATGGGAGAAGACACACCAGAGAAAGCAAAAGAATAAGAAGAATAATCAACAAAGAGTAAGGGTATTCAAATTATTGATTTAACAATTCAAGTTTGGATCCTACATGTGTGGTTAGATCGTCAAACATGTTAGGATGAGGATAAGGGCTAATTCTTGAGACACGCGGTGACATAGTCATTGAGTAGGCACAAAATTTCAACTTCAAGGCCTCTAAGAACTAGGGAGAATACAAAGAAATTTTTTCAGGTTTTGGTTAGCTAAGGAGTTTGGTGTATAACAAGTCCAAGTCCACATTGGCTCTCAATAGATAATGAACCACATCATAGGGGAATATGACGCTAGGGAGGAACAAATGTCTGCCTACTTGGAAAAAGTCAAGAATCTTATGATCGAGTTCAAAAACTTGGTGATCACAAGAATTTCGAGGGAAGACAATGAGAGAGCAGACTCATTTGTAATGTTGGACTCCATAGAAGAAAATCCCAATTTCACTTATGTGGAATCCATGGAGAAAAAGTCAACTGAGGTCCAAGAGGAGCCTCATATCATAGATCCTATACAACATTGTCATTGTTGGATGGACCCTATTCATGTTTACTTAGAAAAAGAAACACTATCCACAATAAAAAAAGTACTTTTTAATATTAAATCCTTTAAGACGGCTAAAATTTGAGTCTCTAAAACTTACCTTTTGAGATGGATAAAATTGTTCATCTTAAAAACTACCCTTCCTAAAAAGTAATATAAATGAAAAAAATATTAGTAGCCGTCTTAAAATTTATACCTTATGAGATGGCTAAAATCAATTTGAGTTCCCACCTTTCTCATTTTTCACTACCGCTTGTCTGTTATGCTAACAAAAAAGGAAAAGAAAACAAAACCGAAACTCCTCAATATCATTTTCTCTTCTTATTCACTCGGTTATAGGCCTTCATCGCTCTAATCCTAGCCATCTCATCCATAGCCCTATCCATCATCACCCTAACCCTTGCCCTTGTTGCTGGTTCGGCATGGCATGGATCTCCTCTATAGTGAAGGATTGTGGTGTCATCCATTTTTCCAAGAAATAAAAGGTATTCGAAGTGGAGTGAGTGGTTCAGGCCAACCCCCCCCCCCCCCCCCCCGAAATCCATAATCCTAACCCTAACCCTAACTTCAATTTACACAAAATGTTTTGTGTAAATTGAATCTGTTTGGGCTTGGGGTCCATTATAATCAATAACCCTAACTTCAATTTATACAAAATGTTTTTATTATATGTTTGTAGTTAATTGAGCTGTTGAACTTTGATCTTATAATACGGATATCATTGTGGGCAACTGTGCTATTTGCAAGAATCATATTATGGATCTCCGTGACTTCTTGTTATAATTATTATTGTTTGTCACTTTGATTTTGTGTTTTGATTGTCGGGGAATTAATGTGTTTTTATGGAATTAGGTATAGAATGCCATCCTTATCAAGCTAGTGACACAAGAGATGAGTGTATTGTTGCCTATGGCATGTATATATTCTTTTCATCAATTTTAACATTTAACAATGTTACAAATTTCACTAGTTTTTCGTATATATGATTTGTAGTGGCGATAGCTATGAGGGTGAGCCAATTGGAAACTCGGATTGCCAATTTATTATTGTAATATAGCTTTTAGATTAAGATACAAGAATATTTATTTACTAGTTTGTGTGAATTTTAGTTAGAAATATTGATATTTTCTTACTAGTTTGTGTGAATTTGTTTTCCAGTGTTACCTGCCAGGGAAACAAATCCAGATTATAAAATCAAGAAAGATTGTATTTTACTATACTTAATTTTGATGAGTTCCATATGGTATCAATTAAGAGGCCATTTACAAAACAAATGTGAAAGGGGAAATTAGACATAACCTAGTATATTTCAAATATTCCATATACGTATCCATTTTGTTAACTGATAAATTTAATTTTTTGAATATAAAATGGATACTATTGGTTATGAAAATTATGCACTCGTGCATCTAGGATACAATTGGGTTATTTTATAATTATTCATCAAAGCTAGTCTTAGAGTAATTGTTAAAAGTTGTAAGGCATAATATAAATATAAAAGGATTTAAAAAGACAAAAAAAACTTTACATTTTCTTGATTAACGTCTCACCTATTAAAAATAATCATTACGCACACATGAATGAAAGCATCAGTCACTAAGACCATCAACCAATGCAACCTACATCCACGCTAGTGTAAATGTCAGTTTTCTGTATATTATCTATACTTACATAGAAAAAGTAGTCGAGGGTTGGCGGTACGCGGACAATTTTTTATATATTTCAAATATACCCTTCAAATCCAATGCATAATTTATTCAAAATGAAAAATACCCACCACCATTAACTACTTTGAAAATATTGTGCCAAACAAAGTAGAATGGAAAGATATACTTTATGAAGCAAGACAACAATTAATTGCGAAAAAGGCTTTCATGAGTTGAGTAATTATTTTATAATGATATATCAATAAGTTTTTACATTGGTATAGAAGCATGGATTTTGAATTATAATCTAAGGCCCACATTTACAATAAAATCATTCTATATATACAAAGACTATAAGATGGTCTCAAGACTAGTGGTATATGTTGTAGGAGCATGATCGGCTGATGGAAATTAGAGTAAATTGTGATATCAACATGGTTTTTGAGTTAGAATATAAGTCCCCCATTTATAATTAGAGTATTATATATGTAAAAAAACTATAACTTCGTCTTAAGACCAGTGTTATGTGTTGTAAGAGCATGATTGGTTGATGGTAATTAATATAAATTGTTATATCCTCTAGGTGGTGGTTATAAGTACCTAAATATAATCTATCACTACCTCTCATTCTCGAGTGCTATCATTGATGGTCACGAGACGAGGATCATAAGTTAGTTCATTACATGTCTCTGCATACGAAGCGCAAAAGCCTTGCATTGTCGTGCACATTTAACCTTGTGAATGTGGTGATAGTCATCCCAAAATTCACATCTGGTGAAACAAAATAAAGATAATTAATCAACTTCTCCTATTGGGCCATGATTTCTTGAGATCATCAACTCACTAGTCCTTGGCTGCTCTAAACTCAATTAGTACCCGTATTACAAGTAAAAGAAGTTACCTAGTAATTGTTACTCCAACATATTGTTCCTATCAACAGGTAAAATGTTATTTGCCAACGGGATATGAATAAGGAATACGTTCGCCAGGTTAATTTTTGGCGAGTTTGGTATGTTGATGATTTCTGCTTAAGCTAATCACTTTGGACGTTACACCTTAGACTCCTTGAGCTCTGCCATCTTATCATCGCACCATGGTGCTTTTGATTATGTTACCTAAATTTCATCAGCCTCACCCTCGGACTATGCATTCATAACATTGAGTTTCCGCATATTGAGCCTAAACCGTAGGAGGCGTACACCAACGTGGTGAATTCTTACCTTCTCTGGTAGGTTTCCCTAGACATATGGGCTAATATTTTTGCCACTTAGGTATAGTTTGTGATATGCTTACCCATTATTTTGAGTTCTATCCTCATCTCAAAAATTTATTCTTCGCAATGTTAGTCCTTCCCTTGAGAGGCCTACTTGCTAAGATAAGTTCTGACCTTGTCATGGTGAATTTTCATTAGGGTCAATTTCTCTAAAAAGTTCATTATTTATCCAAATAAGATCACAAATGAATGGGATTATAATACCAAAAAGAAAAGAGGAATAAGATATATGGTCTTCTACTGAAATTGTGGTCCACCTCAAGTTAGTCAAGCATTTAGCCTTGCACCAATTGCTCCACCAAGGCGTTGGATCCATCGAGGTGTTTGTCCACCTTCAATTTGACACGCATAAGGCTTTGTGATGGAATTGATCTTGTAAACACCGTAGTTCAATATTTATCATCTTTATGGCTTTTTCAATATCCAAATTAATTTCTTTAATACTTTTAATTTGTTTTCTTATCAACACATATTTAGCTAATGTGAATTTGAGGTATATTATGAGAAATTTCGTATAAAACGTGAGTTGAATACACTTGGATAATATGTGCATGAATATAGTTATGTAGTATTAGTTATGTCGCGCCCCGACTTAATTTTGTTAAACTCATCCTTTTAATTAGAGATAAATTGCCTTAAACAATGCTTTAATTTAAATCTCTAAGGAAAAATAGCATAATTTTTTTTTCAAAGGTATGTGTACATGAAAACATAACTGCCTTTACTTATAACTTATAAGTACTACATAACTTTACATAACCAAGATCCTTAGTTTAATAATTACACATAAGAAATCTTGACATTCAAACCATACTAAATATCCGTCACTCCCCCGTTTTAAGGTTCTAACTTGGCAGTGAACTCCAATTTATAAGCATACCTGAAACAAAACATTATAGGAGTGTAAGCTATAAAGGCTTAGTGTATGACCACAAACCACACATATAACCAATTTTAATAACCATTTTTATTTTGTTCTAATGCTATAACCCAACAGGAATTGTGAAACTCTCGCAAGCCTGGACCCGCCACAGTCCAATTAACCCACCACAGTTATTAGGGACCAACACATCCCTTTATTAGGCCCGAGTACACAAACCTTTAAGTTGGATTAACAGGACCACCACATCCCGTAGGGCCCACCACAGTCCTTAACATTAGATAAAGGACTCACTAGTCCATATCATTATGTAACACCGCTTAACATTTTTAATCATATGCATATGTTTCATAATTACAACATCACTCCCATAAACATTTTTAACACATGTGTTTAACTACACATTTCCATATGAAATTATAAGCATTTATATTTCATAAGGAAGGTCACTCACCTTGGATTTAGTGATAATATTAATTCCAACTACTTCCTTGGTATCGTAGTATTGGCTGCTTCCCCACCTAACAAGTCAATGTCGTTAGTATTTGAATACACTGATTAACATCAAACCCGGTAATACATCACATCATTTGGTAAATCAGAAATAACTAAGTAAGAATTAAATATGACACTTCACATTTATATAACACCCAATTAATTAGGGTTCTAACACAATTTACAGAATTAAATTACGAATTTTCTAGGCAAAGTTATGCCCATTTTATTACAACCTTTTCCAAATCGTTTCTCAAGAAAAACAACAACACAACTTCAACTTTCTGGAATTCTCATAATTTTTGTACAATATAACTTTTCATGATATTCCCCCTAATATCAGTAAACATATTTAATAATACAAATTAAATGTTTCATAATTTTTAGGGCTCATTTTCTATGTCGAGCAAAACGTCAAACACCTGGTATGCATTCTTGCTCCTTTAGGGAAGATTTTAAACTAAAACTTCAAACTATCACCAAAGGTTCATTACTTGGTATTTTTACACAATTTTCGGATATGTTATACATGTATGAGTATATTTTACTTTCCAACTTGAATCACTAAATTCCAATAAGTATTCCACAATTTATACCATTTTTAGCATAACTAGGTCAAAATAGAACATTAAGGCATAACTTAACATTTTTAAGCATACATAAACTTGACCTTGGGTATAATTCATTGAAACATATAATAAACATGTTTTATCAGAAACATACATCATAAGCATGAATTTTATAAATAAAAATACTTTACGAAAAGATGATGTAAATTTAGGACTTTAAAGTATGCATTTACGATCCTAGCTCCAGTTCTAACTTATGTTCTTAACCCATCCTTGTTCCAACACAATTCAGCAATATGGGTATCATTAAAATATATATCCAAATCAAAAATAAAAACATGATAAGTATAGAACTCATCCATGTGACCAACTTTAATAAAGATGTAATTACCTTACGAGGATTCCTTGATTTATAGAAAATTTCCAAAGATTTATTCCTTAACTTTCTTCTCTTTCTCTCTCTTTAGGCAAACCTCTTGTTCATGGATGTATTGGCTGAACAAGTAAGTTGTTTTAACAAGTTTAAGTCGTCCAAACCATCACCCACCCTTTAACCAATTAAAAAATAGCACATGGTGTGCTAATAAGACAATTGTCACTTAAGGGATGGACAAATTTGCCCTTGTTTCGTACTTTCGGTATAACTTCTTGTACGAACCTCCGTTTAACCCACCGTTTGTTGTGTTATAATATTAATTCATATATCTACAACTTTCATAATTTATGTTTTCCCAAAATCATAAACTAATACGCCTAATTTGGGCTTCGAACAGGAAAGTAGCAATTTACCGAAAATCTCAAAACTTTCACATTTGGCGACCAAACATTGTCAATTTCGTATCAACACCCTTATTTACTTTGTATAAACATAATCATGCATTAAAAACATAATTTATGATGCATTTAACCACATAACTAATCATATGCTCTAAACATGGTATCACCGATCACAAGCTTGATTATCATCTAATATAAACCACATATATATCACATGAGCATGCATCCCCTAAACATGATAATTAACATGTTTAACACACATAACCAATTTATAACTTATAAATCCTAAGTTATAATTAATCATGTAATTAACCTTCCTAATCATGTTTTAGGGCCTTACAATTCTACCCCTCTTATAAAAATTTCGTCCTTGAAATTTAACGCATAAGAAACTTACCAAATAGATGAGGATATTGTTTCTTCATGTTATTCTCTCCTTCCCAGGTGGCATACTCCACATTCTGACTTCTCCACACCACCTTAACTAGTGAAATGGTTTTACTATGTAACACTTTCTCCTTTCGATCTACAATAGCAATTTGTTCCTCCATGTAGGTTAGGTCATCTTGAAGCTCTATCGGTTGTGAAGTATACACATGTGAAGGATCAGGCACATACTTACGTAACATATATATATATATGAAAAACATCGTGTATCCGGGAAAATTCTGGTGGTAACGCCAATTTATAAGCTACAGCTCCAACTCGTTTCCCTATCTCATAAGGGCCAATGTACCTGGGACTTAACTTTCCCTTCTTCCCGAATCTCATAACCCCTCTCTAAGGACAAACACGTAGGAATACTCGATCACCTTCCTCAAATTTCAATTCTTTCCTTCGGTTGTCTGCATAACTTTTCTGTCTACTTTGCGCCACCTTTAAGTGATTATGGATGAGATTGATCTTTTTAGTAGTCTATTGTACAATTTCTGGCCGAAGTAGTTTTCGTTCTCCTACTTCAGTCCAACACACTGGAGTTCTGCATTTTCTCCCATACAAAGCTTCATAAGGAGCCATCTCAATACTCGAATGATAGCTATTATTATAAGCAAACTCTATTAGTGGCAAGTGTTCATCCCAACTGCCTTTGAACTCCAATACACAAATCCGTAACATGTCTTCGAGTGTATGGATCATTCTTTATGACTGCCCATCAGTCTGAGGATGAAAAGCTGTACTAAATTTCAATTTAGTCCCCAAAGCTTGTTGTAAACTAGGCCAAAAGTGAGAAGTAAACTTAGGATCTCGATCAGAAATAATAGAAACAGGTGCACTATGCAATCTAATAATCTCATCCACATATAATTTGGCATATCTATCCATGGAGTATGTAGTTTTAACAGGAAGAAAATGTGCAGACTTCGTCAACCTATCAACGATAACCCAAATAGAATCAAACCCTCGTGATGATTTTGGTAAACCTATAACGAAATCTGTAGTAACATGCTCCCATTTCCACTCAGGAATAGGTAAGGGCTGTAGTAAACCACTTGGCTTCTGATGCTCCACCTTCACCTGTTGGAAAACTAGACATCTAGCAACAAAATCTGCAATGTCGTGTTTCATTCCCGACCACCAATAACATTATTTCAAATCTCTATACAGTTTCGTTCTCCCTGGATGCATAGAATATAAAGAACAGTGGGCTTCCTCTAAAATCATTCTTCTCAAATTAGGCACATTAGGTACACACAAACGGTTCCCATACATAACAATGTCATCATCCCGAATAGAAATATCATTTGCTTTATCCTTTTTCATATTATCTCTAACTTTCTCCAATTCTGTATCTCCTGCCTGTGCTTATTTTATCCAGTCTATCAATGTGGGTCTAACATTTAAATGTGCTACTATTTCGTAAGACTCATTCAAAGTTAATTCCACCCCCATTAAAGTTAACTCTCTCAGCAGATCAACTCGAATACAATAAATACAAGATACTATGCCTAGAGATTTTCTACTCAAAGCATCAGCAACAACATTAGCTTTACCTGGATGGTGATGTATCGTGCAATCATAATCTTTTATAAGTTCCATCCACCTTCTTTGCCTCAAGTTCAAGTCTTTTTGAGTAAACAAGTATTTTAAGCTTTGATGGTCAGTAAAAATTTCACAACTAACACCATATAAATAGTGTCTCCAGATCTTTAATGCAAAAACTATTGCAGCCAACTCAAGATCGTGTGTAGGGTAGTTGCGTTCATGTATCCTTAACTGTCGAGAAGCAAAAGCCATTACCTTTACATGCTGCATTAACACACAACCGAGTCCTTGATACGAGGAATCACTATAAATAACTAAATCTTCTGTACCCGTTGGGATAGTCAATACTGGAGCTGATGTCAACTTACCCTTTAATTTTTCAAAGCTTTTATCACAATCGTCACTCCAGACAAACTTGTTCTCCTTTCTGGTAAGCTTAGTCAATGGCAATGCAATAGAAGAAAACACCGGTATAAACCTCTTGTAATAGCCGGCCAATCCCAAAAATCTATGTACCTATGTCACACTAGTTGGTCTTTCCCAATTCATTACTGCTTCTACCTTCTTGGTATCAACACAAATACCATCAGCAGAAATAACATGCCCCAAAAATACTACCATGTCTAGCCAAAATTCACATTTAGAAAATTTAGCATACAACTGCTTCTCTCGCAAGGTCTGTAAAATAATACGCAGGTGGTGTTCGTGCTCATCCTTACTACGAGAATATATCAAAATATCATCAATGAAGACAAATACAAAAGAATCCACGTATGGGTGAAATATACGATTCATCAAATCCATGAATACGGCCGGTACATTTGTTAACCCAAATGGCATGACAAGAAATTCATAATGTCCATACCTAGAACGAAAAGCAGTTTTAGAAATGTCACAATCTCTTACTTTCAATTGATGATATCCGGATCTGAGATCGATCTTGGAAAACACTTTGGCTCCTTGCAACTGATCTAACAAGTCATCAATGCGGGGTGGTGGGTATTTGTTACGAATAGTCACCTTATTCAATTGATGACAGTCGATGCACAATCTCATGGTTCCATCTTTCTTCTTCACAAACAATACTGGGGCTCCCCATGGTGATACACTAGGCCTTATAAAACCACGATCTAACAAATCTTGCAACTGTATCTTTAGCTCTTTTAATTCTGCAGGTGCCATACGATATGGTGCTATAGATATTGGTGCAGTTCCTGGTACCAACTCAATCGAAAATTCCACCTCACGGTCTGGTGCTAACCCTGGGAGTTCTTCTGGGAAGACGTCTGCAAACTCATTAACTACTGGTATATTTGATAGTTTTCTAGCCTCTTGTCGTGTATCCACCACATGAGCAAGATAACCCTCACATCCTTTCCTTAGCAGTTCATAACATTTTGTAGCAGAGATCAAACATGTTGGAGTGATATTTCGTTCCCCGATAAATTTAAATTCAGGTTCACCCGGTAATCGAAAGACTACCTCCTTTTTAAAGTAATCCAAACATACATGATATGAGGCTAACCAATCCATACCCAATATTACATCAAAGTCGCGCATATCGAGAGGTAATAAGTCAACTAGTAATTCTTTTTCACCCACTCACACCACACACTCCCTATAGACCCTCTCAATAAAAACCAACCCCGCCACTGGAGTAACAATAGCTAAACCAGAATCTAATTATGATAATGGTTTATTAAGATGCAACAGATAAAGCAAAGACACAAAAGAATGTGTAGAACCAGGATCTATCAACACATAAGCATCTTTATCACCAATAGGAAGTGTACATGTCACTACGTTAGGCATAGCTTGTGCATCTTGTTGCGTCAGTGCAAACACTCTTCCTTGGCCTTGAATTTCCGATATACCTCCTTTACCTCCCCTGGGTACATTCTGTGTAGAACTCCTACCTCCAACTGCCACACTCCCAACTGATGTTGTAGCTCCTATCGCTGGACAATTCTTTCGTAAGTGCCCTGGTTGATGACAATGGAAACACAAAGTTGTTGTCTCAGCTATTGTACACTCTCGAGACATGTGCCCTTGACCACCACATCTATCACAAAATATGGCCCTCGGAACCAACCCAGATGCATTTTCTGACCGATTCATCCCAGTCCTTCCACCTCTAGCTTGAAATCTTCCACGGGCGCTTCTATTATTTTTAAATTCTTGGCCCTTAGGTACTCCTCGTGCTACACTCTGAGTTGAGGTTCCCATCCCCCATCCATATGATCTTATACCATCATGCCTTGATTTCTTCGAGTGTTCAACTTGCATTTCTTTTATTGACTTTTCTGACACCATGGCCCTATCCACCAAGTCCACATAATCCGTGATCTTCATATTAGCAACCATGCTTTTTATATCTACACTCAACCCAATTTGAAACCGATCACATTTACTTTCTTCCGTCCTCACTAAGTCAGGTGCAAATCTAGATAAGGATATAAATAAAGCTTCATACTCTGCCACTGTTCGGTTCCCCTGTTTCAACATGATAAATTCTTCCTCTTTCTCTTTCCTATAAAGCCTTGGGAAATATTTTTCAAATAACACCTTTACAAACCTCTCCCATGTAATTTGTGGAGGATTTATTGGCACCACTCCCCCCATTGTAGTAAGTAACCTTTCTGTTGCGTCCCACCATAATTTTGCATCATCCTCTAACCTAAAGGTTGCTAAAAAAACCTTTTGTTCATCTCTCACTTCCATCACCTTGAATATTGTTTCCATCTTTCTAATCCACCCCTCTGCCACTAACGGATCCGTAGTCCCAGTAAATGCTGGTGAATTTAACTTCATGAACCTCTCATGCAATTTGTCCTTATCACCACCATGTACTCCACCTCTTGCTTCTTCCACCAATTGTGCCACAGCACGTAATATTCTTCCCACATCATCAATAGGTTGTTGTTGCACTTCTAGTTCATCCACTTAAATATGTCTATGTCCTTGCTGACTATTAGGTACATAGGATGCCTCACCCTCTGCTCTATCATTCGGCTTGCGTGGATCCATTACTCACTACAATATAATTAACATAAACAAAATACAATAGCAGCAGTTTAATATTAACATTGTTAGTCAAAATCCAAACACATAGCAAACTCACGTTCTAGTCTCAACTGCCAATCTAGACCCTCACACCCTGTCCAGAACCTAATAACCACGCTCTGATACCAAGTTGTCGCGCCCCGACTTAATTTTGTTAAACTCATCCTTTTAATTAGAGATAAATTGCCTTAAACAATTCTTTAATTTAAATCTCTAAGGAAAAATAACATAATTTTTTTTTCCAAAGGTATGTGTAGATGAAAACATAACTGCCTTTACTTATAACTTATAAGTACTACATAACTTTACATAACCAAGATCCTTAGTTTAATAATTACACAAAAGAAATCTTGACATTGAAACCATACTAAATATCCGTCACTCCCCCGTTTTAAGGTCCTAACTTGGCAGTGAATTCCAATTTATAAGCATACCTGAAACAAAACATTATAGGAGTGTAAGATATAAAGGCTTAGTGAATGACCACATACCACACATATAACCAATTTTAATAACCATTTTTATTTTGTTCTAATGCTATAACCCAACAGGAATTGTGAAACTCTCGCAAGCCTGGACCCGCCACAGTCCAATTAACCCACCACAGTTATTAGGGACCACCACATCCCTTTATTAGGCCCGAGTACACAAACCTTTAAGTTGGATTAATAGGACCACCACATCCCGTAGGACCCACCACAGTCCTTAACATTAGATAAAGGACTCACTAGTCCATATCATTATGTAACATCACTTAACATTTTTAATCATATGCATATGTTTCATAATTACAACATCACTCCCATAAACATTTTTAACACATGTGTTTAACTACACATTTCCATATGAAATTATAAGCATTTATGTTTCATAAGGAAGGTCACTCACCTTGGATTTAGTGCTAAGATTAATACCAACTACTTCCTTGGTATCGTAGTATTGGCTGCTTCCCCACCTTACAAGTCAATGTCGCTAGTATTTGAATACACCGATTAACATCAAACCCGGTAATACATCACATCATTTGGTAAATCAGAAATAACTAAGTAGGAATTAAATATGACACTTCACATTTATATAACACCCAATTAATTAGGGTTCTAACACAATTTACAGAATTAAATTACGAATTTGCTAGACAAAGTTATGCCCATTTTATTACAACCTTTTCCAAATCGTTTCTCAAGAAAAACAACAACACAACTTCAACTTCCTGGAATTCTCATAATTTTTGTACAATATAAATTTTCATGATATTCCACCTAATATCAGTAAACATATTGAATAATAAAAATTAAATGTTTCATATTTTTTAGGGCTCATTTTCTATGTCGAGCAAAACGTCAAACACCTGGTATGCATTCTTGCTCCTTTAGGGCAGATTTTAAACTAAAACTTCAAACTATCACCAAAGGTTCATTACTTGGTATTTTTACACAATTTTTGGATATGCTATAGATGTATGAGTATATTTTACTCTCCAACTTGAATCACTCAATTCCAATAAGTATTCCATGATTTATGCCATTTTTAGCATAACTAGGTCAAAATAGAACATTAAGGCATAACTTAACATTTTTAAGCATACATAACCTTGACCTTGGGTATAATTTATGGAAACATATAATAAACATGTTTTTATCAGAAATATACATCATAAGAATGAATTTTATAAATCAAAATACTTTACGAAAAGATGATGTAAATTTAGGACTTTAAAGTATGCATTTACGATCCTAGCTCCAGTTCTAACTTATGTTCCTAACCCATCCTTGTTCCAACACAATTCAGCAATATGGGTATCATTAAAATATATATCCAAATCAAAAATAAAAACATGATAAGTATAGAACTCATCCATGTGACCAACTTTAATAAAGATGTAATTACCTTACGAGGATTCCTTGATTTATAGAAAATTTCCAAAGATTTATTCCTTAACTTTCTTCTCTTTCTCTCTCTTTAGGCAAAACTCTTGTTCATGGATGCATTGGCTGAACAAGTAAGTTGTTTTAACAAGTTTAAGTCATCCAAACCATCACCCACCCTTTAACCAATCAAAAAATATCACATGGTGTGATAATAAGACAATTGTCACTTAAGGGATGGACAGATTTGCCCTTGTTTCGTACTTTCGGTATAACTTCTTGTACGAACCTCCGTTTAACCCACCGTTTGTTGTGTTATAATATTAATTCATATATCTACAACTTTCATACTTTATGTTTTCCCAAAATCATAAACTAATACGCCTAATTTGGGCTTCGAACAGGAAAGTAGCAATTTACCGAAAATATCAAAACTTTCACATTTGGCGACCAAACATTGCCAATTTCGCATCAACACCCTTATTTACTTTTATAAACATAATCATGCATTAAAAACATAATTTATGATGCATTTAACCACATAACTACTCATATGCTCTAAACATGGTATCACCGATCACAAGCTTGATTAGCATCTAATATAAACCACATATATATCACATGAGCATGCATCCCCTAAACATGATAATTAACATGTTTAACACACATAACCAATTTATAACTTATAAATCCTAAGTTATAATTAATCATGTAATTAACCTTCCTAATCATGTTTTAGGGCCTTACAAGTTATGCCAATGTGAGTTGAATACACTTGGTTCAATGTTTTTAAGATGTCATTTTTAGATCCTCAGACTAATGGCAGGTGACCTCATTATACACCATATCAGCTGGAATGTTTTTGAGTTTAGTATTCATTATATTAAAATCTAGTAGATGTGAATTGTAGCTATTGTATCAATCCAGTATTGTTCAGTAACATGGTCTAAAATTTTCAATACAATTTTAATCCGGCGATCTCTTAGGTCTCCTCTTTTAGTCTTCCCAATTTACTTATTCTTATGAATCATTTAGAAAAAAAGGGACTCTCTCTCTCTCTCTCTATCTATCTATCTATCTATCTATCTATCTATCTATCTATCTATCTATCTATCTATCTATCTATCTATCTATCTATCTATCTATCTATCTATCTATCTATCTATCTATCTATCTATCTATCTATCTATCTATCTATCTCCCCAATGTAATCCATATTTGGGTTTGCATGGATGTCTCGTCAAGCATTCCTCATATGGACCCTAAACCTCTAGACATTCCTAACGTTTGGAAAAAGACATTTGCATCAGTGGTGGTAAACTCTTCTTAAACCGAGGAGGATGTCGCAATGAAATCACCTTCAACATATAAAAGAGAACATGTGGTCTTATTTTCTAATAAAGATATTGAACCCTTGGATCAACCTTTTAAGTTTTCTCTTATTGGGATGCTCTCTCACGTAAGGCCTTTGATGCTTGTAGTTAGAAAGGTATTTCAAACATTGTAAAATGTCGATGCACCATGTGATATCGATTTAAAATAAATTCGCAAATTCCAACTACAAACTTATTTAATTAGAGTCAATTTTTAAATCAAATGAATCAGCCCCTAAACACTCAACTACGTGTGAGCGTGTGTCAAACCAATAAACACTAATAACCAACTCGCTGATTTCAAGAAAATCCCTGAAGGGAAAAACCTTTTTATTTCACTATGAATTAAATCGCAATTTAAAATCACAATCAAATTTTCAATAAGTGACACGCAACCTAGAGTCAACAATGGATTTCACACATCGAACCCATATGACCGCAATCCTATCTTCAACAAAGATCCACATGCATCGAACCTCAATGATCTCAGTCTTTTGGTGTAGATACAAACTTCACAAAGGTTAAATAATATAAAAGTATGTTCTTGCGTTCCAAAACCATTCACATAAACATTGGGATCTTGTGAATTGAAAATAAAAAGGTTTAAACTCTAAAAGTGATAAGACATATGTTTCTGCAGTAGCAGTTGCGTATGAACAAAAAATCGCAGGTCTTCTTTAGAAAAAATGAAGTTGTTGAACATGCTTAAATAGAAAATATAAGACGGCTTCTCATTCGAATGAAAATCAGTGTCGCTCGAACAAGCTTCACTCGAGACTAGATGTTGTTTGAATGACAGGCTCTGTCACTCAAACGAGAAAATAAATAAATGTTTTCCTTTTCCTTTTTCCTAGTAAATGCTGCGCATTAAAACATCAAAAAATAATTTTGACCAAAAACTTAAAAAATCAACTCCAACACTTAGAAAATATCCCAATATTCTAAGTGAAATGGTAAGGAATAAAAACACAACCTTTACCAAATTCATTTCACGGAGGCCTCATTGTTGAAGAAAATTGATATTCGGATCCGTCTTGATGCATATGTGATCTTGAATATTATTCGACGGTTGTAGCGCTATACGAAATACTAATTGATAACGGACATTTATAAACTTATGTCCTTACAAATATCCCCCTTTGTCTATGCCGGTACAAAATAAAAGCATCCGAATTATCAAAACATAAAAAGACTATACAAATCTAATACCCTAATGAACCCCAAAATGAAAAAGGTACTAAACATGTAGGTCTCAAAACTTTTCTTCAAAATCCTCAACATCAAATCTTCAAATCTTCAAACTTTTCTCATCAGCGTGTGTAACATATGATCTTCCACTGTTGTACCTACACCCATGAGACAAAGAAAATACCTCGTGATGCATGGAGTTTGAAATGATATAAAAATACATCAATCATTATAATCAAACCTCCCCTATAATGCAAAAAATCCCATAATTCGTTCTCCCCCTTTGTATTTGACCAAAATAAACATGGAAACGAATAAACAAATCACGCAGGGAGTTGTCACGATTAAATGCATATAAATATGAATCAAACTACGCTCATGCAAAGGGTGACTAAAAAGCTTTCACAAACTATTTTTGATTTTTCTATTTTTTCTAACAAAGACCAAAAATAATATTACAAAAATATCACACCATGAATTTACACTAAGGAAACAAAATCATGGATACATAATGAATTTGTGTGAACATATTCAATAAGCAAATCAATGCAATCAAACATAACTTATGTGCACGATGTATACATGTACTCCTATCGAATGAATCTCAAAATCATCCTTAGGTGTCAAAAGGTGTTGAATTTAAATGACATCGACTAAATTCATCAACACATTAAATTTAGGAATGATTCCCACACCAATAACGTCTAAAACTATAAATGCTTTTTCAAGACGCTGTCAGGACGTGCAAACCCGTTTTTCACCTCTTTCCATCCAAACTCCCTCATCATTATATTTTCCTTTTGAGGTGGCCCCTTTTAGCATATTTATCTTTTTACTGCCTTTAAATTTTTTCTGGTTCTTTTCAAACGATGGCTTTCACGAAAGATAATTTTGAGCTCTCGCAACCCCTTTTTGTGATGCACTCATCATATTTTGTTACAATTAAATTCCTCACGGTAAACGATTTTTATATGCACTGCTTCCATTGTCAAGTTTTATCGCTTATGGTTTGTTCTAAAGAGATAATTGATATGAAAACACTTTGACCAATATGTGATAAATAAGTACAATAATCAAACAAATCCATGCAAGTGTGCATTAAATGAACTTATGAGTCAAACATGTAGTTAGTAATGACAAATCACATATCAATGACTCCAAACGTTGTAAAGCACCAAAATGAAATGATGATGCATATCAAAACACTATCAAATCGTCACATGAGTATGGAATGATATTGTGACTTGGTCATCCTAAATGTTCATTCATATTTAGTGTAAAGTAAAAAACAAAATTCTTTTTGACTTTTTAAATTTTTAAATTTTTTTATCAAAATAAAATCTTTTTGTATTTTCCCAAATTTTTCCAAAAACAAAAAAAATAATACAAAAAATACACACGAGCAATAGGCAAAAAAATATCATCATGCAAATCAACCTATGCTAGAAAACAAGTCTAAACCTCAACCATAGGTGCGGTGGGGTTTTCCAAAGGTGGTGACATCCTATGAAAAACCTCCATCAAATCATGTGAAGCCTTGACTAAAAACTTTACCTGCTCCCTAATATGTGCAAACTCTCTCGTGTAATCATCCGGAGCGTCATATGTGGATGCGTGTGTGTGAACACGTGTAGTAGAAAAACGTGACACATGACCTAACTTAAAACATAATTCTCTAAGGTGTCATCTCTTCTTGCAGTGTGTGCAAACATAAATAGGCCTAGGTACACCTCCCTTAAAACATCTCCTATGCGCTCTCCTATCAGGAACATGATGCCTAGGTGGGTTGAGTTGAGAGCTATGTGATTCTGACACTATAGTGGGAATCGGCTTGGGTGCAACATGTGAAGCGGATGCACCGTAATGACTTATTCCTAAGCTCTCACCACTACCCAAAATGGGATTGAGAACCATCTTTCCTTCCTGCTTAGATGTGTTCTCTAAAGTGACTTTAACCTCTAGGGCGTGCTTAAGATCTCTCTCTAATTGTGACACACGGGTTATGAGATCACTCTTTTCCCGACCTAAAGCTATCAATTGTTCACTCAAAGAAACCTTCACTTTATCGAGTTGACTCACTTTTGCTTCAAACTCCCTCAAAACTTCTAACTCTCTCTCCAAATTTCTCACCCTAAGACTGTAATGCCCTGACCATTTTCAAAGGTTATTAAAGGACAAACCCGATCCAGTTCAGACGTTAATTGTGAAGTGTAATGGAACACCCTAAATAATGTTTCTAATCCAGTTTAATTAGTATTTAACGTTACACTTATTAGCATGCGAGTCCGAATTACATTAATTATGTGATAGGACCCAAGGGCAGTGCCCCCAAGGCTAAGTAAACAGAGCTACTAATTGTAAAGTCAAATAGTTACCTACATGTATAACGCTCTCAAAGTACAGAACATCATGCAACCTGTCACAACAAAAGAAGGAATGTGAGCCGAATGCTTAATGGGATCATATACAAATGCAATATAGAAACAAGCGACATAAGGGAGTACTCACACGCTACACTGCATGCATGTGAAAATATGTATATATCTACAAATGTACCCTTGAAAATACATGTAGCAATGTATTTAACTGTTTTATTTCAAAAACGTTAATTAATTCCACTTGACTTCCTTAAGCTTACAAAATAGTCATTATGTATTATCACGGTTTTAAAACTAGATTTCATTCCCATTACTAACGCAGTTAAACAAATGGCATTTGTTAGGAAAACATCTTATATACTTTCATAATGTTTATTGTTCAACGTTCATTAACTCACGCCAGAGTTGATTAACCATATTTCATGACTTTTATTTAACACACGCACATACCGTGTTTTAGAAAAATACTCTTTTCCTTTGAAGCCTCATGTAACACACGCTTGTGTTTACTATAACCCCATCCTTATTAGGTAGCTTAATATCATTAAGTCACCTTATTTGACCATCCCATGTTACCACTTGAACATTAAACATTTTCATGCGTTATTCTTGCATCAATAAATCTTTGGATCATTACCATCAATTTGTGCCTTTTTCATGAAGATTCAATTCATTATTCATCATTATCTTTAGGGAATCCACCAACACACGCACACCCAAGGTTTCATGGAATTTCACCCTTTGGCATCGAGCGCTAAGTGTCCAGCAGTTGGTTTGGGGCCTTTCACCACTAAGGACAGCATAGCCCTGCTTAATTAGTTATACTGACATCATCCAATATCATTATCTTGCCAATGTGTTCAGCATTTTCTCACGTTCACATTAATTTTCCCCTTTAAGCTGAAGCCAAAACCTTGGACTTAACAGTCCGTTTTCCCATTATTCATTTAGGAAAAATCATTAAATTCCATTGAAGTCCTTTTGTTTTCTTTCACGTTGATTTTACACCAAAAATCATTTCTTCTTTAAGAACTTATTTAATTCTTTCTTCATACATATCAAAATACTCTTTAACATTTTATTCATAAAATGTTGTACTTTAAGTAAAATTACCATTTCACCCATTTGTTTTTAAAATAACCTTTCACGCCATTTCACAAGTGTTAATTTCCCAAACACAATTTAGCCATCCATATTATCCACTCAGGTGTTTTTAACCATTTCTCTACTTTTTACATTTGGGAGTAATCATTTACTTGATTGGAAACACTTTTATACCTTTAACCCCCTTTTGTAATCCCATAAGTGTTAATATTTTTTAACATTGGTAGATTATACTCATTAATCCCCTTTACATGTTTTACCCATTAACATTCAATGAATACTTTCTATCACTCGTTTTTTCAAAAATATTTCATTTCCTTTAACTCGATAAAGACATCCAAACTTAGGACTACTTTATAAGAAAATTGTCATTTCCTTTTTAGTTAACATGTAGTCTTTTAACCTCATACTTGTCATATTATTTAGTTCCAATTTCACACACTTGAAGACTAAAAGTCTAACTTTTCTTATTTTATGTTAAATCCAACAAAATCTTATTTAAACTTGCTTACACATTTAATGCTAAAATACTACAAGTTTATATTCTTGAGAAAAAGGATTTTTAACTCAAAAATCCTGTCACACGATTTGAACATATATTTCAGCAAATATTTACCAACAAATCATTATTTCCAACATTTTATTTCGTAAAATTTTTAACACCAAAATTTCTAAAAATGCCCATTTTAATACATCCAAAACATTAAAATGTTAACTTTTTCTATAATTTCAACAATTTATATTTTTCCAACACTTTTTATTTCGTAAAATGATGAAGAATATATTCTGAAATTTTTCCATGTTTGAAACTCATTAAAAATCATCCTTGGAAACCCATTTACCTATGAAATCATCAAAATTCACTAATCTATCTCATGGATGAAAACTATTCACAAATCCTACATATATTAAGCCTAGTATATGTAAATAATTAACTAAAATTTGATACATCAATAAAACTCAATTAAGTTTAGTAAATCCCACCTCTAAACTCTCCAATGGTGGTGTTGGTGTAGGAGGAGAAACCCCCACCTCTAAAGGTGGCCCCAAAGGGGTTGCCAAAAGCTCCTCCAAAACCTCCATTTTGAACTCCAATTAAGACCCACTTCATCTCCATTAAAACCCCCAAACATAACTCCAAGATTCGTAGATCCATTATAACAATGGTGGAAATGGTTGTGTTTGGTTCAAATGTTGAGAAATGCACCCTTAAAGTGGTGGCTTATGGGTGGTCTATTATGGAGGAGTAATGGTGTATGGTGGCTGGGGTGGTGGAAGATCTCAATCTAAAGAGAGAGAGAGAGAAGAAATCTGATTGGAAAATGCCCAAATGGGCTAACTCTCACTTATATACTCCTTAAAACCCTAAGGGGTTAAATTCCACAAATACCCCCCACAAAATGTTGATTTTCGTCACTTTTTCTCTCCTGCCCAATTTTTTTTGAAAATTTTAACTTGAGATTCGTATTCCTTGCATTTTTAGCTAAAAATCATATTTACAATAGTTGTTTGGCCTCCTGAATTGTCCTGTACAAGGAGCATAAAATTGGGACCTCCTTACAAAAGTATTTTTTTTCGAATTTTCTTTTCATAATAATATTTCTTATATTTTGTGAGTGAAAACATATTCACAATATTTTTTTGACGTTCCATGATGTCCTAAATAATGCGCAAAAAGTTGGGGTTCGTACACTACAAGAAAATGACCCTTATATGACGGTTTTTAAAATTGACTTAATGACGATTTACACAAAAATGTCAGTAAAATTATGATAGTGTTACTATTATGACAGTTTTTTAAAAAACAGACATTAAATATTAATTAGAACTATTTTACATGATTTTTTATTTTAAAGAGTCGTGTAAAACTACACATTAAATGACAGTTTTATGTATTAACCAAGACAAATGACATTTATACGACGAAATTTTTCATCACCCGCAAACTTTCCCCGCCTAATTTTCATCCAAGCGCGCCTAGGAGAGAATTGAAAAAAAACGCAACCCTATCCCAAATTCAAGCCCTATCTCTGATTCTGCAGTCCATCTCTAGCCAATTGTAGTCTTCGGCAAGGTTTCTCTCTCTCTCTCACATACCCCTTGACACACACAAAGGTTAACCTCTCGTCACTCACCCTCCCTCTATTTTCATTATCTCTTTATCTTTTTCTTTGTTCATTTTTAATGGTAGATCTATATATTTTTAATGGTGTTAACAGATTCAAGTTTATTCACATGATTTCTTATTAGATCTATGTTGTTATTTTGGTTTAGTAGAGATTTGGGTTCTTCTCATGGGTTACATGATTTGAATCGTAGTGTATTGATTTTGGATTTTATAACTTTAAACAAGTCAAAAATTAAGAAATTTAGGATTAGTGTAATTCGTGTAGAAATCAACATTTTTTTGTGAATCTCAATTTAGAGCATGCACTCCAGTCTTAGCAAGAAACACACCTATATCCTATTTTTAATGAAAGAATTCCCCCTTAGTCATGAATTTTTTGTTTCAATGATCCCTATGTTTCACTAAAACACATATCCAAAAAGTTCTGAAAAGGGTGTATTGGCAATAAAATGTCTACTTTGTGTTGTTTCTTACATTAACAATAGTTTATTGGAGTTTATTGGTAAAACTTAAATAGTACCTTTTCACTTTAGCTTAGATATTAAAGCCCCTAGTCAAATCCGTATCTGATTCAGAGATTCTCGATTGTAGGAAACCGTTTCATGACGATATACAACTTGTGAGTATTATCCATTTATCTTGTATAATTTATTTAAAATGTAAAGTTACTCTCAAATGCATTGTGATGCTTGGGTGAATTAAGTTGGCAATTCAAATGTTTACTTTCAGGAATGCTTTTATAGTTAAGTCCTGTGAAAATACCATTTTTGCCTGATGAACACATTATAGTTAATTTATGTTGAAGTAAAAATTTATTACTCAGTATGCTCTGTTTTGTTAGTTATGTTTTTAGTCTGCTTAAAATTCCGAACATATCAAAAAATAAATTGCAGATTGTGTTATGTGAAGTTCTCATGTAACTTACAATAATAGACATTGGAAGTTAAAATTTTCTTGAAGTTTTTATTATGTAAAATGATTATCATATCAAAACATTGTTAGGTGAATGGCTTATACATTGTTAGGGGGTTTGAGTTACACCCCATCTACAACATGCGTATAATTTCTTACATATTCGTTGAAAGTTTATTCATCTCATTATTTTTTTCCTTACTTTTTACGATTATATTAATTTTCTTTACATTATCAATAATCTTATAGTACTTATATTTGAAGGTTGAGGATGGTGTTTTCTTAGCATTTGCCCAACATCGACGTCCAAATTTGGTTCGATAATCCTAAACTTATATGGTCTATATTTTGTTCTACCTCTTATGTGGTCCAATATTTACTAGAATTTGATCGCTTTCTTTTCCTTATTTATACTTTTTTACGAAATTGAATAAAACAGTCATAGTAAATTAGAATTTTCAAATTGGCCTTTGTACGTTGTCATCTGCCTCCTCAAAGGGTACTCTTCTTCTAGATTTATTAGATAATGACTAGTTCAATTCAGTGCTCAGGCTTGATTTGTTTACATAATTTGTCCTTATTGACATGCCCTTGCAAAATATATACATAATCATTCTTCTTTTTACTTTGCTAATAACTACGTACCACCTACCTCTTCAAAAGGGTATCTTCTTCTAGGTTTATTACATAATGGATTGTTTAATTGAGTGAAAACTTGCTTTGCTTACGTATTTTGTCCTTATTGACATGTCATTACAAAATATATACACAATCATTTATCTCTTTGCTTTGATAACAACTATATACCCCCCCTCCCAAACAACAATTAGTAAGGGTCGTATTGCGATTTATAATAGGAAAATGTTCTTATTTCAAATCAATTTCACTTAAATAAGGTGAAAATTTGAGTTAATGTATGGGTTAGCGTAGATCAGAACTTTAATAATACGCACTAATATGATCCTTTTATTTTTCTATTTAATTGCAGATTCCAGAAGATAGGGTGACCCCAAGTATACGGAGGCATATGGTAATGAATATATTATAGTCTTCCATCACTATACTATCTTTAACTTTAGAAATTCTAAGCTTGAAAATTCCATAAGCATTTGTTGTTTAGAACTTGAAAATTCCGTAAGCATCACTACCCCTAAGTAATTTTCTCAATACTATAAGCATTTGTTGTTTGGGGTCGCATGCTAGTTTATGCAATTTCTTTCTTTTTATTTACTTGCTTTATTTCTTTCATGATATTTCAACATTAACTGGTCCTTTCATGATATTTGGAGTCTTCAATTACATCCGTGGGGCTCATGAGAAGATAAGTGGAAATTTTCCATCCAGAATATCTTGTGTTTAATTTCAAGCCTTAATAGATACCTGCCATCTCATACATCCTAATATCCAAGGGTCCTTGTTTAGATGGGCTAGAGGAAACTATGCCTCTAATCATCTTTAGGAAAGATTAGGTAGAGCTCTTTGTTCCCAAGATTGGTTTGACAATTGGATTAACTGTTGTGTTGAAGTGTTCCCAAGATCTATAATAAACCATTCAACCCTTTTATTCTCTTGCCTTAAAAATTCTCTTGGCCCATCCCCTTTTAGATTCAAAGCCATATGGATCTCTCATCCTAATTTCATGGATATGGTTTCTAATTCTTAGAATTATGTTCATATGATATGCTTCCCTATGATTAAGCTTGTTCATAAGCTAAAGGGTGTTAAAAGAGACCTCAAGCTTTGGAATAAAAGTACTTTTGACCATGTTCAATATTGATATGGCTAGAAATAAACTCAAAGAGATTCAGGAGCATATCAGAGAGGATGATCTAAATGATCACAAGTTCAATCTCAAAGTTACTGTAAAGAAAGATCTGAAGAATGCTATTCATAATGTTAATTCCTATTGGAAACAAAAATCCAATGTGAAATGGCTAACCGAGGGGGATAAATGTACTGCCTTCTTTCATGATTATGCTAGAATCAAGAGAGCCAATTCCTCTATACATCACATCATGGATGGAGATTCTAAAATAACTAATCCTGCTCTCTTGTCTAACTATATTCTCAATTTTTATTATGACCCATATCAGGAAAACTCTTATGATAGAGTTGATGTAATTGATGTTGTTTGTAGTAATATTCCATCTCTTATCACTGATTCAGAGAATGAGATGATGACCAATATACCTACTTAAGCTGAGATCCATAATGCAATATTTGGTATAAATGGTGAAAGTGCTTTAGGTCCAGATGGTTTTTCTAGTGTTTTTTATCACAAATGTTGGGTTATTGTAAAAAATGATTCTTTGTTAAAGGTCGGATTCTTCCTAAATGATCACTCTTATACCTAATTAAATAGATTGGAGCCAACCAAATCACTCAATTTAGGCCAAATGATTTGGAAAATTTCATATTCAAAGTCATCCCAAAAAATCATTATTGAAGAATTAATCCTCTTGCATCTAGAAACATCTCTACTCAACAAAATGCTTTCATTTAAGGAAGAAACGTTGTGGATTGTATTGGAGTTGTCTCCGAAAGCTTCAATCTCATGGAAAACAAAATATTTTGGGAGAATCTTGGCTGAAAGGTTGATATAACAAAAGATTTTGACATAATTAATTGGGAATATCCTCTTTAGGTCCTATCTAAATTTGGTTTCAGCAAAAGCTAGGCAATAATCCCCAACAGTCGTGGGCATGAGCCTGCATATCTTGTCCGATTACTGTCTTTTTAACTGGCAAAGAGCACAAATTTAAAATCCACGTATATGTAAAGGACATGAGTATTGTAACTCTTAAATTACAACAACAATAATAAATAAACCAAAAATAGACAGAATACGACAGGGAAAAATGAGAACAGTTTGATGGGGAGAAAATAGATGTTTGCTCTCGTCATAGTAGGATAATTACACAAATAGTTTCCATTTTTCAAACATGTCCAAAAACTCATTAATCATTATATAAAGAAATACTGAAAGCATTTTATCACTACCAATTGGATTTCATATTATTTTTTGTATTTTTCCATTTCTATAAAATCAATGGTGGTCTTGGGTTAAAGGATGCCAAGATTCTCAATAAAGCAGTCCTCCTCAAAACCTATTGGGGTATTCTCAATAAGGCCTCTATTTGTGCCTCGTTTCTTAAAGCAGGTTCAAACTCTCAGTTGCCTCTTATATTACTCATTATCATAAATCTTATATTTGTCCGAGATTAAAGGGTTCTATTTATCGATGTTGTACATTTATTTAATTTGTACCTTACGTTAAAAGTTATTTGTTGTCTTTACAATTTGAAAATTTATAGTTATTAGTTGTTTTCTATTCTAGACCAATTATTTTTTATTTGTGAGTTACTTATTAACAATGTTGAAAGGTATATGTTTTCTTTATGTTTTTATTACCAATTATTTGTTAGTTTGAGTTATTCATTCGAAGTCTAATTAAGTATCATATTATAAACTGTCATTTAATGTTTGACAGTTTGATGCCTATTGATACCATAAATGATCTTACTACGTGGACCACTAAGATATTAAAACTAAAGCTCATAGCTTTACTGTTGACACTCAATCGGAAGTAAATGAATATGACATCTCTAAGGACCAGGGATATAATGTTCCAAAGGAATGTGACATTCCAAACGATAGTCCACCTCTTGATAACGAGCCAGCTAAAGGGAGAGCAATTGCGGGCGATGTCACTGATGTAGAATCTCATGCTTCCATATCAAAAAATCCATCATCTGATGAGAAGTTCGAAAATTCCAAGTCAGAAAAATAAGAAAAGGTTGGCAATAGTAGAGTGGCGTCAGCACCTCGTAAAATAAATTATGATCCCAACTTGTTTTTCAAGGTTAATGGGAAGCTCTGTCAAAGACTTGGCAAGATTGGTAATGGGGTAAGTAGCGAGGTCCACAAAGTCATTTCATCAGAATGCAAAATTTATTCTTTGAAAAGAATTAATCTCAAAGGTCGTGACTATGCTACTGCATATGGATTTTGTCAGGAAATCCAATATTTACACAAGCTGAAGGAAAAGAAACACATTATTCAGCTCATACTATAGATGAGAACTGGCCTCGATGTAACTGGCAACAAATACTTTTAGCCGTGTTAACCATACATGAGGAATGTATTGTGCCCTCAGACTTGAAGCCAGCTAATTTTCTTCTCGTCAGTGGTTCACTAAAGCTAATTGATTTTGGTATTGCCAACACTATAATGAATGGCACCACAAATATTCAATGAGAATCACAGGCGGGTACACTGAGTTACATGTCTCCAAAAGCTTTCATGTGCAATGAGACTGAAGAAGTGGAAACACAATAAAGTGTGGCCATTCATATGATATCTGGTCACTTGGTTGCATATTCTACCAAATGGTTTACCGAAGAACACCCTTTTCGGAATACAGATCCAAATCATGAGATCACATTTGAACCAGTTTCCAATCCATGGCTTCTTGATCTTATAAAGAATTGTCTTGGGTGGGACCAACACAAACGGTAGAGGATTCCCGAGCTACTCATGCACCCTTTTCTTGTTCCCCTGGCCCCATCAGCCCAATTAACTATCTCTCAAGAGAAAAGCTGTAAATTGCTTCAATTGGTTTCCGAATCTTGTGAAAATGGCCCTAAAGCTTTGAAGCTATATTGTGAGGCCCAACAACTACTAAGGGATCCACAACCAGAAATAACGTCTCAGGTACCAATGTCACTTGATCAACAATGTATGTTTCTCTCTAAAATGTCAAACATTTGATTTCAATTCCGAAAACAATTAGCAAACTCAAAGTATGTTAGATGAGTCAAAATTTGTTGACCCTCTTCGGTATACTCCCCAAAGAGATACTTAAGAAACCAAAGGCTAGTAAAAGAAGTTGTCCTCCTAAAGGCTTTCTTGAGGGTACCCATCTTTCTCGTTCAGTTCCTCATCTTATCACTGGATGCACCTCTATCCGTGAATGTTCTGAGAGTGCTATTGCATTCTGGCAGCTGCAGATGCAAGATATTGATGCTCTTACAATGAAGCTCATGACTAAATTGAAGTCATGAAAGAGATTGTTGAACATAAATTACTCTACGAAGCATACAGCAACACGGCCTTCAAAACTGATATATATGAGGTATGCGAGTCGACAGACACACATGTTTTCTGTGAAGTTTTGTTACTCTACACATTGTTTGCTATCTGCTTATAGTGTTTATTTGTTCATATCTACACATTTGGTGCTAACACAATAGGGGTTGCCCTCAATCCTATTATTTTGTTTATATTGAGTATGTAGTAGTGTTAGTATTAAATCTTTGCAAATTGAAATGCTATCCTATTATTTTTATTTTTTCCATGTTAACCCCAACATTTAAATTTTCATTACTGTGATGAGGCAGATATTAAACCAAATAACTCTGATCATTTATATAGTTTCTATCTATGATTAATGTGATGACTATGTCCCTCGATCTGTAACCAGCGACAGCAAACGAGGGAGTACAGATTGCGATTTACAGATCTGAGGGAGTGGAAAATGAAAGCTAAACACTCGAAAAAGGTGTGTTTAATGGTATTAGAGTGCTTGGATCTGGTTCCTTTCCAGGTAATTTATTTACTCCCTTAACTAATCCTTCTCAAGGAATTAGACAAGGTGACCCCCTGTACCCTTCTCTATTTCTTTTATCAGCTGAAGCTCTCAGTGTTAATATGCATGCTCAAATGGAATCTAATGTTATAATTCCTTTCTCTCGCCCCAGAGGATGTTCTATAGTTAGCCACTTAAGCTATGTTAATGATATAATTATATTCTCTAATGAAAATAAAATAAGACTGAAAAGGCTTATGGCCTTGTTAAAAGTATTTCTAAACAAGAGTCAGGTCAGTTAGAATGACTGGAAGTCTAAGTTCCTATCATTTGGAGGTAGAATGACTTTGTGAGAAAATATGTAAAATTCACATGGAGATTTTGAAAGAACTTTTTGTACCCATATGGTTATTCTTGACCTAAAATCTCTCTGTCGACTAGTTTGTTATGAAAATGACGAGTGTTCAGAAATCCGAACATGCAATATGAAGCATGTGATGCATCATGTGTGCAATGTATTGCCTCATTTACCAAGGCCTACAGTCTCCTCAAACTATATAAACCCTGCATAATCTTCCCTTTTGTTAATTCACCTTCTCTAAATTTTTTCGACATATGTTGGCGCTCAAATGATAGTAAAATGGTTTAAAGAACAACCAATAGTTATTTGTCTTGTTTAAGATGTAGAGCTGGATAATATTATGTACATTGGCTCCAAGAAAGTTTAGAAGTTCTCTCATGCTAGGCTTACTCAGTTTTTAGTATATTCATGAGCTAATAGAAGAGTTGTCGAACTGGGATGATTTGGAGATTACCATAATCCATTCCTTATATTACTACTAATTTTAAATCAGGTGAATTGAATTAAGAAACAGACAACCGTGTACACCTTTTATGATGTTACCTTTGATCAATTCTTATTGACAAACTATGATACAACTTTTATATTTAATTAAACTTATCAGCACCCTCCAAGTCTCCTTTGTGATAATTTGTAGTGATCATGATCGACAAGTCTATATCAGTTGAAATTAATGTTGTAATTTTGCAAGTAAAAACCACAGTAGTCTCTCAAAGATCACATACATTTAAAAGTACAATTGACTTCAATTTTCTTTTTGATTTTTTTTAAATTTAAAACATAATACCCTGTATGAAATGAATTTTTTACTCTGGGCTTCTATTATTGTTTTTCTCAACTTTGGACTATATATGAGTCGTACATACCTGCTAATTGATCGGCACATGTGTTTTCTTAGTTAAACTATGCTAGGTTTAGAATGATTTTTCACATGTTGGTACTAGTAAGTAGTTTTTTATGAAAATAACATTGTGCCCCACATTCTTTATTGTAACTAACATAGTTACATTTTATTATTTGTAGGCATACACATGGCATACCCGGCATACATAGTATTCAAAGGCCTAAATCCAAGTGTTTACACTTCGTGGCACCTCCAGATTACCTTAGTGAGAGTGAGCTGATATCTTTAGTGGAAAAGAGAAGAATAGGAATAGATGCATCCATACCTGTTCATATTAACAACATAAGTGAGCGTAACTATGTGCATGTACATGTGGGAAGGAAGTTGGTTCCAACAGCTTTAAGTATTAGCCTAATCAGAGGCTATCAGCACATAGATTCAGATCTCTGTTTGCCTGATATCCGGAGTTTTATAGAGCAACAAATAACTCTTGTTTCTATAGGTTAAGAAAATCACTCTATTGTTGTGAAACAAATCACTCTTGTTTCTATAATGATAGTACCATTTGCTACAATGATAGTGCCATGGGATTTCATCTAGTACATGACCATAGAGTTGCTATGGCATCTTTTAATAATACCGGGGTTCCTACTATTGTTGATCACTTATTATTTACAAAATTGACATGTTTTTCATTTTAATCTTTGTCTTTAAGTGAATTTAAAGTGTTGGTGGTATCGAAAGGAGGAAGAATTTCAGGTTCAAACTGGGAGAATGTTAAGGTACGATAATGTTAATGAATATACATTACTAACTTATATCTTAAATCTTAATATAACTATTATCTTCAATATATCATTCTATAGGGCCCTCTAGAACTGGGGAATGTTTAATGCGGGTTTTACATATTGAAGTTCATGAGAGATCTAATGGAGAATCCGTCTCAATCTACTAAACTAAAGGTAATAAATATTTATTTTATAATATTTTGTTTCCCTGCTAATTACTTTTACAAGGAAAAATTGAATACAACTTGTGTCATTTGATTTGTTAGATGAAGAATTTCAGCATGAGTTCATCGATTTCATTCAGGATTATTTTTAGTGAGCGACAACTGTGGACAATTTTGGCATATCTTTTCAGGTACTTTTTTTTCTTCAATCTAATTAATTACTACGTGTCGATGTTAATAATGTTTAATGAAGAGAATCAAAATACTATACATGAAAATATATGAAAAATTGCAGTTAATATTATCAAAACACTATAAAAATATGATGTCAAGAATAATGTTGTTAGTGAATGGACGGGGTGAGATTTATATTATCGTTGTTGTTGATGATGATGTTAAATGCCCGGGGTGGGCTTTATTTTGTTGAAGGTGAATGCCTGGGTTGGGCTTTATATTATTTTTGGTTAAACATGTCATGTTTAATTTTGGATTATTAAAAAAATAAAGGAAACTCTGCCGAAATTTTTACCAAACCTTCCCCATTTATCTCTTCCCTGCATTAAAAAAGAATGAAGTAAAAATTAACTTTGAGATTCTGCAAATGTTTAATTGTGGTGTCTATTTGGGCTTTTATAATGTTTATTGTGAATGTCCAGGGTGGTATTTATTTTATTATTATTGATAATGAATGATGCTCGGGGTGGGATTTATATTGTTGTTGTTGATGCTAAATAAGCGGGGTGGGTTTTATATTATTATTGATGGTGAATATGGTGGTTGGTTAAAAATGTTATTAATTTGGATTATTAAAAAACAAAGGAAATTTTGCTGAAATTTTCATGATACTTTTTCCATTTATCTCTTCCACGCCTTAATAAAGAATGGAGTGAAATTTATCTTTAAAATTATTCAAAAGTTTATTTTTTGATGCTCGATATTGTATTAGAATATCATTATTGTTTGAGCTATATTCTTTATATGGTTAATCTGTTTTAGTTGTTAACTACTATTTGTTTCCTTCTTTTGTTCAGATATCGATCCCGTTGTTGCCGATTGCGTATCTGATGTAGCTATTGCTAAATTGGGTTTCCATGCTACATGAATGGAGCTAATGTTGTAGTTTGATTTTCTAGTTTTTATATCTATAGTATAGGTCGTTTTAGATATCTTTTTGTTTGTGAGTTGTTTAGAAGTCAATTGGGAAACTGTTGTTGTATATTTATTTTTTTAATTTCAAATTTTAATGACAATTTTTGTTCAAGTCATATTGGTACTTGGAATTTGCTACTTTGAGTATGGAAATTTGTGCTTTGAATTTGCAAATCGTAGTTTTATGCATTACATGTTTGGGATATTTTAATAGTACAATGCAAAAAAAGAAAGGAATTTTTTTTATGATGGTTTACAGTTCACATATAAAAATGGGTATATTTTATGATTGTTTTATGTACGCTGTCATTATAATTAACAGTCGTAATAGGTTCCTTTTATGACGGTTTGTACGAAAAACTGTCGTAATAGGATGGGTTGTTATGACAGTTTTATCAACACCAATTTTATTAAGACACACAACATTATTATTAATGACGCTTTGTACGAAAAACTGTCGTAATAGGATGGTTTGTTATGACGGTTTTGTCAATACCAATTTATTATGACACACAACATTACGACGGTTTTTAAAGCTTTGAAAACTGTCATAAATAACCTTTTATGACCCTTTTTCCCGTCATAAAAATGTCTATTTCTAGTAGTGGCAGTGTCGCATGCTGACAAAAATCCACCCAAAATGGGTATAAATGATATTTTCCGAAGACGTCGAAGGGGAAAATTATTCAGAATTAAATTTTACATCTCTATGGCGATTTTCAGATTTTTTTCTGAGCACTTTCATATTTTGACAAAATAAATAATCTTTATTTTTTTTACTTTTGGCCCCATGGTATTTTTGTATGTATTTTTTTTGGACCGCGATGCATCCAACAAAAATCGTGCAAAGTTGTTTATCCTGTGCATCGCATACCGCCCAAATTACATCATTATTGACCAAGACTGTGTCATTTCCATTCCTCGGTATTTTCTCGTCAAACTTAATCAACATAATTACTAGGACTATTAGGACTTAAACACACATCCGTGTGAACCATGCAACGATAGAATTCTTCTCCCTAATTACTTTTCATAATGCGTGACTTTTCATGCCATTTGGCGTAATCTCCTTATCTATTTACTCCTCGAGTTTTTATTCGAACTAAATACTTCAATTAACATTAAATATCTATTTTCTAGGGAGGGGTATTACATTCTTCCCTCCTTAGGAAAATTTGTCATAAAAATTTATGATCATCAAGCTAACAAGTCATCCATCAAAGAATTTAACTCCAAACTTGGATGTCTTTAACATTATAGTCTAACCATAAATTTTCATACCATTATTTCGATACCACCACGGTGGTTCCTAAGGTATTATTACTCACTACCAAACAATCCTAATGTGGCCATCTAAACAGTACCTCAAAGTAGTTGATGGTTTGTAATACCATGCTAACACCCCCAAGAACTCTTTATCATGAATTATTCTGAACATCAGGATTTACAAACCTATGTTTCATTAAATAATTTAGATCTTGCCTACCTTAGGAAGATACATCCTCAACAATAATAACTATTCATATTAATGATTTCGAGACATCAATTTAATCCCAATGGTCCATCCGAACGATACCTCCTACTAAACTATGCGTTAAGCAAGAGTCGTCTGAGGTATGACAACCCAAATACACATGAGTGGCTACATTCTCAATCTGTAAATTCCATACGGAGTGTAACACTAGCATTTAATGTTCCATAATACTCATATCTTAGAGTCATGACTTCAATTCCACGATACACAACTAACTATACATGTTAGCTTACGAGTCTATTAGCGTAAAGCTACCAAGTACAGTTGCAAACTATATGCAACAAACTGTAAGAATCCACATACACACTAACTCGTGTAAAACAAAGGTGCTTTCAAAGAAGAGCGTACTCATATACCGTGACACATCAGCCTCAACTTGGCCTATCATGCATCACTAGTGATCTTATGTAATGCTACACCTGAATACATACCCATAACTAAAATAATGAAATCCCATCACCGGGATTAAATAAGTCACAATAAGATGCAATGGATCAGGCGGCTGCCACACTAGGATGAAACAATTGAATTCGAGCAGAAAACCATGCCACGCTAAGTATGAACCACATCGTACACTTGAAGTCTAAAATTTTCACTGACCTATATGTACACTAAAGTATTAGCCTAACCACATGCCTTAGATTGAATCCCTAATCATGACTACCCATTTTCAAAGACAATGACTTGATAACCGATTCACCTGGGAAGCTAAAACACTAGGCTTCCCTCCTTAAGAATAAGGTTACTCTTTATCCGTCCTATCAAAGCGAAGTTATATTTTTCATTTCTTAATGTCGATCACTGACCTAACATACTCAAGTCTCCATAATCTCAACATGTTATTGCTAACTTCCAAACCTAGAGATCCTTCTCATCTAGTGATACACAACACTCACATAATTTTACCCTATGGACTATCTTTACAATCCTTAGCAACGTCCTATGGGATCCCAAATTAAAACTATCAGACTGGTTACCATGACACCTCAATTTTTTTCAATCATTATCCATGCCTAATACCCAATGATTCTACTCACTAGAGTCATATTAAGCCATACAGGTAGCACACCTAGGTGTTATAATCAAGCCTAACACTCCATTCTGAGTGCTATCTCTAAACCATGATAGATATCATTATGTATAAAGTCTCCTAAGTGTAAAACCTAGCACGTATCAACCTATTTTCGATATTACCCACAAGGATCACATATTAACACAAGCTTATCAACAAGCCATGGCGCTAACTCCTATGTATTTCTAAAAAAATGATACGACTACATCGTATTACAAACATCAATAGACTATGCATCCACACAATAAATCCCCCAACTCTTCATGGAATGGACACCGACTCAATCATATCTATCATGCACATTCTACAGTAGGAGTGATCACGATAAAATGCTACGAAGTATAACAATCGATCGTGGCCGTAATAATTTTTTTAGAGGGACAAACACCAACCCAATTACTATGTGTTACATGAATTGTAACTCTATGTCCTTGATATCATAAGAATTCCCTAATGTTCAAATAGAGACATCCTTGTTATCGTAATACACGAAGCCAAATCTAAAGTTCACCATTACTAGGGAGTGTCTATCGCTTGTACTGATAACTCATTAGCTAATCATTAGCACATATCTCCAAGGCATTATAAATACGGATTCCCATGCCTGTCCACAACTATAACTCGAGAACAAACTCATCGTGGCATATAACTTGACCTTATTGAACACTCAACCATGACAACTAACTTTTCTTACTACATAGCCATCACACTCATTTGTTAGATCACAAGATATCACCAGTATACAACTTTTGGTAGGGTACGGGGCATCAGACACTACCTATAAAACTTTAGGCCAATAACTTGACACCACAAGAGATCATATTCCTCAATTAGACCTCATTTTTCTAAAACCATAATTCAATACCACCATTGCTAACACTAAGTCCTAAGGACTATATAGATTCGTTCTTTATTTACTCTGAATCAATATGGTCATCAAAACCGAAATCATAATCAAGTCACTTAGGCATTCTAATTTCCAGAGAATTATTTATTCACAAGTCACACTACTTAGTCACCTAATCCCATAGGTGAAACCACAAGCATACTAACTAAGATGTAACTGAAATCATTAAGACTTTCTAATCATCAAAATTCCACGTGATACATCTCACACAAGCCTAAGGTGTCACCACCTAACAGCCTACACCAAAATACGATACTTGATAGCTAACACTACCAAAACCAATGCAGCAGAATAAGAATGGCTATTAACTTAGTCGATCACCAACTCAAAGAGAAGGGGACATCATGCTCATGACCTCGACTTTATCGTCAAGGTACAAATCGAAACCATCACTAGCCAAGCGTGACTGTATCCAACCAACAACGATGTCGAAAGATCCACTACTGGCCTCACCACGTCTCACCCAAAATGTACATTGAACCTAAAGCTATGATACTAAGTTGTAAGGCCCCGACCCGATTTCAAGGGTTTTTAAAGGACTAACCTGATCCGGTTCACACGTTAATTGTGAAATGTAATTGAACACCCTAAAGAATGTTTTTAATCCAGTTTTATTAGTATTTAACATTACACTTATTAGCATGTGAGTCCAATTTACATTAACTACGTGATAGGACCCAAGGGAAGTGACCCCAAGGCCAAGTAAACAGAGCTATTAATCGCAAAGGCAAATAGTTACTTACTTGTATAACACTCTCAAAGTACGAAACATCATGCAACCTACCGCAACAAAATAAGGGATGTGAGACGAATGCTCAATGGGATTATATACAAATGTAATATAAAAATAGGCGGCAGAAGGGAGTACTCATACACTACACTACATGGATGTGAAAATATGTATATATCTACATATATACCCTTGAAAATACATGTACTAATGTATTTAAACGTTTTATTCCAAAACATTAATTAATGCCACTTGAATTCCTTGACCTTACAAAATAGTAATTATGTATTATCATGGTTTTAAAACTAGCATTCATTCCCATTACTCACGCAGTTAAACAAGTGGCATTTGTTAGGAAAACCTCTGATATACTTTCAAAACATTTACTGTTCAACGTTCATTAACTCACGCCATAGTTACTTAACCATATTTCACGACTTTCATTTAACACATACACATACCGTGTTTTGGAAACATTCTCTTTTCCTTTGAAGCCTCATGTAACACACGCTTGTGTTTATTATGATTCAAGCCTTATTAGGTAGCTTAATACCATTAAGTCACCTTATTTCACCATCCCATGTTACCACATGAACATTAAACATTTTAATGTGCTATTCTTGCATCAATAAATCTTTGGATCATTACCATCCATTTATGCCTTTTTCATGAAAATTCGATTCATTACTTATCATTATCTTTTGGGAACCTTCCAACACACGCACACCCACGGTTTCACGGAAATTTTACCGTTCGGCACCGAGGGCCCAGTATACTATAGTTGGTTTGGGGTCTTTCACCACTAGTTACCGCATAGTCCTTCTTAATTATTTATCCCCGCATCATCCAATATCATTATCTAGCCAACGTGTTCAACATTTTCTCATGTTCACATTAATTTGCCCTTTTGAGCCAAAGCAAAAACCTTGGTCTTAACCGTCCGTTTTCCCATTATTCATTTAGGAAAAATCATTAAATTCCATTGAAGTCCTTTTGTTTTCTTTCACACTGATTTTACACCAAAATCATTTCTTCTTTAAGGACTTTTTTCATTATTTATTCATACATATCAAAACACTCTTCAACATTTTATTCCATAAAATGTTGTACTTTAAGTAAAATTATCATTTTATCCATTTGTTTTTACAAGCACCTTTCACTCCATTTCACAAGTGTTAATTTCCCAAACACAATTTAGCCATACACATTATACCCTTATGTGTTTTTAACCATTCTTCACCTTTTTACAATTGGGAGTAATCATTTACTTGATTGGAAACACTTTTATACCTTTAACCCCCTTTTGTAATCCCATAAGTGTTAATATTTTTTAACATTGGTAGGTTATACTCATTAATCCCCTTTACATGTTTTACCCATTAACATTCAATGAATACTTTCTATCACTTGTTTTTTCAAAAATATTTCCTTTCCTTTAACTCGATAAATACATCCAAACTTAGGACTACTTTATAAGAAAATTGCCATTTCGTTTTTAATTAACATGTAGTCTTTTAACCTCATACTCTTCATATTATTTAGTCCCAATTTCACACACTTGAAGACTAAAGTTCTAACTTTTCTTATTTTATGTTAAATCCAACAAACGCTTATTTAAACTTTCTTACATATTTAACGTCAAAATACTACAAGTTTATGTTCATGAAAATGGATTTTTAACACAAAAATAGCGTCACACGGTTTGAACAAATATTTCACCAAATATTTGCCAACAACTCATTATTTCCAACATTTTATTTCGTAAAATGTTTAACACCAAAATTTCTAAAAACGCCCATTTTCATAACATCCAAAACATTGAAATATTAACTTTTTCTATAATTTCAACAATTTAAATTTTTCGAACACTTTTTTTATCATAAAAATGTTTATTATTCCATTTCACCAAAAATATACCAAGATGACTTTTTTTTTTTGCATTTTTATTTCATATAAATGTTTATTATCAAATTTATTGGCAAAGACACTAAAATAATATCATCTTACATTTTTATTACCATAAAAATGTCCATTATTTCCTTCTTACTAGGAATAGACAAAGTAACCCTTTTCTAACATTTTTATTCCCTAAAAAAGTTTATTTTCGATTTTACACGAAAGCCACATAAATAACATTTCCTTACATTTTATTTCGTAAAATGATAAAAAATATATGATGAAAATTTTCCATGTTTCAAACTCATTAAAAATCATCATTTGAAACCCATTTACCTATGAAATCATCAAAACTCGCTAATCTATCTTATGGATGCAAACTATTCACAAATACTACATATATTAAGCCTAATATATGTAAATAACTAACTAAAATTTTACTTATCAATAAAACCAAATCAAGGTTTGTAGATCCCACCTCTAAGCTCTCCAATTGTGGTGTTGGTGTAGAAGGAGTAACCCCCACGTCCAAAGGTGGCCCGAAAGAGGATGTCAAAAGATCCATTTTGAACTCCAAGCAAGACCCACTTCATCTCCATTAAAACCCCTAAAGATAACTCCAAGATTCGTAGCTCCATTATAACAATGGTGGAAATGGTTGTGTTTCGGTTCAAATGTGGAGAAATGCACCCTTAAAGTGGTGGCTTACGGGTGGTTTATTGTGGAGGAGTAGGCGTGTATGATGGTTAGGGTGGTGGAAGATTTCAAGCTAGAGAGAGAGAGAAGAAATCTGATAGAAAAATTCCCAAATGGGCTAACTCTCACTTATATACTCCTTAAAACCCTAAGGGGTTAAATTCCCCAAATACCCTCCACAATATGTTGATTTTCGTAACTTTTCCTCTCTTGACCATTTTTTTTTAAACTTTTGACTTCAGATTCATATTCCTTGCATTTTTTGGTTAAAAACCATATTTACAATAGTCGTTTGGCCTCCCGAATTGTCATGTGCAAGGCCCGCAAGAATCGGGACCTCCGTACAAAAGTATTTTCTTTTCGATTTTTCTCTTCATAATAATATGTCTTATATTTTTGTGAGTCAGAAAATATATTCACAATATTTTTTTGACCTTCCGTGATGTCCCAATTAATGCACGCAAAGTTGGGTTTACAGTGTCGCGTGCTGACAAAAATCTTCCCAAAATGGGTATAAATGATTTTTTCCGAAGACGTCGAAGAAGGGAAAGTTGTTAAGAACTAAAGTTTACATCTGTATTGTGATTTTTAGATTTTTCTAAGCACTTTCACATTTTGACAAAATAAGTAATCTTTATTTTTTTTATTTTGACCCCATGGTATTTTTGTATGTATTTTTTTAGGACCTTATAAAAGTGGTCATAGCGATATTTGGGACCGCGATGCTTCCAACAAAAATCGTGCAATGTTTCTTATCCTGTAAGACGCGTACCGCCCAAATTATTGCATTATTAACCAAGACCGTGTCATGTCCATTCCTCGGTATTCCATCGTCAAACTTAACCAACATAATTACTAGGACTATTAGAACTTAAACACACATCTGTGCGAACCATGCAATAATAAATTTTTTTTTCTTAATTACTTTTCATAATGCGTCACTTCTCGTGCCATTTGGCGTAATCTCCTTATTTATTCATTCCTTGAGTTTTGCTTCAAACTTAATACTTTAAATAACATTAAGTATATATTTTTTAGGGAGGGGTATTACAAAGATTCTACTCCTTAATAATTTTTTTAGTCTTTAAAGTCTCGGCGTACAAATATCTCAATGCGATCTGGAGCTCACTATCACCCTCACTAGCGCACTCACTCTCAGACTCACTAGAAACACTCAAATCCTCCTCTGGGGTCTCACGTGCACAAGTATCCTCATCGCCGTTGGGCATACTGGGTGTGATCACGTGACTAGCTAAGAAAGCAACAAACTTTCCTTGTGAAGACTTATCCCCAGAATCTTTCACAACATCCTCACTATCACTAAGGGTGACTGGCATATCAACTTTCTTTCCCTCGCACCTAAGTCTAGTGGGACATTCAAACGACTCATTCCCTTTGCCCTCACACTCAAAACATGTTACTTTTTCTAAATCTCCCTCACCCTCTTTCTCTTTCTCACCACTTTCTTTGGCCTTGTCTTTCTTTTTCTCAAAAAACTTTTTATTAGAAGAATTTTGTTATGAAAACTTGAAAAACTTTTTTAAAATTTTCGCAAGAATGGCCATATCAAAATCAGACTCATCCTCAAACTCGGACAAAAAAAAACTCACTTTCTTTTTCTTCTTAGACTGGTCTTTAAATGCTGTCCCTTTATCCTTAGGCTTGACAGTGTCAGGAAGAATGTGAATTTTATATGTCTTGAGGTCTCCTACCAGATCTTCTAATTTTAAATTGTCCAAATTACCTAAGGTATTCAAAACAATCACTTTAGGCAGAAAGAGTTTCGGCAACGATCTTAAAATATTTTTATCCACTCGTGCATCAAGTATAGGCTCCCCAAGATTAAAACTAATGTTGACAATGTCAAACAAACATACATAAAAAGCATCAAAACACTCAGTCTCAAGCATGGTAATCATTTCAAATTGAGTGGTTAGATTTTGGAATTTTAGACTTTTTGATCGTGTTAGCGCCTTTATGTATGAGTTGTAAAACATCACACCTCTTTAGATGTGGTGCACATCATAATACATCGAAAAGCATCGGGGATGACGTGTCCGAAAATTGCACTAAGCCCTCATGATTTAAAAGTGATCCACCTAAACTCATCCTCAGTCCAGTCTGACACAAGTTTTAAATTCGTGATATTATTTGCGGTGATGGTGGGAGGAGTCCAGCCTCTTTCACAAATTAACCAAACTCTCTCATCGATTGATTTTAAATGTGATCTCATGTGCGCTTTTTAGTAAGCATAATTAGACCCATAAAAAATTAGCAACCGATTATATAAGTTTTCACTAAGAAACATTGCGAAAATTTTTAAAAATCAAAATTTTCAAAAAAATCAATATCACACAATTTTTACAAAAAATGGGAATAAAAAATAAGTTAGTGTAACATGCTCTGATACCAATTTGTAAAACGTCGATGCGCCGTGTGATATTGATTTAAAATAAATTTGCAAATTCTAACTACAAATTTATTTAATTTGAGTCAATTTTTAAATCAAATAAATCAACCCCAAAATATGAAACTACATGTGTGCATGTGTCAAACTAATAAACACAAATATCCAACTTGCAGATTTTAGGAAAAATCCCTGATCGGAAAAACCTTTTTTTCACTATGAATTAAAGCGCAATTTACAATCATAATGAAATTTGCAATAAGTTTACCACAACAAACCTACATAGACATGCAGCCTAGAGGCAATAATGGATTCCATGCAGCAAACCCACAGGAACCGCAGTCCCATCTTCAGCAAAGATCCACAAGCAGCGAACCTCAATGACCTCAGTCTTTTGGTGTAGAGATGCACTCCACAAAGGTTGAACAATAGAAAAGTATGTTCTTGGGTTCCAAAAAAATTCACATAAACATTGGGATCTTGTAAATGTAAAACAAAAAAGATTAAAACCTTAAAAGTGAAAAGACATATGTTTCTGCAGTAGGAGTTTCGTACGAACAGAAAATCGCAGGTCTTAACAGAGTTGTTTAACACACTTAAATAGAAAATCTAAAGTGGTAGCTTGTTCGAACAAAAAGCAGTGTCGCACGAACGATGCCACGCGTCGCTCAAACGAGCTTCGCGCGAGATTGACTGTCATTTGAATGAAAGGCTCTCTCTCTCGAAGGAGAAAAAATAAAAATGTTTTTCTTTTTATTTTTCCCAGTAAATGATGCGCCTTATAACTTCGAAAAATAATTTTGATAAAAATCTTAAAAACTCCGCTCCAACACTTAGAAAAATTTTGATGAAAAATATCTCAATATTCTAAGTGAAATGCTAAGGAATAAAAACACAACCTTTCATATATTCATCTCTCAGAGGCATGACTGTTGAAGAAACTTGATATTCAGATCCGTCTTGATGCATATGTGATCTTGAACATTCTTCGATGGTTGTATTGGTATACGACACAGTAATTGATAACGGACATTTATAAACTTATGTCCTTACAAACATTATCTCTCAAAACTGCTTTTAGTATTGGATTGATTCATCAAAAACAAGTTTTGATTATATTAAATTGTGAAGAAGATTCTCTAGAATGTGTCTTTTAGAGACTTTGGGTAAATAAGGAAATATACTATGAGGATTTTTAAATGGACTACAGATTCTAGGCCAGATGTTGAAAGTAGCATTGCTCCTATATGGATCTTTCTCCCTCAATTGCCAATCCACTTTTTCTCAAAACCTTCTTTATACTCAATAGCCCAACTGATTGGAAAACCCCTAAAACTAGATACTTCAACAGTGGAAATCAACATACCTAGCCTTGCAATAGTTTGTGTGAAAGTATATATTACTAAGAAGATTTGAAGGAGAGTATGGATAGGGTGAGAGGATAATGGGTTTTGGCAGGAGATATAGTTGGAGAACATGTCAAAATATTGTCTTTATTGTTTTAAGAAAGTCCATGTAGAGGATGAGTGTATGTTTAGTACACTGAATAATGGAATGGGATAAAAGAAAGTACTAGCTCAAAATGTGATGAAGCCCTTAAACATTCTGGAAAAAAGAGAACTGAGTATCATATGAAGACTAAGGTGCTAGCAGTAGAAGGTGTGGCCAAGAAGGGAAAAACCAAACAAGATTCCTAAGAAATCATTTAAGATAACCAAAAATTAATTCCTATACAATCAAAGAAAATGTTTAAAAGTCAACGAGGAATAATGACACAATGTTTAGCAGTTTGTAGAAATAACTGAGTTTGTTAATGCAGATGAGGTAGAAAAAGGTGAAATATTATAAGACATGTTACAACCTTCAAGTCAGATACCGGTGGTTCCAGAGGCCAATCAGTGGAGGGTTAAAAAGAGAAAAATAAAGAAAAAACAATGGTTCATAGCCAAGATTAAGAATCAAGAACTGAATGGAGAAGATTCAATTGAAGTGGACAATTGTTCTTTTTCCCCTACAGGTACTGAGGTTCCAGATTTTGAAAAAATCACAATTTACAAATACTATATTGTTGCGCTAAAGCAAGACTATCTCTAGCGACCAAGACGATAAAACTCACTCGGGATTTTTATCAAACACTTGATGTGCGGAAAACACCCAAGACCTTGTTCCAAAAATGAACTAGTGTGCAAATTCCCAATCAAATGAATCGAGAATCAATGAAGAAACAATAAGAACATACAAGAAATCATAAAAGTAAAGCAACAATGACCTACCGTGGTTCACCCAAATTTGGGCTACATCCACCAAGGAGGATTTCTACTTTCTATAAATAAATGGAGGAACCCAAAGGTTATACACACACACAATTTATCTCTCTTAGAAAGTCACTCACAACCTCATAAGAACTCACCTCTCAAATGGGATCTCTATCTCTCTTTAACTTTGATAACTCTCAAAATAGCTCTCAAACGTGTCCTCTCTCAAAACCTAGAAATACCACTTGTATTTATAGATTTGAGCCAAAATGGCAAATTTTTAAATAAACCAAAAACTGAAAAAAGCACTCAGCAAAAAAGGAGGCCTCTGCCTCAATCTCAATTCTGCCCCAAGCATCGTAGAAGAGCCAAAACTAATAAACTCCACCTTGGCGATCCCGACGATCCAACCAATCTCTAAAATGTTGACATTGAACTCGTTTGAAGATCGTCCCACCATCTACCAAGCTAATGTGATTCCCCCAGGAGATCCTCACGATCCAACCGAACTCGGAATGCAAACATCAAATCCGCTCGAAGATCATCCTGACATCTAACAAGCCAATACGCTCCACCCGACGCTAAGCCACCTCAAACTTCAACCATGAAGTGAGATACCACAAGTCTTCACTCCAAGACTCCAAAAGACTCCACCCACCGAGGAACCAAGTTCTAAACTAAGAACTCTCCTGAATGCTTCCCATGTAACCATACGGTGAAGCTCACTCCTCATGTAACCCGGTGAGTAAACCCTCACACAATACATATAGCATACACCTTCTTTACACGAAACATTCAAACACATCAACACTATCTTCCACCTTGAGAAATAACCACGAATCACAGAGAAAATTTCTCACCTCCCACACCCTCCAAATCTCACCCTCGAAAGATGTACCAAGGCTTTGTCACGGAGAACTCCCGTTTGACAATGCTCGCAAATAATAACTCACCGGCCTTCCTTGAACTAGATACACACACCTCGAATACATCACAGTCCTACACCTCCTCGATTCCAATCGTCCAATGCATGTGTGCAACTAAACCGAGTCAACATCACCTGTTGGCCCCGGAGGGGGACTTCGATCCATCCCCTCCACTAGTAGGTATTATCTCATCACTACTGTCTAGTCTCGAAAAGCTAGAACCCAATGTCTTCACTTTGTTCACAAACAAGACATGCCTCGAATGTTCGATCACTTGTGCACATCACTTCCCTGGCTTCCTCGAAGTCTGATTTAGACGATACTACCCATCTATCTCCTCTCCTCTCCCCTCGCTAGGACTATACAATCGCATGTGACTTTCAAGACTCCACCTGCCACCGACACCTGGCAACCCTTGGAATCCAAACGGCTAATGGATATCAAATTCTTTCGCACCTTTGGGACATAGGCCACACCACCCAAAGTGCGTTCCACCCCATCAAACATCTTGAGTTTCACCATCCCGACACCCTCAACGGCAACCTTCTCTCCGTTAGCCAAAGACATGAAACCTTTTCCATTTTCCGTAAAAGTCTCAAAATATTCCCTCTTGGAGCAAATGTGATCCGACGATCCCGAATCTAATATCCAATCATCTTGGGAAAGAGAGTTAACCTTGGAGATTGTGAGAAGTTCTTCAAGTTCATCTTCATAATTCGCACTCGCTACCGTTGCCCTCTCGGAATCAACCTTGCCCTTAACCTTGTCGTTCCACAAAGGACATTCTCGAATCATATGACCCTATTCCCAGAACTTATAACATTTCGGCCATTTACCACCAACACCTCTCGATCTAGACCTACTACCGTCATTAAATCCCGAGTTAGAGTTCCTTCCGCCATTTTGCCCACCTTCGTCTCTCACCGTAAGGCCTTCATTATGGGAATACCCATCACCTCCCCCTTCCTTCTTTCTCATCGTGACATGAGATTGAATATCTTGCACAACCTCGTTGCACCGGAGCGTAGACTTTCCAAACATGAGAGTGGTCACAAAATGCTCGAATGAATCGGGTAATGATGCAAGCAACAAATCCTCATCAATGAATTGAACATCTATCCGGTTCAAGTCATTTATAAAGGAATTAAAAACATCGATATGCTTCATCATATCCTCACCCTCCTTCATCTCAACCTTGAAGAGTTTCTTCTTGAGGAACAATTTATTTGACAACGACTTTCCCAAATAAATCTCTTCTAGCTTATCCCACATGCCATTAATTGTGGTCTCCGCTATCAGGTTATTCAACACATCATTCGTGATAAGCATCTCAATACACGAAGATGCTCTTTGATCAATGCTAATCCACTCGGCATCGATCATGCCTACCGATTGTCCCTCTACCCCCAACAATGCTAATTGCAACCTCTGTTGGACAAGAACGCCTCGCATTCGTCTTTGCCATAACCCGAAATTTATCTTCTCATCAGAAGCCTTCATGTCCGTCTTCATTGAGCCACTCAATCCATAATTAGGATCCCATCTCTTAGAGCCTCCGCTCGTAGAGGTTGATTCTCGAGTACTCTCCACATTTTCCGTCATTTGGAACAAAAACAAAAGCTATGCCAAAATTGATTCAACCTCAAACCAAAATACCGGACAAACAATGCAACCAAAGCTCTTATACCACTTGTTGCGCTAAAGCAAGACTATCTCTAGCGACCAAGATGATAAAACTCACTTGGGATTTTTATCAAACACTTGGTGTGTAGAAAACACCCAAGACCTTGTTTCGAAAATGAACTAGTGTGCAAATTTCCAATCAAATCAACCAAGCATCAATGAATAAACAATAAGAACATACAAGAAATCATCAAAGTAAAACAACAACGATATATCGTGGTTCACCCAATGTTTGGGCTATATCCACCAAAGAGGATTTCTACTTTCTATAAATAAATGGAGGAACCCAAAGGTTATACACACACACAATTTATCTCTCTTAAAAAGTCACTCACAACCTCACAAGAACTCACCTCTCAAATGGGTGCTCTATCTCTCTTTAACTTTGATAACTCTCAAAATAGCTCTCAAACTTGTCCTCTCTCAAAACCTAGAAATAACACTTGTATTTATAGATTTGAGCCAAAATAGCAAATTTTTAAATAAACCAAAAACTGAAAAAAGCACTCAACAAAAAAGGAGGCCTATGCCTCAATCTCAATTCTGCCCCAAGCATCGTAGGAGAGCCAAAACCAACATGTATGTATCTGATGGAGAACAGGATTATAAATATCATGTTCCTTTGATTGAGGAAGTGATTATCTTTTCAGAAATAGTGGAAAAAAAATAAGAAATAGCCAGAAATAAATAAGGAGATGATTATAGTTTTAAAGACTCTACCAGTAGTGGTAGAGGGGAAAAGATGCTGAAAAAAATAAGATCTTATGTTCACTATGTTCAAAAGATCCCTAACAAGAGGTACCAAAAACTCCCATACCTCCAAATATCAATGTTAAACATTGTAATATGGAATATAAGGGGTGCAAGCAAGAAATCAGCCAATAGAAGAATCAAGAATTTATGCAGAATTTATAAAATCCCTATCTTCATTAGATCCAATGGTTGATATGAATAAGTTAGAGAAGTATAAATTGAAGTGGGTGGAAGTAATTATAATGGTAAATTCTGGCTTCTATGGAGACTTAATATTCAAGCCCAAGTTATGGTGGATAATGATCAAATGTTGGTGGCTAAAACTTTGCATCCATTTATGAAATCTCAAGTATGTGTGTCAGTAGTGAATGCTATATGTTCCAAATAAAAAATGAGGGATTTATGGTTACAAATGATGGGTGTTTCTAATGAAATGGCTGTTTTGCCTCACATTATGATGGGGGACTTTAATATAATGGCTAATCAAGATGAAAAAATAGGAGGAAATGATGTGGATTTTGTAGTAATGTATGTTATTGAAAATTGTGGGTTTAAAGATATGGGGTATCAATGCTCTAGATACGCATGGTGTAATAATAGAGGTGAGTTAGAATTAGTTATGGTTATGCTTAATAGGTGTTTGTATAACACTCAATGGCAGCTTGTTTATCCCCATAAATCCCTTAAACATCTGAACAAAGCAGCATTTGATCACTCCCCTCTTCTTCTGTTATTTTTTTTATAGTGAAGATAAAGTGCATTCAGTATTCAAGTTTCTGAATTTTTGGTCAACTCACCCACAATTTATGAAGACAGTTGAAGAATTTTGGAGTGTAAATACCTCATTTGTAAGTTTGTAGAACTTCTCAATTAAGCTCAAAATGCTTAAAGAAGCGTTAAAATCATGGAGCAATTATGCTTTTAAGAATGTAAATCAAGTTGTGGTGGACTTAGAAGATGAAATAGTGCAATTATAGCTTAATTATAAATTGTTTAGTTCTGAAACAAATAGAGAGGCATCGAATTAATGAAGGTCTAGACTTCAGTCTTCTTTACAGATTGAGGAGATGTATTGGAAGAAAAATTCATCAATAAAATGGTCAAAGTTGGGTGATTCAAATAATAAATTATTTCATGCTAATACTAAAACCAAAAACTAAAATCTTCATATCAATGGGATAAAAGATGATACATGAGTTTTGATTGAAGATGAGCAGGGCATAAAGAATCAAATTGTTCAATTTTTTTTATAATCAATTGTCTTCAGTGCAAACTATTTTAGATGAGTTCAATAAAGACTTCATTCCTAGATTGATCAAACGAGAGGAAAATTTAGTATTAGAAAACTTTGCCTCTAAGAAAAAAGTTCTAGAAGTAGTTCAAAGCTCGAGTCATGATTACTCTCAAAGACCACATGGTTTTAGGGTTCAATTTTTCCTAATCTGTTGGAAAATTCTTAAGGATGATCTATTATCTGCTATTAATTCATTTTTTGCAGGTGCTGAATTGCCTAAAAGTTGGACCTCCACTTCCAGTATTCCGATTCCTAAAATTAAAAACCCAAAAGCTTATGGGGATTTTAGGCCTATTAGCCTATGCAACTTTTGTTATAAGATTATTTCTAAGATCTTATGTACAAGGCTTGGTAAGCTTCTACCTTGTATTATTTCTTCAAACCAAAGTGGTTTTACTAAAGGTAGATCTATTCAAGATAATGTCTTTCTTGCTAAAGAGATGGTTCATAATCTGGGAAACAAAATTCATGGAGGTAATGTCATCATAAAACTAGACATGGAAAAAGGCTATGATAGACTTCACTGGGGATTGCTTATCAAAGTTCTCCGAGGTTTTAGTTTTGGGGAAAGATTCATAGATTTCGTATGGAGAAGCAATTATAATAAATGGTTTTAAATTATGATGAAAGGGCAAGCTACTGGATTCTTTAAGTCAAATAGGGGTGTTAGGTAAGGGGATCCAATTTCCCTTGGACTTTTTATAATTTCTATAGAGTACTTTAGTAGAGGCTTGGATATTAAAATGGAAAAAATATTGATTAAGCCTTTCTATTTTCCAAGTGAAAGTCCACTAATATCCTATTTGGCATTTGCTGATGATGTGGTTAATTTCAGTAGGGGACAAATTAGCTTGAAGAATGTGATGGCCTTCCTTTAGAGTTATTCAGGCACATCTGGACAAAAAATTAATTTTCCTAAAAGCTCTTTTACTGTTGATGTAAAGAGGCCTCCTAGGTACAAAACAAAAGTTGCTGATGTTTTGGGCTTGAATTCTAAAGACCTCCCTATTAAATACTTGGGATGCCCATCGTTTAAAGGAAGAAACAAGGTGAGATACTACTAATCCCTAATTTATTTTTTGAGATGCGAAATAGCTTGATGGAGGGCAAAACTCCTATCAATAGGTGGTAGATTCACTCTCATTAAACATATATTATTACATATACCCTTATTTCTCTTAGCTTATATTAATCCTCCAAAGACGGTGATAAATAAAATTCATGTGATGTTGAACAAATTCTTTTACCGAGGGAATGAAAATCAGGGTTGGAAATTTCAATGGAAGAATGGATTCAAAGATTTTGGAATTCTTGCTAAGGTTGCTAGTATGAAAATGGGTTGGAAACTTAAAAGAGAAGATTCATTATGGTCTAAAGTTTGTTCTAACAGATATAGGAATTGGCATAATAATAGTAAGGGAGGGTCTCATGCATGGAGGCAAATGAAGCAAGTGGAAGAAGACTTCTTAAATCAGATGGAAACTATGAATAACAATCTTGTTTAGAAGTTAAAAAATTCAGGTCATTTCTCTTTATCCTCGGCATATGGCTTCATTTAGGTTAATTCCCCTACTTTATTAGTTCATTGTAATATTTGCGATTCTAATATTCCTACAAAAATTTCAGTAATTGTTTGCGGAATCATACACAAGTGCATTCCCACTGATGATAATGTCAAACAATTAGGTATTAAAATGGGATATAGATGTCATATATGTAACAAAAGAGAATAATCTCCTTCTCATTTGTTCGTAAACTGTTCAGTTGCCTCTTAATTATGGAATTTCTTCTGAAATTTAATAGGAGTGAAGCTTAATAGGAAAAATTTATGAACAATTCATCTTAGCTAGTGTTGCAAGCATGTAGATATGGTGTAGATCTTTTTTGGGGTAAATTAAATCCTCTTATTGTTGTTTGGGAAATATGGAAGGCCAGGAACAAAGAATTATATGAAGGAATCAAATGCAATATTCAGTTTATTAAAAATAAAACTGTAACTTTGATCTCAAACATATGCAATGGTCAACACTTTGACAAAAGATGTTCTCATTTTTCTCAAGGCAATTAATAGTTATTTGGCTTCAAATTCAGTTCTAATTACATATGTTAAAGTCAAATGTACTTTCCCTCAATTTGGCAGGCTCAAGTTGAAAATTGATGGGGGAAGCAAAGGAAATCCAGGTATAGGAGGTATGGGAGGTATAGTGAGAATTGACAAAGGAGAGATGATTTTTGCTTTTGCAAAAGCAGAAGAGTTTGCAACTAACTCAGTTACGGAACTCAAAAATTTAAGTCTTGGTATTAACTTATGCATGCAGATGAGCATAAAAGAGACTAATATAGAGTCAGATTCTTTATTTGTGTTGAAATTGATCAATAAAGAGTGGAAACATCCATGGAGACATAAGTCGATTATTGGATCCATTTTTTTAGATCTTAGAAAGCTTAATTATTTAATGAGCCATTGCTATAGAGAATTAAATATGGCTGTTGATTACTTAACTATTGTTGGAGTTAACATAAATAGGGTTAAAATCTACGAGGATGTGAAGGATCTTCTAAAGATGGTTAGAGGTCCTTATAAGTTAGACAAGATCAACCGCTTCTATAATAGGTTCATGGAGTCTTCATTTCTGTTGTAATGGGGTTATTATAAAACCCTAAATTAATTTATTTTGCTCTAGCTTTTAGAAATTGGCTCCCCAAAAGTTTTTTATGTTTTTGCTTGTACTACCACATGGAGAGGTTTTTTTTCCTTTCATTAATATTATGTGTGGGGTCCCATCGCTATTCTCAAAAAGAAAAGAAAAAATGGTCAAGAACACTAATCTTTTTTAATAAGATTATTTCATTTCGTTAACTAAAATTCCTAGTCAAATCATTGAAGTCCTCTAACAAACATATGAGACTACTAATCACTAAGTTAAAACATGATGTGAAAAATGTACAAGACACACAAGGAGCCATTTCATCACTCAAACTTAAAATCATTGTGTGATATTTTGAGAACTACAAAGGTTCGCGTGTCCTTATTTGAAGAAGCCTCCATATGATTATCATAACTAGTAAGTCTTCTGAACTTTCCTTTTTTTTTTCCTCTATCATCAACTGCCTTGACATGACTAATTAGAATTTTTAGTCAAATCTTCTGATTAATGAACATATACAATAAGGTCAATAAACACATATCATGTACGGGAGCATACTTGCATAGATAGTCGAATAGTTTTTATGATACCCGTTGGAGTGTCTAAATTAACTGCAAAAGTTCTTGCACATTAATATATGTAAAGACATTTTAAAAACATATAACAGGTATAAAATGACATGGATAGGAGTATTCCCTTATGTATATGAGGGTAAATATGTAAATACTAAACTGATGAAGCTTGATTATGTGTAATATATCGATAATTATAAGTCCAAATTCCAATTACGAATGTGGTTATCATGTAAGACAATTCCAGTTAGAATGCCAATCCAAATAAACATGGGATTAATTATCATTTATACATTTCCATATGATGGTAAAGGTTGATTGGTAATCATTACGTATTAGCCTTCATTATTTGGTCACTTCTATTAAAGGGTACACCATCTGATTCTAGATGTACAATCCATGAAAAAAGAAAGAGGACCCTATTTGTCAGTAATTAAATAGAAAACGCAGTAAATGACAAAAGGACATAAAAGAGAGTTTGAAGACTCCATTTTTTGAGACACGACAAGTGATACTTCTTCATTTTAGCATTCTCAAAGGAGGAGCCCATTTTTCAGTTTTTTGCATTACCATCATGAGATTAGGAATATTTTCATAGTAATCAATGATATTTTGATCAACCTCAGTAGCCCCAATATTGGATAAGAACTCTACTACATAGTTAACTTCACTGTAATAATAGTTAAAGTTAATTTCCATGTCAATAAAATAATTTTGAGTATATTTTATTATCCTTATAATTTTACATGAGACTTTCCATGTTTTGAATTTTTAGATATTTATAAGAACTTTAGAATAGGATTCTAACTCGACATGGCTGTAGCCCCTCATCTTGGATAGATGAAGACCAATCCTAACATCACTATCCTCTGCAAAAAATATTACTGTTAACTCCAACCTGATTTGAAAAATCCCAAATAATTTTTCCACACTCATTCCATAAGAATCCCGACAATCGCATGTATCTAAATTACCTTTAGATGTCCAATCTATATATAGTTTGGATCTTCAATGAGAATCTTCTGACCAATAAACATATTTCGAGACTTTACTGACATCTTTGACATACTCAGCATGAAATGAAAATTGAACTCTACTACATAAATTCAACTTAAATGAAAGGAAAGTAAACTGAATACAATCTCAAATAGATGTCTAAGGAATAAGTTAGAGAAGTATAAATTGAAGTGGGTGGAAGTAATTATAATGGTAAATTCTGACTTCTATGGAGACTTAATATTCAATCCCAAGTTATGGTGGATAATGATCAAATGTTGGTGGCTAAAACTTTGCATCCATTTATGAAATCTCAAGTATGTGTGTCAGTAGTGAATGCTATATGTTCCAAATAAAAAATGAGGGATTTATGGTTACAAATGATGGGTGTTTCTAATGAAATGGCTGTTATGCCTCACATTATGATGGGGGACTTTAACATAGTGGCTAATCAAGATGAAAAAATAGGAGGAAATGATGTGGATTTTGTAGTAATGTATGCTATTGAAAATTGTGGGTTTAAAGATATGGGGTATTAAGGCTCTAGATACGCATGGTGTAATAATAGAGGTGAGTTAGAATTAGTTATGATTAGGCTTAATAGGTGTTTGTATAACACTCAATGGCAGCTTGTTTATCCCCACACATCCCTTAAACATCTGAACAAAGGAGCATTTGATCACTCCCCTCTTCTTCTGTTATTTTTTTTATAGTGAAGATAAAGTGCATTCAGTATTCAAGTTTCTGAATTTTTGGTCAACTCACCCACAATTTATGAAGACAGTTGAAGAATTTTGGACTGTAAATACCTCATTTGTAAGTTTGTAGAACTTCTCAATTAAGCTCAAAAGGCTTAAAGAAGCGTTAAAATCATGGAGCAATTATACTTTTAAGAATGTAAATCAAGCTGTGGTGGACTTAGAAGATGAAATAGTGCAATTATAGATTAATTATAAATTGTCTAGTTCTGAAATAAATAGAGAGGCATTGAATCAATGAAGGTCTAGACTTCAATCTTCTTTACAGATTGAGGAGATGTATTGGAAGAAAAAATCATCAATAAAATGGTCGAAGTTGGGTGATTCAAATAATAAATTATTTCATGCTAATACTAAAACCAAAAACTAAAATCTTCATATCAATGGGATAAAAGATGATACATGAATTTTGATTGAAGATGAGCAGGGCCTAAAGAATCAAATTGTTCAATTTTTTTTATAATCAATTGTCTTCGGTGCAAACTATTTTAGATGAGTTCAATAAAGACTTCATTCCTAGATTGATCAAACGAGAGGAAAATTTAGTATTAGAAAACTTTGCCTCTAAGAAAAAAGTTCTAGAAGTAGTTCAAAGCTCGAGTCATGATTACTCTCCAAGACCAGATGGTTTTAGGGTTCAATTTTTCCTAATCTGTTGGAACATTCTTAAGGATGATCTATTATCTGCTATTAATTCGTTTTTTGCAGGTGCTGAATTGCCTAAAAGTTGGACCTCCACTTCCATTATTCCGATTCCTAAAATTAAAAACCCAAAAGCTTATGGGGATTTTAGGCCTATTAGCCTATGCAACTTTTGTTATAAGATTATTTCTAAGATCTTATGTACAAGGCTTGGTAAGCTTCTACCTTGTATTATTTCTTCAAACCAAAGTGGTTTTACTAAAGGTAGATCTATTCAAGATAATGTCTTTCTTGCTAAAGAGATGGTTCATAATCTGGGAAAGAAGATTCATGGAGGTAATGTCATCATAAAACTAGACATGGAAAAAGGCTATGATAGACTTCACTGGGGATTGCTTATCAAAGTTCTCCGAGGTTTTAGTTTTGGGGAAAGATTCATAGATTTCGTATGGAGAAGCATTTGTAATAAGTGGTTTTCAATTATGATGAAAGGGCAAGCTATTGGATTCTTTAAGTCAAATAGGGGTGTTAGGTAAGGGGATCCAATTTCCCTTGGACTTTTTATAATTTCTATAGAGTACTTTAGTAGAGGCTTGGATGTTAAAATGGAAAAAATATTGATTAAGCCTATCTATTTTCCAAGTGAAAGTCCACTAATATCCTATTTGGCATTTGCTGATGATGTGGTTAATTTCAGTAGGGGACAAATTAGCTTGAAGAATGTGATGGCCTTCCTTTAGAGTTATTCAGGCACATCTGGACAAAAAATTAATTTTCCTAAAAGCTCTTTTACTGTTGATGTAAAGAGGCCTCCTAGGTACAAAACAAAAGTTGCTGATGTTTTGGGCTTGAATTCTGAAGACCTCCCTATTAAATACTTGGGATGCCCATCGTTTAAAGGAAGAAACAAGGTGAGATACTACTAATCCCTAATTTATTTTTTGAGATGCGAAATAGCCTGATGGAGGGCAAAACTCCTATCAATAGGTGGTAGATTCACTATCATTAAACATATATTATTATATATACCCTTATTTCTCTTAGCTTATATTAATTCTCCAAAGACGGTGATAAATAAAATTCAGATGGTGTTGAACAAATTCTTTTACCGAGGGAATGAAGATCAGGGTTGGAAATTTCAATGGAAGAATGGATTCAAAGATTTTGGAATTCTTGCTAAGGTTGCTAGTATGAAAATGGTTTGGAAACTTAAAATAGAAGATTCATTATGGTCTAAAGTTTGTTACAACAAATATAAGAATTGGCATAATAATAGTAAGGGAGGGTCTCATACATGGAGGCAAATGAAGCAAGTGGAAGAAGACTTCTTAAATCGGATGGAAACTATGAATAACATTCTTGTTTAGAAGTTAAAAAATTCAGGTCATTTCTCTTTACCCTCAGCATATGGCTTCATTAAGGTTAATTCCCCTACTTCATTAGTTCATTGTAATATCTTTGATTCTAATATTCGTACAAAAATTTCAGTAATTGTTTGGGGAATCATACACAAGTGCATTCCCACTGATGATAATGTCAAGAAATTAGGTATTAAAATGGGATCTAGATGTCATATATGTAACAAAATAGAATAATCTCCTTCTCATTTGTTCGTAAACTGTTCAGTTGCCTCTTAATTATGGAATTTCTTCTCAAATTTAATAGGAGTGAAGCTTGATAGGAATAATTTATGAACAATTCATCTTAGCTAATGTTGCAACCACGTAGATCTAGTGTAGATCTTTTTTGGGGTAAATTAAATCCTCTTATTGTTGTTTGGGAAATATGGAAGGCAAGGAACAAAGCATTATATGAAGGAATCAAATGCAATATTCAGTTTATTAAGAATCAAACTGTAACTTTGATCTCAAACATATGCAATGGTCAACACTTTGACAAAAGATGTTCTCATTTTTCTCAAGGCAATTAAGAGTTATTTGGCTTCAAATTCAGTTTTAATTACATATGTTAAAGTCAAATGCACTTTCCCTAAATTTGGCAGGCTCAAGCTGAAAATTGATGGGGGAAGCAAAGGAAATCTAGGTATAGGAGGTATGGGAGGTATAGTGAGAATTGACAAAGGAGAGATGATTTTTGCTTTTGCAAAAGCAGAAGAGTTTGCAACTAACTCAGTTACGGAACTTAAAAATTTAAGTCTTGGTATTAACTTATGAGTGCAGATGAGCATAAAAGAGACTAATATTGAGTCAGATTCTTTATTTGTGTTGAAATTGATCAATAAAGAGTGGAAACATCCATGGAGACTTAAGTCGATTATTGGATCCATTTTTTTAGATCTTAGAAAGATTAATTATTTAATGACCAATTGCTATAGAGAATTAAATATGGCTGTTGATTACTTAACTATTGTTGGAGTTAACATAAATAGGGTTAAAATCTACGAGGATGTGAAGGATCTTCTAAAGATGGTTAGAGGTCCTTACAAGTTAGACAAGATCAACCTCTTCTATAATAGGTTCATGGAGTCTTCATTTCTTTTGTAATGGGGTTATTATAAAACCCTAAATTAATTTATTTTGCACTAGCTTTTAGAAATTGGCTCCCCAAAAGTTTTTTATGTTTTTGCTTGTACTACCACATGGAGAGGTTTTTTTTCCTTTCATTAATATTATGTGTGGGGTCCCATCGCTATTCTCAAAAAGAAAAGAAAAAATGGTCAAGAACACTAATCTTTTTTAATAAGATTATTACTAGTCAAATCATTGAAGTCCTCTAACAAACATATGAGACTACTAATCACTAAGATAAAACATGATGTGAAAAATGTACAAGACACACAAGGAGCCATTTCATCACTCAAACTTAAAATCATTGTGTGATATTTTGAGAACTACAAAGGTTCGCGTGTCCTTATTTGAAGAAGCCTCCATATGATTATCATAACTAGTAAGTCTTCTGAACTTTCCTTTTTTTTTCCTCTATCATCAACTGCCTTGACATGACTAATTAGAATTTTTAGTCAAATCTTCTGATTAATGAACATATACAATAAGATCAATAAACACATATCATGTACGGGAGCATACTTGCATAGATAGTCGAATAGTTTTTATGATACCCGTTGGAGTGTCTAAATTAACTGCAAAAGTTCTTGCACGTTAATAATTGTAAAGACATTTTAAAAACATATAACAGGTATAAAATGACATGGATAGGAGTATTCCCTTATGTATATGAGGGTAAATATGTAAATACTAAACTGATGAAGCTTGATTATGTGTAATATATCGATAATTATAAGTCCAAATTCCAATTACGAATGTGGTTATCATGTAAGACAATTCTAGTTAGAATGCCAATCCAACTAAACATGGGATTAATTATCATTTATACATTTCCATATGATGGTAAAGGTTGATTGGTAATCATTACGTACACCATCTGATTCTAGATGTACAATCCATGAAAAAAGAAAGAGGACCCTATTTGTCAGTAATTAAATAGAAAACGCAGTAAATGACAAAAGGACATAAAAGAGAGTTTGAAGACTCCATTTTTTGAGACACGACAAGTGATACTTCTTCATTTTAGCATTATCAAAGGAGGAGCCCATTTTTCAGTTTTTTGCATTATCATCATGAGATTAAGAATATTTTCATAGTATTCAATGATCTTTTGATCAACCTCGGTAGCCCCAATATTGGCTAAGAACTCTACTACATAGTTAACTTCCTTGTAATAATAGTTAAAGTTAATTTCCATCTCAACAAAATAATTTTGAGTATATTTAATTATCCTTATAATTTTTCATGATACTTTCCAGGTTTTGAATTTTTAGATATTTATAAGAACTTTAGAATAGGATTATAACTCGACATGGCTGTAGCCCCTCATCTTGGATAGATGAAGACCAATCCTAACATCACTATCCTCTGCAAAAAATATTACTATTAACTCCAACCTGATTTGAAAAATCCCAAATAAATTTTCCACACTCATCCCATAAGAATCCCGACAATCGCATGTATCTAAATTACCTTTAGATGTCCAATCTATATTTAGTTTGGATCTTCAATGAGAATCTTCTGACCAATAAACATATTTAGAGATTTTACTGACATCTATGGCATACTCAGCATGAAATTATTTAGCTAAATATTTGAAATCATTCCCCTTACTGCACTTGAGTTTAACCACCATGCATATATCTTTCACTAACTTAATATATTTTATCTTGAGTGGCTATCGAGACATGATCACCATATCAAACTAATCTGGATTTAATTTTTCCACAACCCTAAAATAATACACAGATATAACACTTCGAGAAAATAGTTTGACTCATTATAAGATCTTCTTAACCACCAAGAACCCTACATAGCTTTAAATGAAGAGAAAAACATTTTTAAAACCAATAAATTTCCAAAATATTTCCAAACCTATTATTGTACGGGGCCATATATGAAAAGGTGATTGACAAACATTTGATTATATCAAGAATGGTTATCTTCCTTCTGAGGAGATCATGATTGTTGATCATTGCAATCTTTCTTCTTCTTTTTCTTATATTACCTTGTTATATATTCAAGGCTGGCGAAAAAGATTTGATTGGCACCTAACCATCTCTTCTTGATCAACCATAAAACTTTGTAATATATTCTCATTGAGTCTTACATGATAATTTCTTTTTCAATTGAATGTAATTAAGTTTTTTCTCTTTGTTGTCAAAGTTTAAAGACGGGATTCATTAAATAATGCTTACTGTTTTTCTCCTTTTAGGGTGAAATGTAGTATTTGGTAGTTTCTTATTTACCTTAGCAGCTGAAGTGTAGCACTAGGCTCAGTAATAACAAAAAAAAGAGACATTATGAATAATTATAATCTTTTTAAATATTTCCTCCCCCATCTTCATGTTGCGCTAAAGCAAGACTATCTCTAGCGACCAAGACGATAAAACTCACTCGGGAATTTTATCAAACACTTGGTGTGCGGAAAACACCCAAGACCTTGTTCCCAAAATGAACTAGTGTGCAAACTCCCAATCAATTCAACCAAGCATCAATGAAGAGACAATAAGAACATACAAGCAATCATCAAAGCAAAACAACAACGATATACCGTGGCTCACCCAAATTTGGGCTACATCCACTAAGGAGGATTTCTTCTTTCTATAGATAAATGGAGGAACCCAAAGGTTATACACACACACAATTTATCTCTCTTAAAAAGTCACTCACAACCTCACAAGAACTCACCCCTCAAATGGGAGCTCTATCACTCTTTAGCTTTGATAACTTACAAAATAGCTCTCAAACTTGTCCTCACTCAAAAACTAGAAATGACACTTGTATTTATAGATTTGAGACAAAATGACAAATTTGTAAATAAACCAAAACCGAAAAAATAGGAGAGCCAAAATCAACACTTCACAGCTCTAATGTTCAACCACCTGATCCACTTGTGAAGGAACCACCGCAAGCTTTAGTTTTAGAATAACTCATTCTCTTACTCCTTTTCTTACTTTTAGATGTAAAATTAATGGTTGTGTTCAGTTAGTCACTCCCATATGTCTAATGATCAAGTCCAACTTAGTCACTCCTTGTGTAGGATTTCTAGGAAATTTCCAAGCTTTAAGCATCCAGAAAGATTCAAAATCTCAAGATAATCCAACTGAATGTTGTTTGAAAAGATCCTAAGATTCTCACAGTATTTCAAACATATAAAAATAAGTCTTTTAAGAAATGCAATATACAGGTGAGCCTGTACCAAAATCGTACTATCTTCAAGATCCAATCTCTCATGATTAGGGACCTCTATGAATTCAGGGGTCCTGATGCGCTTTTGGGTATGACTAAGGTTGATGTATTTAAATTAACTAAGAAGCTTCTAAGAACAACAAAGAATAACAGATTCTTCTCTAATTGATGTGACCCACTTTCGCCAATCAGAGGGTATTCTCTTTCAATCGACAAGCCATTCAGCGAGACGAGCGAAGTTTGTGCAGATGGGGAGATTGGGAATATCATCCTCATTCTGCATTTTCAAATGAGATGAAGATGATATTATACACTTTTCACTCTCCGAACAATGGATTATATTAGCTACACTCAACATGAAAATATATACATGAAGCATATATATATATATATATATATATATATATATATATATATATATATATATGTGTGTGTGTGTGTGTGTGTGTGTGTGTGTGTGACAATCGTACTTTATTTCCCTTCCAGAGTTGTACTATGCGATTGTGACACATTTTAAGTCCAATAAGTCTCTTTCCTTCAAAACTTTGTGGCATATATGTTGAAGGGAATCCTTACCAATTAATCCATTTTAGCTTATCCAGAAGATATTCAGGACCCTGGGGAACACATGCATTATGAATTTTTTAGTAGTGTTAGATTATTCATCTTTTTGAAGGCGTCAGTTCTAATGTTCACATGTTTTGAGTGGTTCTTTTTTAGGAAAATAATGGTTCCCAGTTGGCAGATAGTAAATCAAGAATAGTTAAAGATTTTTACTAACTAAATGAAGTGAGAATTTTCAACTGCTATCCATATTGATATGTATGTTTACGATTTTGAGTAATTCACTCCAATATATTTTTGTGAGTTGTCTAGGTCCAGATGTTGCTTTTATTGTCCTAATGATAATAAATTTGCAATTCTCAATGAGGATAAGACTGTAGATACTGATGTTGGTTCTATCAAGGGTCCTTTGCAATTTATGTTTGAACTTGAAGTTGACCATGTCTCTTCTACTCCAATACGTTCTTGAAGACACAATTTCTTATTGTTTGTTGTTAATGATTAATCTTTAATAAAATGCTTATTCTATTATGCTTTATTGTAGAATCAACTATGTTGTTTGCTTCGAATGGGGCCAAGATTGGCTTGACAAAGCTCGTTCAAGGTTACCGCCTTTCAACTGCAGATGGCCATTATATTTCTGCGAAAACTAAAGGGAAAAAATCAATCAAGTTGAATGTAAATGAAATTGTACTTTAGGTAAATTGTTCAACATTAAGACAAATTATGCTATTGAATGGTAAACAGCTAACTTAATTTGTGCATATGGTCTAGGACCTATATGTATTGATGCCGAACAAGTGTAGTGAAGACTCTTCTACATAATGAAATGATTAATTGATTGTTAGTTCTATTTTATTGATGGTTTGTTTATGTCACTTACTTTAGTTAGACGATGATTTGAATTTCTGGCTGCTTTATGTCACAAATTTCTAAAGTTAGTTCTGTACACCTTATATCAATTTTTAATCATATCTTACTCTTATTCATTTTAATAAATTATTTGTTAATAAACTAGACTATGTGATCTTTGTATAAACAAACAATCGTAAATTATATAATTGGAGTACCTGTGATCATTTATATGTCCACTTTTAAATCGAAGTAAGTTATAGATTTGGAAACACTTCTATCATGAAACAGTTTGAAAAATAGTGTGGTACATGTAGTATAGATGGTATAGTTAGGGCTGTAAACGGATATTCAAAAATCCGCATCAGTCCAATATCCGAATCCAAATTTGCGGATATTTATCCGAAAATATGGAAACATATACGAATATGGATACTCTTTAAAAATATCAGAGAAAGCGGATACGGATACGGATAGTACTAGTATCCGACACGGATAATCTGTATCCGATGCGGAGTGTCCATTTTATTGGATATCCATTTTACCGGATATCCGTATCCGTCAAACATATGTTTAAAATATTACTAGTAATATTAACATTAGTATTACTAATAAAATAATATTAAAAAATCTTAATCATTTATTCCCAAAATAAAATAAACACATACTCCACTCAAACAAAAACACCCTAAAGTTATTGTTTTATTGAGTATATTATAAAATATCATGTATTATTATTTTATTGGGTATATTATCATGGAGTTACACTAAAGTTACAATACACCTTATCACACACAACAAAAACTAAAGAACATATATACTCTACTAAAAAAAAAACTAACTTCGTTTCATTTCTCCTTCGTTCAAAATAAGAGAAAAGAAACTCTCATGTGGTTGTTCATTAGTTTTCTTAATTATTAATAAATGTAAGAGAGAAACATAATAGAATGTAAGAAAGAAACATAAAAGTAAAGAGATGGTTTTGATTGTAATGAGAACTGAAGTTAACAACATGTATATTATATACAAAATAAAAATGTATACTTACTAAAATAAAAATATCAGTATATTTTGAAGACAAAAGGTCCATGAGGTTATCATTCTCAATAAATTTGAATAAACTAAAAGGTGCCTATTTATTTCTACTGTCAGGGAATGCGACTGTTATTTTTTTTTGGATGACTTTAAGCTTATATGGCTGTAAACTATGAATGATTTTAAGCCACACTATCATTATGGAATGATACTATTATTATGGAATCCCATAATTGTTGATGTTAGGAGGCAGTAATTTTGGTACATATTTGTTTGGATTGGATTGCATTTCATTGGATTGGATATTTTAATTGTTATTTTTTGCGATGGCTAAATAATGTAAACGGATACGGATATTATCCGAATCCGAGGTATTCGAGCGGATACCGATATGGATAGTTGTTTTAACTATCCGGGCGGATACAGATACGGATAGTACATTCAGATAGCGGATACGGATATGAAAAATATGGTATCCGAACCGTATTCGTCCGTTTACCACCCTTAGGTATAGTGTAAGAATAAATAAGTCTAGAATTGTGTTGGAAGCGTGTGATTGACATAACACATGTGTGTTGTTCATAACATGTGTTTTGGGCTTCTTGGGACTGTCAAACTCTATTTTCTACTAATTTGAGTTCATATTACTATATCTAATGTATGTAGATTTTTTATTTTGTAATATTTTGGACGGGATTCATGATTAAGTGTATTAAAGAATAATATGAAGTAAAATATTATTGCTTACCGTTGAGAACAAATACTAAACACACTATTGCTTATTGTTGGTAATTTTTCATATTTCTAAGCATGTAGTACATTTTATGTTCTGATGGGCCTTGTTTCGTGTACAATCAACATGATTACTATATCTCCCTCTCTCAATTTCATTATTATGTAATTCACCTAATATGTATGTTCTATATACGTATACTAATCCAAGACAGAGAAACATTGACGTCATATCAATATGTGCGATCGTATAGTCGAGGAAAGACCAACTGAGAAATAACCACTCACAAACCTCATAATGCTTCTAGTACCTCAATGACCCATACCAACTAGGTAATAAGACATTTTTATCATTACAAGATTTTTTCCCTTTAGGATAAATTGTATATTTTAATATTTTTTGGGCATAATTTTTTTCCTTTTGAAGTTATTTGTTTAGAGTGTTATGGCTATTGTTGTAATTGCTTTTTACTTAATTTTATTCTTAAACAGGTTAGTTTTCATGAATAAATAAATAAGACTTTGTCAAAATATTAGGTGTTTATAAAAGTAATTAATATGAAGATATATAAATTTGATAATGCTTTTAAAAAATTTCATCTATAGGAACTATTATAAAAGATTACTAATTTTTGTAGGTAACTAATACTAAATAAATTTCATTACCGGTGGAAACTTTTTGTGGACAATCCAAGTCATTGAGGTTGTTTAGTTAGAGGTCGTATGCTTCAAGATTGCAGGTATACTTTCATTACATTATTTTATGTTAGGAGAAAATGGGTTTTAATGTATTTTTTCTAATGAGATGAGTGAAACTGTGTAAAGATATTTAGGTTGGTGGACACCATGTTGGAATTGTTATTTGCATAGAGATATTTTACATATATGAACTCTAATTATAGTTGAAAGGAAAATTGTATGTTATATATTTTTAAATGGGATGCCAAATATGTCATATATTGTTTTTAAATGGTTTTATTTATAATTATATGGAATATATTATGGAATGAATGAAGTTATAATTTTGGTGTCAAAATTATTAAAGACTGTTTCTTTGTCGTCTCAAAAGGGTTCCATAAACAAGGATCTTTTGAGACGACTAAGTTACCGTATCGAAAAAACCCTTTTGCGATGGTTGTTGTCGTGTAAAAAAATAGGTTTCAAAGACTGCATTTTCTCCATTTCAAAAGGGTCATCTAAGCAATGAACTTTTGAGACGGCTTACTTCCCATCTCAAAAAATCCTTTTGAGACAAAAAAAAACTTTTAAAATTGGGGTCTAAAATGAAACCCCTTTGTCATCCCAAATGGCGTCCCAAAAGGCTTTTGAGACGGCTAGAGAATGTTTTAAGACGGTTGGAGGACCGTCTCAAAAAATATTTTATTTTGTAGTGAATGCCATACCATCCATAGATGGATTACCAAACCTAGAGGGCCAATTAGGTATTAAATGATATATTGCATTTGTGTGTAGTGTACTTCAAGGATAGTACTTTTTTTAATCCCAATATTAAAAAAATACAAACTAAAATGCATTAGATTCTTATTCTCTTTCTCCTCTCACATCTCTTCCAAAACTCCATAACTAGAAGCTTTAATCCATAACCCAACACTCTAACTCTACCACCTTAATTTAGCCGATAATTTCTAGGCTCACCGCCAGGTGACACATGTCCAGTCCTCACTGTTAAAATGCCACAAAAGCAGTAATATATATATATATATATATATATATATATATATATATATATATAAAATAAAGTAGAAAACTTATGTATGTCATAAGATAGCACCATGATGTCATCAATATAATTTTTTTTGCACTCCCTATTTTGCCCCTTACAAATTTGGATTCCCCCTCATTTGACACACTCTAATTTGTTTCCCCTTATCTTCAAAATTCAAAATCGGGGGTAAAGTAGTAAACTTACCTAAACTAAAGTCCCTCTCCTACTCTCGAACCACGAAACACACAAACCCTCTTCTCTCTCCCGATTCACCCTCCCTAGGCAAAACCATCACCCTCTCCATAATCCCCCAAACCCATTTGAGATCCAACCCCGCCGACATAGAAATCCATACTCCCCACCAATGATTTTGTCTTTCTTCGACAGTTTTTTCATAGATGAACACACCTAAACAATCTAAATCGGTTTTATCTCACTACAGATTTGGGGTTTATGTTCGTAGATGAACACACCTACACCTTCCATTTTTATGAACACACCTACAGGTTTTACATTTTTATGTTCATTTATTATGTAAATCTGAAATTTGGGTTCCTCTATAAATTTAGAGTTTACTTAGGTATGATGATAGAAAGTATATTTTTGGTTTCATAATATTGTGTTTGAATTTAGGTTTTTGGTTTATTTTTTGAATGTTTAGGTTCAAAATCCTGAAATATTTCTGGTAACATTCTATTTTTTATGTTTAGGTTCGATTGTTTGATTTTTTATTTATTTTAATAATGTTCTTATAATTTTATTTTGTTTGATTGTTTTAATTTTTCTTTGAGGTTGATTATTTTGGGTTCAGATATTCGGCGTTCAAGGCATCGTAAGCTCTCATTCTTTGTATTATATCTTGGCTGTGATTATTATGGTTCAAATAGTTCTTAGGATTTTTTGATATTTGCATTTGTTTTGCAGGTTGCATTGCTACACAGTATGCTGCGTTTTTCATACCGTTAAAAATTGGGGGCATTGCATTTATTGGTATATGCATACTATTACAGGTTGCATTGCAATACTAAATCTTCCAATTCTTCATACTATTGCATTGCATTTATTGGTATTTGAGACAATCATATGCTAATGGTATACAAGTTGAGACAATCATTTGTTTCACCTGTTGAGAATGTTCTTTATGAACTCAATATTTCTATTAAACAAAGTTAATTTTGTAGTTTTGCAATTCTGATTAATTTTTAGAATCATTTTTGCCGGCTCATTCGAAATTATTAACCAAGGATGTCTAGGACATGGTAAATAATTTACTTCCTATGGTTAAAGCCAGGGAGTTGAGGCCAATGCCAATAAGTTCATTTATCATATGGGGAAGGTATACATTTATACCTATGTTTTGGTTTTTATTTTATATTCTTTATACCTTAGTTTACTAACTCTGTACTTTAATTGTTGACTTACAATGTCATCATTAAGTTGAGGCTTTGATATCTTGAACTTCGGAAGGGGTGAAAGCATGGATAAATTTAATATCTTTTCCATGTGGTTGAGCAATCTTGGTTAGAATGGGAGTTGATCTTTGACAATCGAAGGTTCATGTTCGAGGACTTATAGATTGATCAAAGGGTCATCTTGGTTCATGACAATCGAAGGTTCATCTTGGTTCGTGTTCATGTTCATGTTCATCTTGGTTAGAATGGTTAGAATGGGATTTGGTCTAATTTATTTTGGAGTAAATATAAAAACTATTCTAATTCTACAGGTATTGTTACTTTCAAGAGACTGTTGTCTATCAAAGAAGAAGCAGATCAGTTAATTTCAGAAGTGAACTTTCTCTTGAAAGTAACAATTTTGCCCCTAATACCATTTTTCCCCTTTTTTTTTATTAACCTCATCCAATTTTACCTCTTTTATTATTACCCTAATCCAATTTTACCCCTAATCCCATTTTTGTGCCAATTACAAAAGGAAGACACTCTCATTCATTTAAAGGCAGGTAGGAGCGGAGACTGGCAATTAAAAAAAAAAAGCAAGCTGCCATTAGAGTGCAAGTGAGCGAAAAAAATTTGTGGAGAGAAATTATTAGTGAGATAAAAAAGTCAAACAAAATTATAGAATCAAAAGAGATTTTTGTGTTATATATTGATTGGTGCAAATTTCTTCTCTCACATTGATAGGAACTCATTTATTCATTTTATGTTTTGGAGTCCCATTATGGAGGGTTAATCTCCTAGTTCGAGGGATGAAATGAAGCCCCCATGGAACCAAGTTGTCTAGTTTGCTAATTTTATTTTTCTTTAATTTCCTTTGATTAGTAACTTTAATTACTACACTTGTTTTTACATTAAGAAGTGAAAAATCATCCTTGAGAAAAGATTGAAGCTTGTGTTATAACTTTATTATTTTGATTCAAACTAGAGACAGACTTTTCAAAATGATTAAAATTATAATAAAAGTTTCTTCTACTCTTGTTTTATTTTGTTTAATTAAAATTAGTTGGTTAAATTTTTCTAGCGGATGATTTGCTTAATTAATTTTAATTCATTTGGAGTAGAATTGTAGTAATTAAAAATTACTTTTCTAAAATAATATTTAAATAATTCATTAGGATAATGAGAATTAACTTTTGAATTTGTTGTATATTTTGGAAATTAATCAAACTAAAATAGTTCAAATTAGATTGAATGCGTGAAATGGGGGTGGATTTACATCCCTTGATTTCTTTTTCTAGTATCTATCATTTAGCTACCTTTCACTCAATTTTTTTTACACATTTTTTAGTTCCTTATCTAGATTTGTCTTCAAGTTTAGTTAATCTTTCTCATTAGTTTAACTATCTCACCATCATATAAAATTATTTTAATATAAAAAATAAATAAATAAAAAAAGAGTAGAAAACAAAGGAAAAGGCTAGAAAATTGAATTGTGTCTTTTCTCTTGTGTTTCACTCCATAGAGTTGGATTGATACCCTTGCTTACCTCCATACTAGTTTTGTGATATCTTTGTAGGTAATTGAAGGATTTGTTATTGGAAGGGAATTGCGACAACGACATACACTTAGAAGCAATTTTTCTCTATATCAATGCACACACCCATACACATGAACGGAGTCACATGAGGTCTATTGGGGCTTGAGCCCCCATAAAATTTTCAAAAAAAATTACATATGTGCCAAAAGAAAATTCTATGGATAAAATAAATTTTTTATGAAGTTTAAGAAGGGTATTAGTAAATATACAAAACCCTTGTATTCTTTTTTTTCCAATACACCTCTTTGAAAAAAAAAAGAAAATGACGTATCTTCTCATTCTATTTAATTTATAATTTTTATATTTTGATTTAATTTTTGAATGAATTTTTATGATGCCAATCATATAAATTTTATTTAAATGTAAAGTTATATTACTCCACTAATTTTCACTCGTAAATTCTCCCACTAATTTTTGATAAAATGGTTAATGTTTTTTTTAGTATTATTGTTGAATGGTTTAAATTCTAGGTTTAATTTTAGGATTAAATTGTGATTGACATCAGGGATATTGTATATATAAATTTAGGACTGAATGTTTGTTTAAGTTTAGGATTGATGCTGTAATTAATTTTAGGGATTGTTGGTCTACATTACATTTTGAAAATTTTATTTTTGCTTCTATTTTTTAGGCTTTAACATTTTTAATCAATCAAAAATTATTTCTCTTTTCGTTATACTAAATATATATTTTAGTAATTATTTGAAAAAAACTGAAAAATAACCTCGAATATTACCATTAAATAAGCCCACTCTAGAGAAATCCTGGCTACGTCCCTGCCCATACACATTGAGCACACACTCCTACTTATCGTTCTCGCTAAAATTAACCTTATGTTTGTGTTTATCTATATTTCAGGTCAATCGACAGTCGCAGTATCAAATTGAGATAAATCGACATAATTACGACAAAGTAGCGGCAAAAGCACTAAATGAAGAAAATAAAGTGACCGCGAAGTCAAAAGATTATTTTTGAGCTTGCCGAGATTAGTTTCGATGCCCTAAACCCTTTTCCGTACCAAACCTAAGCATAAACCGAACCCAACCCATCTCCTTGGCCTCATGTGTGTTTACTTTGTACTTTTATATTGTTTAATATTTTTATTTGAGTCGTGTATATTTTTTTATGATTTTTTATATTTTATTTGTGTGCATAAAGCTGTAAACATAAGAGTGCGTGTATTTACTATTTATTTACACTAGGTGTTTTATATATTTTTTATGTAAATATAATATGGGTGCATATTATTTTATTTTTAGTTATTTGATTTTAATTCTTTTTAGGTTTTACTTTTTATTTTATTAGTTTAGTTTTATAATTTTTTTTTTTTATTTGAGTCTTTTATTAATAAGTTAAGAATTTAATTTTTTTAATTTTATATTTTTAATCGAGTCTTTGGATACTTTTAATTAAATTTTTTTAAGGGCAAATTATGCACTCGCACTTAGGTGTGTGTTTCGGCCGGATCGGATCAGAATAGGGGTGTTCGAAAAAAAATTCGAAATTTTTGAAATTTTAAAAACCTTTCCAAAATCGGAAAAATCAATTTCTTTTCCATGTCGGCGATTTCGGAATTTTTGGATATTTTTTTATTCGGAAAAAAATAGGAAAAATAAAAAATATTAGTTTTATCTTTTTCGGATAATATCGGAAATACAAAATTATCAATTTTATCTTTTTTATTCCACTTTTTTGGGAGTGGGGGTAGTCTTTATTTCTATACAAGTGTCAATTTTAAGGAATATTAAGTATTGATACTAAGCTTAAAAGTTGAACCATGTAAGACCAAGTGAGCAGTGCACATTACTATGAGAAAAAATAAGCAAATAATAACACCAATGTTAAAAAGCATATAAGGAAAATACTTAAGTTACTTTTCCTATGATTCCATGAACATCCTAATCATAAATTATAATTATTTACAGAGTTATACAGATACAACAAGATGCAGGCAATATACGATGACTATACTGTGTTTCAATGAGAAAAGATGATGAAATCATTGATGGCAAGTTAAGTCAATTGAAGGCTCAAATATGTTTAACAAATAGAGCTACAAAACTGTATTTAATAGATCAGAGAGGAATGAGACCATACATGGTTGAGTGAGATGAATTAGAAATAAAATGATTCAGGAATAAGATCGACGTTGTCTTTCTAATTAGTTTAGAAATGAGAAAAGAATGGGGAAAAAGAACCTTTATATAGGTAAAAATTAAGGATTGAGATTATTTTAAATGAATGGGTGAGATTGTTTTAAATGAAGGGTGACATTATTAGGAAATTTGATGAGTAAAAATTATTAAAATGAATAAAAATATTATTATTTCGGAAAATATTTTGGATAAATCGAATCGGCGTGATATCGGAATTTTTGGAGCGAAAAATCGGAAAGTCAAAAATTTATATTTGATTTCCAATTCCATTCCAATTTATATTGGAAAAGTCGGAAATCGAAAAAATTCGGATCGAACAAATTAAATTGGTACCAAAATTGGAAAAATTCGGATCGAAAATCGAAAAATTTGGAAGTTCGGATATAATTGACACCCCTACTACTCACACTCTACCTACCATACACTACCACACACACAATCTTCACCTCACTCTCTCCCCTACGGATCTTCTCTCACCCTCACCTCCATTAACAGAAATCAACAGTACCCAAATCCGGATCCTAAATCCGGGTTGAACCCGGAGCTACTTAAACCCACTCCACCATGAACCCACCCTCCATAGCCCCCACCCGAATCCTACCAAATCCAACCACCAATTTCCAAACTTCGACCATTAACATGAGACCCACCTCTGGCCAATACCAAACTCCAACCAAACCGAATCGGATAAACAACGATACCCTTACCCGCCTGCTCCGGCCCATAAAAACCCAAATCCGGACCTACTTCCTAACCCGAACAAGGGACCCACCGTACCCGGGCCTTCCTTAAACTATCCACCTACCCGCCGCCGAAATCGAAGTAGTATTTTCGATACTTATTGATTTCTTTCCCTCTCCGTGTTTATTCATTTCGTTTTAAATCAAAGATCTCAAACATATAATATCATGATAACAAAGAATTCACAAATTACAATCACTAATATGAACTAAGCAAAAAATTATGTTACCAAAACTCGTGGTTCCAAACCAAAGAACATAGGACTTATATCCATGCCAAGAAAAACATGTACAATTGTATTTTCATATCTATGAAGGAGAGGATAAAATTTACACACATTTGAACTTATGCTTCTTGTACATCGAGAAGGTAAAGAAGGATGTGATCTGGAAATTTGGTTCCTTCTCAATGTAATCTGCCCATGATCTTCTTTTTGCCTCCACCTCTAACTTGTGAAGATAATCATATATGTCGGTTATATGAGCATAACACATTTTGGAGTCATCTGGTTTTGTGTAGACATTTTGGGTTTTTTTTTTTTTTTTTTGGATGTACATTTTGGTTTTGGGGGATCGGGTGTGAAATTTAGGGTCTGTTTGGTTTGCAACTATAATTCTTTTTTCTATGTTTAAATACAATTATGATAAAAATCTGTGTTTGACAACGTGTTTTTAAACACTAAATTATAATATTTCTGTGTTATAATCAAGTTTTTCATAAAACGGGTTGAGGGTGTTTTATAACTTCTGTTTTTTATTTTTCAACTTAGAATTATCCATTCTCAGTAATTTAATGCATTTATACCTTAATATATAATATACATACATAATACATTAATATGTGTGTAATTCTTATAAATAAAAATATATATGTACATGTACACAAAATTATGTATGGAATAATATAAAGTTTAATAATATTATTAATAGCTACACGATACTTATATATAGTTTTATATATGTATTATTAATGTATGAAATAATATAAAATATACATATAGTACATATGTATTAAAATATATTATCAATTGATGTATGTATATAATTTTATAGTGAATTAAACATCCAATATATATATATATATATAGCTAAAGTCTTCAACATACATCATTAAATATACAAAAAAATAGATGATATTAAATGTACATATAATAAAAAAAAAATAGATGATCTATTAAGTGTACATATAATACAAAAAAATAGATGATATTAAATGTACATATATATAATATATGATGTATGTAGATACATGAATGCTTACATATATGCATACATACATACATGATACATGAATATATGTGTGTGTGTATATATATATATATATATATATATGCATGCATACATACATGATACATGGATGCATCATATATTCATGCATGCATCCATGTATGATGCATCCATGTATCATGTATGTATGCATATATGCATCCATGTATCATGTATCATGTATGCATGCATGCATATACATGCATATATGCATCATGTATCATGTATGCATGCATACATATACATGCATATATGCATCCATGTATCATGTATGCATGCATACATACATGATACATGGATGCATGTATATATATATATATATAAATAAGGAGTAAGGGTGTTTTCACTATTCATAAGTTTGGAAGACATTTTGTGGTTAAGATTAGTGCCACATCACTCAAAAATGAAGGGTTGAAATTACTTTGAACCCAACACTTACCCCAAAACCCTAACCCACCCGCCTCCCTCTTCTCATTCATCTGCATCTCTCTCTCTCTCCCTCTACCCCGCACTCTCAAACTCCCTCGACCCTTCAGAGCTCCAATAACATTCATTTACATCCCTATCTCTCTCCCTTCCACATCGTTATCACCCCAAGCGTGAGTCCATCTCCCACAAAAACTAATAATCGGTTTCACTTTGAAAATATCAGCTTTGTGGGTTCAATTTTTTGATCTATTTGTAAAAAACTAAAGTTTTCTTTACATTTTGCAGATCTGATCTCTGTTGGATTATTGAGATCTATTTGTGTTTATCTTCATCTTCCACAAACAACTAATAGGTGCTTCCATGGTCAAGGTATTTTGTTTTCTTTCTCACTCAATTTCTGGATTTAGTTGTTGAGTTTTTGTGATTTAAAATGGTTTGAAATGGATTTGTTGCTCTATTTATCATCAAGGGAGATTTATTGATGATTAGTTGTGTTGATGGTGACATGGTGGCTGATTTGATGTTTGGAGTTATTACATACATGGAAGGTATGGTGGTTTCAGTTACATAGAATTTTATAAAATTTTCAAGACATCCATTTTAGATGTTTGATACTTATTTCCATCATCCCATGTAATATTTTTTTTAGTGAGAGTGTTATTCCTAGATAATTTTATTTGAATGTAATAATTTACTTTGGACTACAAATGACATGTGGTATATAATTTATGAAATTGTTTGTTTGTTTTTTAAACCAATTGATATTTTTGGGGATATAGTTGTGACACCCCGACTAATTAAACACCGGGTAGCTACTCCTTTATAAAATTAATTCAAAATGCCAAGTTGGCTCAGTTAATAGCATCACTGTCGAAAACATTTTTGAAGATTACTAACCACCTAGTATTTAAAAAGTAAGTGCCAAATTTTATTAAATCTGATTAACATGCAACAAGAGTAATGAATAACTAAATAACACCATTCACCATACTGAAATAGAATGAATAACCATCACAATATGTAAATAAAACCTGGAGGAAAAACTCCTCAATACAAATCCCACAACTGATAAGTAAACTGAAATAAATAACTAAAACTGAATACTGAGCAGTACATGCTAGAGTCTGAAAACTGAAATGTAAAAGAGGTCTCTAAAGAAATGGGCAACATGCCCTACAACTGATAGATAGTGACTCTGGAATCCAAAAGATGGAAGCGTCTATGAGCAAATCCCTGTAGCTTCCACAACCAGCTACAGCACGTCACCTGAATGAGAATCCTATGCTTGGTGTCCTTGTGGCTGGGCACCTAAAATGGTTTTACAAGAAAATATATTTGAAAGCAAATGGGTCAGAGCCCGAAAGTGTTATATTTTAAAAACCTGCAAGTGCTTTAAAAACATTTAAAACATTAAATGCAAAGTACATGTTAGGACGTGCACTCACATTAAATTCTCACCTCTCGACTAACTGTGCACTCCTAACGTAAGTACCCATCTATAACTACCCTTTCCACTAGCTAAGTGACAACATAAACTAGCTAGACAACCAAAGGTTCTACCCATTTTACTCGGTTAATTTAACATAACAACGCTCGTAATTTAATAGAGGTTTCACGTAATCTCCGTTATTAAGTATGCCATTGATATAACTAATAGCTAACTCATTATATAACTCGAAACAATACCGGAATATTTTACAACATTAACATGAGGATTTCCATTAATTAAATGTATATTATTCATCACATAAATATACGATATAAGCACCCCGCAATCTAAGCTGTAGTGCACACATACTCTGCTATCCATCCCGGTACATCACGTACATAAGGATTACATATTCCGAATCTCTCAGGAATAGTTTACCGATAACAACATCACAAATAATGGAGGCGAACACAGTCACCATCACATGGGTCACGCACATACCCACGCTCCCATGGTCAGCGGACTTATTAATATCACAATAAGTCTTTCAATGACCTATGTTCATCAAGGTACCAGTCTATATCCCCCCCGTAGGCACACAAGGATTAGAGGGTCCTAAGCGAACGAAACCTCCCGTGATAGCAAGTATGGTAGGTATGTCATACAAACAATCCATATACTAATACTAAGTAAACACACGTCTTAGTAATACCGTATTTTAATCGTAGCACATATCGCATTCTTGTACTAACTAATTATCACAACTTATATTATTCCGGTTCATAATTATACGCGCTATAATTCATCCTCACATCGTAGTAGTCACTCACGTCTCAACCCGAAAGATTCATTGAATATAACTCTCGTATATGATTTACTCATCCCAACAACCCAAAAGTCCCAAATCAATCACCATATCATCAAAGGGATGCTAACTCTACCCTTGAACCATCTCCCGAAACTCCAAAAGTCAAAACAGTCCAAAAGGGTCAAACTGTCAACTCGTTAGAAGTCTCGTTCGAACGAGGCTTCGAACGAGTTTGGACTGTCAGGTCGTTAGAAGTCTCGTTCGAACGAGGCTGTTCGAACGAGGTCCCAGTTCGTTCGAACGAACTGACCCTTCTAACGATATCTCGTTCGAACGAGATATCGAACGAAAACCCCCCCTCGTTAATAACGACTGGTCAACTCGTTAGAATCTCGTTCGAACGAGCTCGTTCGAACGACCTGGGGGCTGCTTCTAACGAGATGCCAGTTTCGGCCCAGGTTTTTCCCCAATTCGTTTTTCACCATTTATAACACTTCTAATCTCTCCCAAAGTCCATCCTAACAACGTTTTAGGGTCTATAATTAATACTAAACATATATAGTCACATCCTAACAGGTTTCTAAGGGATCAATCCATCCAAATATTAATTTAATTTACACCTTTCTACACTTTTTCCAATTATCTCAAGAACATGAACCCTAACTACATATCATCATCAAATCCCAGAATTTAATTCGTTTTCTTTCCTTCTAATCACAATTATAATAAGGGAAATCATTTACCTATCATACTACATGCAATTCTCTTCACAATTTTTAAGTTCTAAACCTCAAACTACATGGGTTTTCATTCTCTTCCAAGAATAGTTGAAATTCATCAATTTCTAACATGGAGGAAACATTCCACGAATTTAAATAAGATTAAAACACTTGCCTTGGTTTGATTTCTGGTTTGGTGTAGGTTTGGTGAAGATTCTGCAGAGTTTCTTCTCTCCCAAGCTCTATCTCCAATGGTGGCTCAAGGTGGCTAGGGTTTTGATTTGGGGAAACTTAGAAAACCTAAATGACAACCTATGTAGCCTTCTAGGTTAATATGGGTTGGCTAATGGGCTTAATGGGTTAATATCCACATCAGATTTAATCTCTAATTTTCGTCACTTTTAATTCCTCAAAATGTAAAATTACCAAAATACCCTTTAAGTTACCGGTATGGCCTAAAAATACCCCGGGACCCAAACTATACCCCCGGCTAGTGTTTTCTGACTATCTCGACCCTTCCGGATGCGATGGCGCACTCAAAACGACCATACAGACTATAGATTTTAAATTCACTTTTAATATCAAAATATTATACCGTGACGCGGCGGTCCCACGCGTCTCAACAAAATTTCCAAAATGCCGTATATAAATCCCACGACAAATTTTATAAGACCAAGTACATATATAATCATATATGCACATAATCAAATACCAATTCACGCATTTAATTAATTAAACCCAAAAATAAATATAGCCAAAAGTACGGGGTATTACATACTTCCCCCCTAATAACTGAATTTCGTCCCGAAATTCGAAACTAGAAAGTACCTGCTAAAAACAGCTCTGGATAACGTTCGCGCATCTCATCCTCGCGCTCCCATGTGGACTCCTCGACATTGTGATGTCGCCACTGAACACGCACTAACGTGACTATCTTTGACCGTAGTTTCCTCTCGCTTCGGTCCAAAATAGCAATTGGCCCTTCCTCATAAGAGCTATCCGGCTGTAGATCGATGTCCTCCACAGCAATGTGAGAATGAGCCAAATCATCCCTAAGGTATTTCCTCAGTGAGGAAATATGGAACACGTCGTGAATCCGATGCAAATGCTCCGGTAACCCGAGTCTATACGCAACCGGTCCGATCCGCTCAATAATAGGAAACGGCCCCACATACCTCGGTGCCAACTTCCCCTTCTTCCCGAATCACATAATCCCCTTCATCGGAGAAACCCTGAGCAAAACCTGGTCCCCCACTTGGAACTCCCTGAAAAACCTCTTCGCATCAGCATAACTCTTCTGCCTGTCTTGAGCTACCCGAATGCGACTTCGAATCAACTCAATCCTTGCCGAAGTATCCTGAATCACTTCCGGCCCAAGTAGTTTGTTGTCCCCCACTTCCAACCAAAATGCTGGGGAACGACAAGGCCTACCGTACAATGCCTCAAACGGAGCCATGCCAATCGTGAACTGATAGGAGTTGTTGTAAGCAAACTCCACCAGTGGAAGGTACTGCTCCCATCCACCCCCGAAGTCAATAATACACATGCGTAGCATGTCTTCCAACATCTGATTGGTGCGCTCGGTCTGCCCATCAGTCTGCGGATGATAAGCCGTACTCAACCGCAATTCCGTGCCCATGGCCTCCTGGAAACTCTCCCAAAATCTTGAAACAAATATCTTGTCTCTGTCAGATACGATATTCAGGGGCACACCGTGAAGTCTCACAATCTCTGAAATGAAGAGCTGGGCGTACTGTCCCGTAGTGTAGTCAGTCCTTACGGGTAAGAAGTGAGCGACCTTGGACAATCTGTCCACAATTACCCAAACGGAGTCGTGACCCCTCTGCGACGTAGGCAACCCCGTGATAAAGTCCATGGATATGCTCTCCCACATCCACACCGGAACCTCCAATGGCTGTAGTAATCCTGTTGGTCTCTGATGATCCACTTTTACAAGCTGACAAGTGGCGCATTTCGAGACAAACTCAGCGATATCTCTCTTCATACCGCTCCACCAATACTGCCGTCTCATGTCTTGGTACATTTTGTCCCCTCCGGGATGTACCGCGAACCGTGAGCCGTGCGACTTTGCCATCACATCGTGTCGCAATTCCTCTCCTTCCGGAACTACCAATCTCCCATTGAAGCGTAATCCCCCGTCTGAGCTAACGGTATAGGATTCAGCTCCCTCAGCGAGTAATCGAACTATCTGCTCCTGACAGAACGAATCATTTGCCTGTGCCCGTACAACCTTCGTGACAATCTGCGGTGTAACGGTCATCACAGACATGAAAGATCGGGCCACTGCATCCTGGTGTCCCAATTCCTTCCACTTCGCTTTCCACACCTTTGCCACCTCATCTGCTGGCCTGCGGCTCAACGCGTCTGCTACCACGTTAGCCTTACCCGGGTGGTACTGGATGTCGAACTGGTAGTCTTTCACAAATTCAAGCCACCTACGCTGCCGCATATTCAATTCCTTCTGCGTGAACAGATACTGTAGTGACTTGTGGTCCGTGAACAGCTGAAACTTCTCCCCCAAAAGATAGTGCCTCCAAATCCGTAAGGCAAATACTACTGCTGCCAACTCCAAATCATGCGTGGGGTAATTCTTCTCATGAGGCTTAAGCTTACGGGAAGCATAAGCTATGGCCTGTCTCTCCTGCTGCAACACACCTCCCAGTCTTTGCAAAGACGCATCGGTGTAAACCAAATACTCAACTCCCGGTCTCGGCAATGCTAACACAGGTGCTGAGGTCAATTTGTCCTTTAACTCGTCGAATGCCAACTGACAGGCATCACTCCAGATATATGGCACACCCTTACGAGTAAGATGTGTCAAAGGACCTGCTATCTCTGAGAAACCCCGAATAAACCTCCTGTAGTATCCTGCTAAACCCAAGAAACTACGAATCTCCGTTGGTGTCGTGGGCTGTCCCCACTCCCTTACCGCTGATACCTTTCCCGGATCGACAGATATTCCCTGGTCGGAAATAATGTGACCCAAGAACTGGACTTCCTTCAGCTAAAACCCGCACTTCTCGTATTTTGCATACAACTCGTTCTGACGAAGTGTCTGCAAAACCTGCCTCAAATGCTCGGCGTGCTCCTCCTCTGTCTGAGAGTAAACCAGAATGTCATCAATGAAGACAATAACAAACTGGTCTAGGAAATCTCTGAACACTCTGTTCATCAAGTCCATAAACACTGCTGGAGCGTTGGTCAAGCCGAAGGGCATAACCCGAAATTCATAAGAACCATATCTCGACAAGAACGCAGTCTTCGAGACATCCTCCTCCCTGATACGCAACTGATGGTATCCCGACCTCAAGTCAATCTTCGAGAAGAAAGAAGCTCCTCTCAACTGGTCGAATAAGTCATTGATTCGAGGCAACGGATACTTATTCCGTATCGTGACCTTATTCAACTCTCGGTAGTCCACACACAACCTCAGTGAACCGTCCCTCTTCTTCACAAACAAAACTGGAGCGCCCCAAGGTGAGGTACTCCTGCGAATAAAGCCTTGCCCTAACAGCTGCTCTATCTGATCCTGTAGCTCTCGCATTTCAGCTGGAGCCATACGGTACGGTGCACGTGCTATAGGTCTCGTACCCGGTAGCAAATCAATAACGAAATCTATCTCTCGACTGGGTGGTAAGCCTGGTATCTCCTGAAACACATCCGAATACTCCCTGACAACCGGGATCGAATCTAAAGGAATAACAACCTCCTTAGAGGTATCCTCCTCTATGTAATACAGATGAGCGGTCGATCCTCCCTCTGGGCGAGGCATCGCCACTATAAACATCTCCTGCCCCGGAATGGCAAAAACAATGCTCCCGCTGAAGCAATCAATCATGGCCCTATATGATACGAGCCAATCCATACCGATGATCACATCGTGAACATGCATGTCTAACACTAACATGTCTGTAGGCAATACCAAACCTCCAACCTCTACCCCGACTCCCCGGCATATAAAGAAAATAAGTGACCCACTCCCTAATGGTGAGTCGACACACGTCACTATGCTCTCTGCCGTAGCTAACAATCCTAAAGCTTTCGCGAAGTGTGTAGCAATAAAACAGTGTGTAGCACCCGTATCAAATAACACCCGACCCATAGTGCCATGGATAGGAAACGTACCCTCGATCGCGGGCGGTGCCTGTGGAACTGCAGCCTGGTGAACGTTGTAGACACGTCCATACTGTAGCTGCCCCTGCTGAGCTGGGACTGCTGGAATGGGTGGCAATGCTTCCATCTGTGGCGGTGCAGGAAGAGCTGCGTGAAACATAGGTCTCTGCGGCTCCTGGCGAGCACCCTGCTGCTGCTGCTGTGGGGCCCTGCCCCTATCAGGACAATCCTGCTTCTTATGGCCAGTCTTGCCACAAGTAAAGCACTTCCCTGGGAAGTTCCCTCCCCTCTGCCCCTGCTGTCCCTTGTCCCTGCTGGCCCTGATGGAACTGCTGCCCATTCTGCCCCTGCTGGCCCTGATGGCCGTTTGGACCCTGATGGCCCTGGCGGAAACCTCCCTGTCCCTGCCTGTAGTTCCCTGACCGGAACCTCTTATTGTCCCCCTGCTGGTTACCCTGATCAGTCTGTCTCTGCCCCTGACCGGTCTGTGCCCCGCTGGCACCATGCCCTCCAGTCCTGCCCTGATGGCTAGACTCCCCTGACCGCTTGCCCTCGGCCATATGAAAACGGTGGTCCTGGCAGTGTAGTAATGCAGCGTTAACCACATCAGAATACGTGGCCAACGATAGGTTCCCTAGCAGATGCTGGCGGATCCTCCAATTCAACCCATCAGTGAACTTCTCTATCTTCTTCTTCTCTATTGGAATCTCGTCTGGAACGATATTCAACAGGTTAGTGAACTCGGCCTCATACTCGGCCACTGTCTTGTTCTCCTGCTTCAAACTCATCAGCTTCCTCCTCATCTCTGTATGAACTGCGGACGGAAAGTATTTGCGGTCGAACCGCACCCAGAACTCCTGAATGGTGAGGGTATCCCTCTCCTCCGCGGTGGTAATGGACTCCCACCACTGCAGTGCAGATCCAACTAGCTTGAAATTAGCTAGCACCTGCTTCTGAACATCTGTGCACTCATGCATCCTCAAATGCCTCTGTATGTCCTTCCTCCATTGGCTCGAGACCACTACATCTGAGCTTCCTGCAAACTCTGGCGGATGTGCTTTCTGAAAAGCGTCACGCACACGCTCCCAAGCAGACGGGAATGCATTAACCTGTGCTGGCGCGGCAACCGGCGCCTGCGGTGGTGCCTGCTGAATCACGGTAATCGCAGCATTTACCGCTTGGGCTACTATAGCAGCAACCTCAGCGGCGTTCAACATGCCCTGAACTGGAGCGGGCTGTGGTTCGGGCGTAGCATTCCTGGGAACTCGTCGTGCACGTCGTGGAGGCATCTGAAATAAGAACAAAGTTTATAAGTCTACAGATAAACTTTAAAATAGCTGAAGAACGAAACGTTCACACAAAAGAGTACAACAGTCCTAAAATATAGGGCTCTATATCAAAGGAAACGTAGCGGAAACATAATAGCCGTACAGATCCTAAAGGACACTAGAACCTGATGCTCTGATACCACCTGTGACACCCCGACTAATTAAACACCGGGTAGCTACTCCTTTATAAAATTAATTCAAAATGCCAAGTTGGCTCAGTTAATAGCATCACTGTCGAAAACATTTTTGAAGATTACTAACCACCTAGTATTTAAAAAGTAAGTGCCAAATTTTATTAAATCTGATTAACATGCAACAAGAGTAATGAATAACTAAATAACACCATTCACCATACTGAAATAGAATGAATAACCATCACAATATGTAAATAAAACCTGGAGGAAAAACTCCTCAATACAAATCCCACAACTGATAAGTAAACTGAAATAAATAACTAAAACTGAATACTGAGCAGTACATGCTAGAGTCTGAAAACTGAAATGTAAAAGAGGTCTCTAAAGAAATGGGCAACATGCCCTACAACTGATAGATAGTGACTCTGGAATCCAAAAGATGGAAGCGTCTATGAGCAAATCCCTGTAGCTTCCACAACCAGCTACAGCACGTCACCTGAATGAGAATCCTATGCTTGGTGTCCTTGTGGCTGGGCACCTAAAATGGTTTTACAAGAAAATATATTTGAAAGCAAATGGGTCAGAGCCCGAAAGTGTTATATTTTAAAAGCCTGCAAGTGCTTTAAAAACATTTAAAACATTAAATGCAAAGTACATGTTAGGACGTGCACTCACATTAAATTCTCACCTCTCGACTAACTGTGCACTCCTAACGTAAGTACCCATCTATAACTACCCTTTCCACTAGCTAAGTGACAACATAAACTAGCTAGACAACCAAAGGTTCTACCCATTTTACTCGGTTAATTTAACATAACAACGCTCGTAATTTAATAGAGGTTTCACGTAATCTCCGTTATTAAGTATGCCATTGATATAACTAACAGCTAACTCATTATATAACTCGAAACAATACCGGAATATTTTACAACATTAACATGAGGATTTCCATTAATTAAATGTATATTATTCATCACATAAATATACGATATAAGCACCCCGCAATCTAAGCTGTAGTGCACACATACTCTGCTATCCATCCCGGTACATCACGTACATAAGGATTACATATTCCGAATCTCTCAGGAATAGTTTACCGATAACAACATCACAAATAATGGAGGCGAACACAGTCACCATCACATGGGTCACGCACATACCCACGCTCCCATGGTCAGCGGACTTATTAATATCACAATAAGTCTTTCAATGACCTATGTTCATCAAGGTACCAGTCTATATCCCCCCCGTAGGCACACAAGGATTAGAGGGTCCTAAGCGAACGAAACCTCCCGTGATAGCAAGTATGGTAGGTATGTCATACAAACAATCCATATACTAATACTAAGTAAACACACGTCTTAGTAATACCGTATTTTAATCGTAGTACATATCGCATTCTTGTACTAACTAATTATCACAACTTATATTATTCCGGTTCATAATTATACGCGCTATAATTCATCCTCACATCGTAGTAGTCACTCACGTCTCAACCCGAAAGATTCATTGAATATAACTCTCGTATATGATTTACTCATCCCAACAACCCAAAAGTCCCAAATCAATCACCATATCATCAAAGGGATGCTAACTCTACCCTTGAACCATCTCCCGAAACTCCAAAAGTCAAAACAGTCCAAAAGGGTCAAACTGTCAACTCGTTAGAAGTCTCGTTCGAACGAGGCTTCGAACGAGTTTGGACTGTCAGGTCGTTAGAAGTCTCGTTCGAACGAGGTCCCAGTTCGTTCGAACGAACTGACCCTTCTAACGATATCTCATTCGAACGAGATATCGAACGAAAACCCCCCCTCGTTAATAACGACTGGTCAACTCGTTAGAAGCTCGTTCGAACGAGCTCGTTCGAACGACCTGGGGGCTGCTTCTAACGAGATGCCAGTTTCGGCCCAGGTTTTTCCCCAATTCGTTTTTCACCATTTATAACACTTCTAATCTCTCCCAAAGTCCATCCTAACAACGTTTTAGGGTCTATAATCAATACTAAACATATATAGTCACATCCTAACATGTTTCTAAGGGATCAATCCATCCAAATATTAATTTAATTTACACCTTTCTACACTTTTTCCAATTATCTCAAGAACATGAACCCTAACTACATATCATCATCAAATCCCAGAATTTAATTCGTTTTCTTTCCTTCTAATCACAATTATAATAAGGGAAATCATTTACCTATCATACTACATGCAATTCTCTTCACAATTTTTAAGTTCTAAACCTCAAACTACATGGGTTTTCATTCTCTTCCAAGAATAGTTGAAATTCATCAATTTCTAACATGGAGGAAACATTCCACGAATTTAAATAAGATTAAAACACTTGCCTTGGTTTGATTTCTGGTTTGGTGTAGGTTTGGTGAAGATTCTGCAGAGTTTCTTCTCTCCCAAGCTCTATCTCCAATGGTGGCTCAAGGTGGCTAGGGTTTTGATTTGGGGAAACTTAGAAAACCTAAATGACAACCTACGTAGCCTTCTAGGTTAATATGGGTTGGCTAATGGGCTTAATGAGTTAATATCCACATCAGATTTAATCTCTAATTTTCGTCACTTTTAATTCCTCAAAATGTAAAATTACCAAAATACCCTTTAAGTTACCGGTATGGCCTAAAAATACCCCGGGACCCAAACTATACCCCCGGCTAGTGTTTTCTGACTATCTCGACCCTTCCGGATGCGATGGCGCACTCAAAACGACCATACGGACTATAGATTTTAAATTCACTTTTAATATCAAAATATTATACCGTGACGCGGCGGTCCCACGCGTCTCAACAAAATTTCCAAAATGCCGTATATAAATCCCACGACAAATTTTATAAGACCAAGTACATATATAATCATATATGCACATAATCAAATACCAATTCACGCATTTAATTAATTAAACCCAAAAATAAATATAGCCAAAAGTACGGGGTATTACAATAGTATTTACTGTCATAGTGGAAGAACCAATGTTGGTCCAAATTGATCTTGGGTTAGGATAATTGTTTGAGTAGAGCACTGTTTAAATTATTCACTTATAATTGTTCAGAACGTTCAAAACACCTATCAGATTTTATTGGTGTTAATATTTTCATTTTCGTGGTCTTGATAAATCAATGGATTACTAAATTATATAGATTGACCATATAGATTTGATTGGTAATGCCCACAGTTCATGGTTCTATGTTCATCTATTTTGAATGAAACCTCCCTTTTTTTTCTATTTTGCATAAATTATTTCTATTCTAATTTGTTCTTTTTTTTTTTAATTTTGCAGGTATCCACCTATGTTCTATCTGGAATCTTTACCTCACTGCCAACCATTGCATTCATGAGTTAGGTTGTCCTTCCTTTTAATACTTTGTTAGTTTATGTTCAATTCAAGAGGGCTATGTATGTGTGAGTATACTTCGACTTCCTTTTCCATTTTCATTTCCTTTTAATAGTTATTTGCAACATGTTCTATGCACATGGAGGTTTGTGCCAAAAACCTTAAGAATGGATGGGGTCTTATTAAAAAATCTATGCCCATATACCATAGGAACGTGGATTTTTTTTATGTAGTTTCACTTTATTGATTATGGAGTCTTACTTAGCCATTATTCTCTAATGTTGGGGTCTTATTACACAATAGTTTTCTAATTAGGCTCAGTTTGGTGACTATCGGGTCTTGGTATAAAAAATAGTCATGAGGTATTTCAATTCACATTTCAAAAATCAATTATCAATGTGGAGTTTTTATGCTGGTCAGTTTCAAGCTTATGTTATATGGTTGAAGACCTTTTTTGGTATTTAGGAGTTCAATTATCATTGTGAACCTTTTATATTAGTCAGTTTATTCAACTTTGAAGGTTGGTGCGGATTACAACATTTGTTTATCATTTAATCCAACGATTTATATGAATTCAATTGATTTTTGGTCATTTATGCAGAACATATTTGCAAATATGTAAGCTATGGGAGCACATGGTGCATATCACATTTGTTGTGAATAAATTAACAAAATTTAGATTGTTTAATAGAAGCACTCAGAAGTAAATAATATTGGTTTGTGTTTGTGCAGCCGGGATTAAAATGCGACATTTGGAATATCTCTGCATTGATTTGAGATTATGGATGAATGATAGTTCGGGGGTATCTCTGAAGCTCCATCCCGGGGGTTTTGGCCTATTTTAGTAATAATCTATAACGGGGTGAGCCCCTGCAGCTCATAGACAGTCAGGCAGCTTGCTGAAATGATGTTACAAGTGTATTCCAGACAAGGGAATAAAACTCATTGGTCTTCCATAATTCATTGAATGCTGATATATCTAGAATGGAAGGGACGAATATGAATCAATTCGAAGCCCTTTTTCGAAGAGTCGATTTGGATCAGGACGTAATAAGTGTATCCTACAACAGAGGCAATACCCTGCTACCCTTCAATAGTGTTGCATAGGTATATGCATTTCATTATTACTCCATGTGCTATAGATTGAAACTGACTTTTATCTCCAAAAGTTCATGACTTCTTCTATCGTTTCATTCATCTAGAGACTACTACCAAGCCTCCATCAGTTTTCAGATCAGAAAATGCGTTTTCAGAAAATCCATTTTCATATTGGTATGCATTTTCAGATCAGAAAATCCCCAAGTGTTTTTTTATTTGGCAAATTTTTTATATCAGATATTTGGTATGCATTTTTCAGGATTTACAAATCGTTTCTCAAGCATCCAAAAAGAACACGGACTTTCTTTACCCCACTATAGAATAGGTAACTATGAAGTTTTCGTAATGAATGACAATATACTTTGCATTTTGTTGCTAATGCGCCCTTATAGGAAGTCTCTAGAGACATCACAGTGACGCGGTGTGTTCAGGTACCTCAAAGTGGCATGGATGTGTCTTAGAATTATTCCTGCTATTTAGTTTCATGTTTCTTCTTAGTGACTGATTGAAAATTTAAATTCCAAATTCATTATGTTCAGGTTCCTTAAAAGTATTCATCAAAACAGTTTTTTCTCACTCAAACGAAAAGTGAATCAAGTCCAAAACAACCATGATTCTAATCACAAATCTTGCATTCATAGGTAACAAATCTGTTAGAGTTAGGGATTTAATTGTTACATCTCTCTTTGAGAGATATTTACTAAATTTTGGGAGAAATGCTATTAGACATTTTTATTTTTTGAACTGTAAAGTACAATTTGAAGTACAATTTTTCATTATAGTTTCCATTTCTTTTGTTTAATAGGACTGACAACCAAAAGAATAAAAACTTATGATCAATTGCAAATAATTTTTTACAAACGGGTCCCTTGACTTTATTACTCTCTTTGTGTATCTCAGCCGATGTGGATCTTTTTACCTCTTCACCTTTACTTATCAAGCTAAGGAGAATTTGTAACATTACCATTCTACATCATGAGTCTACATTTTTAAGAAGTATTTCTAGCTAAGACTGCAAATGATCCGAGATGTTTTTGAACAATTCAGAGCTCAGATATGATTGAGCTCCGCTCAAGAATGTTCAATATGTAAATGAATCATACTGGAGCTAAACTTTGAAGACTATTTTGCTAAACGAGCAGAGTTTTTAACAAAGGTGGGCTTAACTAGATCATGAACATAAATCTTTAAGCGATTTTAGGTCTTAACCTGTAATGTTATGGGCTTAACCTGTAATGTTTTTAAGCTTTTAAGAGATTTTAATATAATTTTGTTAAGACTTTAAGCAAATATGTTGTATTATGTGTTAGATCTGATTATACTCAATGTCCAAATTATACTCAGTGTCCTAATTATATAATAAACTGCTGAAGGAATTGAAGATAAGCAAGGAATCGTCCCAGTTTATTAATCCTAACTAATATCGCTTTGTGGTATTAGGAAGCAGCAGAGTGTATCAAGGACCCATATAATTCTTCATCTCATAAAATATATGACCAATGACCATCTTTTGGAGCCACATGTTTTGATATATCAATCTTCTTATCTTCGAATAAATTATTGAATCTATCATCAATTTAATGACAGTTGGAAGCAACGTCGCTGCAGCAGCAGTGGGAACGAAGCAACAGCTACCTCGCTATAAATAAAGGCATCGTTTAATACAAGGTATGTTTCTATCTAACTGTCTATCCTACATCATTTATAGTTTTTCATTATCTCTAACGCTATGAACATATTAGAACATTTGATTGGGCATATGAATATGTTTCCATGTGAAATTTTAGGAACTAAAAGGATATAGCATGGACTGAAAGAAAGATTCATGCGTATGATATTGTTTTCTTATGGTAACGGTGATTTGTTTTCATCTTCGTGAATTAGTGCATCATTTTAGCCTGATAAACTTCGCAGATGTCATGAATGTCTTTGCATAAGTTCTTTTTTTCTTTTCTTTTTTATTTCATTCTCCCTCTGTAGGACTAATTTTTAGTTTAAAGTAGTGGTTGGATGTCTTTGTGAAACTGGCAGGGGCTTTATAATGGAGTAGGAAGCGATTTTATGACTAATTTTGTTGCCCCGACTTTCATTTTTCATTTTTATTTCTTGACACCTCCCCTCACTTCCTACACCATTTTTCATTTGTATTATATTTGTAGGTGCAAACATATGTACAATACAAATAAAACTTTGCTTTAGGTATGTTTATTAAAAACTTTTGCATCCAATGAAAATGCTTGAGTTTGGGTAAAAATGCTTTAAGTTGGCTTGGTTTTGATGAGGCGCGTACCTATTTAAGAGTCTTATTTGGATTTAAGTTTTGTGGACAGTTGTGATTGGCTAAGAAGGTTTGTCAATCTATATTGTATTTCATATTTTCGTCGAGCTTCTTATAATTATGTGAAAATGAATAAATTTTGAAATCATTATAGTACATATTTTATGAGTGTGTGTTGATTATTTGTTTGGTCAAAGAAAAAGATCATATTTGTTGTTATATTTTTTTTAACATTCATATTGTGAATTCTGTTCGGCGCAAATAGTTTTTTAGATTGTATGAAGTTTTTCTGTTCGGCACATTATAGCAGGCAGTCATTTTTTTAATATTGAAACTCGAGCCATAGAGTCCATTCTTAAAATTGTAGATATGGTGGGGCAGTTGACAAAACCCTCCTGTTAGAGCCGGCCTAATATTACAGATCTCAAATTCAATACATGCGTATATGAAGTGATTGTTGTACTGTGTAGTGTCCTGGACTTAAAATGCTGCCCCGTAGAATCAATGTTTGTATCTGCAGCAACCCCGTGGAATCAATTTATTAACTTCCTAATACCATAGAAACAACAACACATCCACTGCTGTTGCTGCAACAATCGACTAACAGTTGGCGTCGATTTATTGACATTTTTTTTCAACTTACATTGGTCCTTCCTATTGTGTTTGTTAATATTAGTTTACTTCATACGGTTAAATGTTAAGGATTTAAGTGCACTGAGCGATGCACATTATATTCGCCAGATGATAACTATTTGGGGCATTTGCGGTTTGTAGCCTCTCACTACTGAATTTTCAACTTTAGTGATGAACATGTCATAGGTTCTTTGATATTTGTTATTGTTAGTATTTGTTATGGGGTAGTTATTGAAGTGTAAATGGATTGAAACCGCCAATATAAATTTAGTAAATAAATGAACTTTTGTGTTAGTAGTGCTAATTTCTTGATTTCAGACTATTTTAGATCAACTCCTCATTTCTTGAAATTAATATGTGAATGACACGACATGAAATTAAACGTTTGAATCCGTAGATTTGTTATTATATTCATTTGGTTTATACTCTTGATGTATAACCGTGTACATATCATGACAAAATTCTTGATGTGAACTATTTCAGAATTAAGGATCATCTTCGCATATATCATGATGAAATCCCTCAAATTGACTTCCTTTGTGAAGCTACAACATTTATTGGGGGTGTGTTCGATGGAATAATGTACTAGACTTGAGAGATGTGATTTTGATTTGGATTTGGTTTTGGTTTGTTTAGCAACTATCAATAAGCAAAAAAGGCCGAGCGACCTAACGTGCGAGTGAAGAAGGTACATTTCCTAACATGTTCGAGGCTTTTACTTGGTATTCTTTACTTAACTAACTTAATTTTTCTTTGTTCGTGTAGGCATAGATTCTTATGATTATCAAAATAAAAAGAGGTCGTGGTTCGTATTCCGACATAAAAAAGCACTTCACCTTTATGGTCACTTTACGAGCCTTATACAGCATTGTCGCGGCCTTCATCATCAGTATGCATGGTTCAGAACCGTGGCCTACACGAACATTGAAAAGCTACTGACTGGGCACTCACTACAAGAAAAATCATAATTTATGTCAGTTCGAAAATTGACGTTATGTCAGACAAATGTAAAATGACATAAATGATATACATTTATGTCAGTTTAGCTTTGAAGGTGAAATTTTATTTCAATTTAAGTAAAATTGAGATAAAAAATAAACTATTTATCTCATATTTATATAGAGATGATATAAATATACCCTTTGTATTTTTAGTTATTTTAGACTTTAACAAAAACCTGAGATAAATGAAAAAAAGAGGCGGAGTTTTTTTTTTTGCATTCCCGCCCCCCAATAGAATTGGCTCCATATCAAATTCTTTCTCAAAACAAAAGGGTCAGCTCTCTCACATGTCTCTTCCACGGTCCAGCAGCGGCCAGCAGCACCTCTCTCTCGCTCTCTTCCCTTGTCTCTTCCACCTCTTTAGGCAGCGGCACCGGCGCCAGCGCCGACGAGTCACCATCTCCACGACAGGTACACGATTTGTCCAACTCTTACTATTTATCGAACTCTTACGATTTATCCTTAAGATTAATTCCTAGGGTTTCCAAAAGCTACACGAATTGTTCCAATGAATCAATTTCTTCAGTGATTTGATTTGTTCAGAGTTTTCGTCTTGAATCAATATGTTTAATGAATCAATCTCCTAAAAAAACTATTATAAACATAATTGATACTTAAGGTTTCTTCTCTCTCATTTTTCGGTTTTAATTTCTAAAAATTGAGTTTATGGACATGTTTGTGCTTGAAGAACTACTAGTCAAAGTGGCGAATCCTCTTTGCAATTATATTTTTTTAACCTATTTTGGTTTTTTAGATAGAAGGCAAAGCTCCTTATTATTGTTGATTTTTTGCCATTTAATTATTAGTTAGTACTTAGTTAAATTTCCCTTATTGGATTCTCATCTGGAAAGGGGGCAGTGCATGTTTGTGGTACTATATTATAAAATTATGTAGTGTTCTTTGTGAAAGTTCATGTTTTTAGTGAAATTTTTATTTGTGAAGTGAAGAGGTTTGATTTCCTTAACTTTGGTATATCTTATATATGAAATAATATGCACCATATAGGAATAACTATTATATTGCTTCATTGTCTTGACTTATATAACAATATGCACGGATACATCATACATGTATCTCTATGATGATTTGATCGGTCCATATATGTATGTGTATGAAGCAAAATATGATCAAACAAGTGTCTGTTATCAAAATTATATGAATTCTTGAATATTCTTATACACTCAATGATTATTGTGTTTTGTGATCTAGTGTTTTGTGATTAGACATTTGGATCGGTGATTTCATTTTTTTGAACTCGTCTCAAATTGCATTCTGTTTCTCCCGGCGGCTCGTGTTGTCCCGGCGGCAGTGGAGGCTAGGGTTTATCCGGCCTCCACCACTCAAGAACCATTTTGCTCCCAGTCTCCATAGAAGCATACAGAGGTAAGGAATCAAAATACATATGGTTCATTACAGAACTTTTCTTGGTTTTGGATATTTGTGCATTTGCACTAATAGGGGTTGAAGTTTTAGAGTTAGTAGGATTTTCTACAAATCAGATTGTACGATTTTTTAATGCCCACGTGAGCTTGCATTTACACCAGTAATTTTCTTTGATTTTGTTGATACTAGTAATGAATATAGCTCGATTTGTGTGATTTTTTGTTTTTCTTTATCTACATTTACAATTTCATACAAAGAGAATATAATTGTGGAAATCATGTTGAAAATCCATATGGATGATTGTATTACGATTTATGACAGTGAATTGATTGAAAGGAATGTGATATACATCTCTATAATCTTTTGAAATTTTAGAAATGCTGATGTGGTTTACGTGTTTCATAAAATTACCCAATATAATCATACACATTAATAATGTCGACTTCATGGGGTTGACGGTGATAGAAAAATCTAAGAAAGTTTTATATATGAATGTTTTGTCTTGTGAGTAATTTAGATTTGAAATTTTGTGATTTATTATCTTGTTCCAAGTTTAATGTGTTTTCACTCTTTTTAAGAACATTGATAATGTTATTGGGAGTGAGTTCATTCATTAGAAAATAAATTGTTACACCTGTACATAAATAATTGATCTTACTAGTGGGTTTTGTGAGGAGCGTCGTTATTTTGACAATGGGACTATTATTTGTAAACATATGCTATTAATGAGATAGTTCTTTTGGTTTATATCATTTATAAATTAATCACTAATGTTGTCTTTTGTATAGATGCGTGAGTGGTTTCCAAAGACCAATAGTAATTCTGATGACTCAAAGTCACACTGGACTTATTCATATAAATAACCCAATATGAGCTTATCCTATTGTTAACACATCCTCACTTCATTAAAGATAATTCATAAACTAGTCTCTATTGATATAAATTGTTAGAGTTTGTAAGATCATGTTTTTTTTTCTCCATGTTGAAGGTTATTCTATGGAATAGATTTGTTTTTGGGGATACTAAATAACATGCTTGCTCTGTTTAGATGATATGGTATATCATAGGCGATCTATGTGATTATGTTTTTCGTATAAGAATATAGTTTCCTTAATGATCGAACCCCTACCCAGCTGATAAGTTTATATAAGATATGGAAGGAAGCTTTGCTTTTGTTGTCTATGATATTAGAGATGGAAATGTGTTTGCGTCACTGGTATGTTTGTGTTAAGGTTGAGTTGATTGTAGAATCACATAATATGTCTATTTAAGTTTATCAAATGCATAAATAATCAAGATACTAAATGGGATAAGATTATCGGCTATTACTATGCACTATTGATGACATTCTTGTTTCCCATTAACTAAGATGCGCGTTACAGTTTAAAAATCATCTCCATTGTGTTTATCATTCGTATCTAGATTTAGTTTTATTTATCGGTATATCTTTTTTGTGTTTGATGTGTGTGTGTTTGGGTGGGTGGGGGTGGTGTTGTGTGACTATTATGTTGTTAGAGTGGTGAGAGTCAACACATAACATACGATATCATACCCTGTGTAATGAAATTGTATATGTGAGGATTGTAGTCATTGAAGGAACCCATATCATACCATGAGTTCACGATCAATTCGTAGAATTCGGGAGAGTTGTGCCTCCTTCCATTGGCTAGTGTCACTACAAGAAAAATAGTCATTTTTAAATTTAACATTATGTCACAAAAGGTTCAGATGAGATAAATAACATTTACATAGTATCATTTATCACATTTTGAGTATGAGTATGATCTTTTTTTGCCAGGCCTTCATCAAGTTGATCTTTGACACTCAGCGGCCATCTTTACCGGGCCTTCATCATCTCTACCTGTCTATTGCTACACACGGTGAACTATCCTTTTCTATATTGTGTTCTCTATTGCTATACACGCACACATAGAGGCACATACGTGCACAATCATGCTGAACATATACGTATGTATGTTCTGATTTAAGGAATTGTTTTGATTAGGAGATTGGCTGTAGAGAAGGATTTGTTGATTTGTCCACAAGAACTATTTATTGGTTGGATTCATTGAATACGATACCGAGTGACAAAGATAAGTTGTATATCACTACGTGAGTATAATATAGTTTTTACTTTTGTTTGACATGCATTATGTGTACATTATTATTGCAATCTCCTAATACACATCTTTGAATTCTCTTTACATGTAGTGGGATTAACACAATGAACATCGATGGGAAAAGGCCGAACACATCGTGGAGTTGTATTAAGGTAAATTCCATCATATAACATCTATGTCATTCCAAAGTAAATTAAAGAAACTCCCTTAAATTCCATCATGTATTTGACTTGTTTCACTTCCTTATGGATTCTTTCCTTGAGCTACAACTGGGAAAATGTAATTTGACTTGGTTGTTTCTTTTTGTCACAAAGGCTCAATCTTGAAATTTTGTATTGACATGTTGATGCATACATAACAGATGAAAGATTATTTTCGTAAATATTTAAAAGATGAGAAGAGTTTAGGATTTGTGGTACTATTTCATTCTCACTTCATCAATTACCCCTTGGCAACTTCTTAGAGACCAAAACAGAGATTGATTAGAAGTATAGGAAGTCATTTACTCCATTCCCACTTATATTTAAGGTAAATCTATCATCATATCTGTAGAAAACAATATGTTTTGATGGATATCAAGTTATGTATGCAAATACTTATTTCTTTTCATGCTCCATGAATCCATCCTCAATGTCACCATTATCTATGAAATTATTGGCTAAACATCTTTTGAATCATTGCTCCAGTGAGAAAGTGACCTTATACATTGAGGAAAAAATCCTTAGATTTTAAAAATACCATTTTTTTAATGTTCTGTTATCAAGAATAGTGTTATTATTTATTTTGAACTTCACCTAATATGCAACTCCACCTAGTATCTTTTATCTCTGGCAAATCAGTAGAACAAGAGCTAAAAATCTATCCTTAGTCTAAAAATTGATACTGTTGAGTTTTTTTTTCTTAGCCACAGAATGAAAGAATTTGGTGTTTGCATCCCCTTCACTAATCCACTTCACCCTTGATTTTTGACACAAGTAAGTTTCTTCTTTCATGAGTTCCTTCTCCATCAACGCCTTAGCCTTATTCCACTATGTGAAAGTTGCTTCTAAAAAGTTAGTCTGCGAAGCTACCTCGGCTTGGAAAAGGTTATTTTTAGCTTGGTTAACTTCTTGAAAAACATTTTTAAAGACATCCATGTTCCACATCCGAAGCGCATACTTAACAGCTTTAAGTTTCTGCACAAATTTATACATGGGAGGGACAACAGTAGTATAATTCAAAGTCTGCCCCACCAACTCAGAGAATGTGTGATGTTTAGTCCCACGATACTATTAATAGAGAGTGATCCGAGTGTAGTTTGACCAAATGATCCACTTTTGTAGTCTGGAAGAGATTGTTCCAAAACGTATTACTTAGATACATGTCAGGACTTTCCAAAATTCTTTGTGAAGTCAACCTCCGCAAAACCAGCTGAAGCCAATGTATATTTGAAATCATTTGCTGCCACTTGGTCAATTATATTTCGTTCCAGCTTGTCAGATTACTCCATAATAATATTTAAGTTACCACCAGTGACGATTGGATCACACTCATTATTAGCCAAATCTCTAATTCCATGCCATAGCTCCCTCCTAGTTTATCTATCACAACTACCATAAACTGCCATCATGTGAATTGGACAAGAAAGATGGTGCTACATACATGCCTCTTAATTTTGTTGGATATGAGTTGTTATGGGCCTTGTTATCTTGGCACCAATGTAATATCATGTTTGTCCCAATTGGAAGAGTTGTACTTTATTGATACCAATGCCAAAGGGGAAGTTTTAGCTGAAGTAAAAATATGGCATCGCTTGGCCATCTTAACAATATGCATTATTTACACACAGAATATTCCAGAAGACTTCACTTTGCCTAACTTTCAATTTTCAACGTTGTAGTGTGAATAAAGACAGTGAAAGTGGCACCATTCCAAACTGTTTGGTGCTCATGAATGAACATAGATCCATTAAATTTTGGCGAAACTGTGTTGAGTTGCTGTTGAAAAAAACTAACTATCTAGCGTTGGCTTATTTCTAAGACATAATCAATACAGCAGATGTCGAAGAATGGCAGTCTAATAAGGTCATAGATCTTCTGTCTAACCTTGAAGAGATATATCTGTGTAATTTGCCTAAATTCAAAGGAATATGAAAATATAGTGGTAATCCACTTTAATTTCTTTTCACGGGGACTAGCCTGCACTAAAGCACATATGGAATGGCCCTGGTTGGTCTTTTCATTTACACCTCCAAAACTTACGAGAAGTAAGAGTTCGTCGTTGTCACAAATTGAAAAATTGGTTCCAAGCTACTGTATCTCAAAAGCTCTAACAAGTGGAAGACCATCATGTATAGAGATGTGAAGATTTGGAGGAAATTGTTGCAAAGGAAAACAAATGGAAAAAAGAAGACTTAGTGGAAGATAAGATTGTTTTTAAAAGCCTCAAAAAGATGATAGTTTTTAAACTTCCAAACCTCAATGGAAGACTCATATGAGATTAATTAACGTTAACTATTCAACACAATATTTCTAAATTCAAAATAAATTTTAAAAATTAAACTAGCTAGTTGGACCAACATATTCTATTTCTCAAATATCTTACGCGAAGTACAAATTTTCCATGAGAATCCATCAAACATTCACTCTGGATATTACATGGGATCATAAAATCACAAGTTAAATTTCTTAAGGAGATTTCAACAATTAAGACCTAATACTTTTAGTGCTTCCTTACAATAATATGTCATCTTTTTTATTCAGGAAATACAGACTACCACCGAAGCAGAACCCATAATAGAAGCTGAGAGCAGGAATGCTGGAACGAACTCATATCTCTTTCCCGTAAGCCCAGAAATCATATTAATTTGACTATATTGAAATTAGTTCTTTCGATCAATTCTATTTCTTTCTTCTACTTTTTTTCTTTACTGTTCCTAACTATAGTGTCCCCTTTTAACTCATTCACACTTAACTTTGTTAGTACATGGGAGCAAGAAGTAGAGTGTAGAACACAAATTAAACGTATCTATAAGGCTAGCTACCAATAATACCTGTGTTATACCACTCTGAAGTTCTTTTTTTCTCTAAATTTTATTTTATATTGCAGCATTGTCATCACTAGAGAAGGTTAAGCTCTTTGTTCATGATTCGTTTCCCTATTGTGTGTCAGATTGTGCGAGGGTTGCTTCTTGCCAATTGTGTTTCCAACTCCCAACTTTGCGACTGATTTGTCTGCTCTAGGTGAAGTTCTTGTTTAGGGTTTACAATGTGTTGTCCCAAGGAAATAAAAATTGAATAAAGCAGAATGTAGTACATGCACTTGGAAATTCATCAAGGAGTACTGTTGGTTGAGTATTCAAATAACTTGTCTTTGTTGTGGTGATTTATGTTAATTTTCATGCTACTTCATGGTTTGTAAGACTGTAAGAAATAAATAAATAAAACTCTGCAATTTGTTTTCCAAATGTAATTAATGTTTTCAATTGAATTTATAAAAGTGATAAACAGTTTAGCCCTTTGGTTTTTCTGGGGATAATAGTGGATGATTGTTACTATGCCTTACATGGCAGGAGAGGGGTCAATGAAGAGAGCATTTAAGTTAGTTGATGAAAACTCTACAAAATTTACAAATACTACCATCTTCTTCTAGAATAAACATTATATATTCTTCCTTTATATTCTACCGTGCATACCTTATCCCTGCAGAAAATCAAGGTTCAGTGGTTTATCTTATTTGACATTCTGATTTTCATTTTGCACATTGTTGCAAAATTAACTCACAACCTTCAGATATTTGTTCGGCTTATTTCTCAGATTTAATGGTAGTTCTTATAATTGGAATGAAAATTGTAAAGGATCGAGTCTTATTGCAGTGTTCTTGAATAGTATAAGAGGAACATATTATGTACTTATATATCAATATCCTTGGACATAATCAAATCTCTCTTTGTGTCGGATACTTGAAAATATGTTAGTTGAATTCTCGTGCCAAATTAAAACATGTTAAACTAAATTTCTCTCTAACAAATTAACAAGCAATATGTACACTACTCAACTGCCTAGACTTGCATTTTGTGTCACAATATGGCATATGCAGGCATTCAGTTTTATGGACACTGAAGTTATCCGAAAAAAGATAGTCCATCATTATCTGCCTTCCTCGTGAGATCATGAACATGGTTGTGTAACGTCTTTAAGAGATCAGGCAATTTACGCGCAACTTCACTGCCTCTGTGACACAAACATATCTTATCTATAAGCTCTGAATCAATGAAATATCCCTCTTTGTTTTTGACAGAAAAAGAACATAATTGTGGGATGATCGTGGGGGTCTGCCTAGATGTGGGGGTGTACCTAGAGCCAGACATATACTCTCCTGCTATGTCTACGTAAATGGGAACTTGATGCTAGGTATCAGACTGGATTTTGTTTTGACACCCACCTCTATCACCTTGATACTACCCATCAATGTAGTGGTTGGAAGCCTCTAGAAAATATTCAAGGTAGAATATCTCCCTCCATTGCTGTTGTAGACAATAAGGTGTATATCACAGGTTTTTGCCAAGATCGGAATTACTAATGTTTTAGAAGGTCAGATTATCGATCCCCAAACAGGGGTCCAAAAATCTATAGCTCCTCGGCTTGTTGATTCCAACCATCCGTTAACATTCCTCGCTATTATTCCTGATAAAAATCTCATGGTTTTTCTAGAATACGCCTCTGCTCGTTTCTATTACTATGACCTCCGCTTAAAGGTTCTATTAAGTCTCCAATTCCAAGTTATGTGCCTTTTTATCTTATTTTTTTTCATCTAATTGTGATACATTTATACCTATCATGTAGTTTAAGGGGACTACCTTGCAGCCTTGTCAATACCTCAACTTTGTGACATCTTCGCACAATGTGTATTTTTTGGACAAAAATATATAACTCTTTTGAAATGAGATTAAGAACCAATCGTTATTGTTTATATTGGATAATTATCTTGTTTGTTGAGTTAAGCCATGTCAGCATGCACTTCTCTTTCTTTTCATTCATTCTTTTATTTTTTATGAGTCTTCCAAATATTTTGATTTTGAACTTTCATTTTGGAAATAATATCCCTTTGGTTTCATCTAAGATGGTGAAATATGTTTGTATTAAGTTCAAGTAGTTTATATTGAGGAGCTATTTGATGTAGTTTTAGTTTGTTCGTGTGGCAAATCTATGTTCACCTAGATATTCTTGTTGGTTTTTAAAGTCTGCACAGTTTAGATGTTGGGTTATCTCTCATCTTTTGTAGTTCTCCTTGTAATCAGTTGTTAATTTTTTTAGGATTCTCAAATGTAATTACAAAAATTGTAGGAAGAAGTATCTTTACTTAATTTTGAACTTGAGTGTAGTTGCAGATACATGTCAAAATTCACAAGATGACAATGACGAGGATTTATCTCTCACTTCCTCGCATTCAATTTTTATTCGGCGACATCATGTTGAGATTAGATATTGGAGGTCTCCACCATGGTATCTATGTTTTTTTTGTAGACCTCTCACTCATGTATGTTCACAATTTTGTGCTTATGTGTGCATTGGAAACAAGTACTTACCTTTTACATGGGATTATACAGCTGTTATCGTTGGTTAGCATGTTTTTTTTAATTATTTTTTTGTACTTTTGAAACTACACTTTTTTCAGAATTCTTACCATTACTGGAGAAACTAAGGTTTCCTTATATGGATTTTCTATTAAGATTGGATTTCGTTGTATATAAGGTGTGAGACCAGATCATTATATGTTATTGATGTTACGAGTTATTGGTAGGTTCCTACACACTGTATGGAATTGGAGTTATTTGGGATCACTGCGAGGCCACCTTCACCTCTATTAGGCTTACTATGCAAATATTATTGTTTTAGAACTAACAGAAATATGTATTCACGTAAAATTTTATGCAATGTCTGAATTAGAATATGTTCGAACACTTTTTATGAAGCATTTGAATTAGAATATGTTCAATTACATTATGTTTTGTTTGTAATAATTATCTTTAGAGTTGATCTTTGTCAATATTTCATATTATTTATTACAAGTATATGTCATGTTCCTCTGTATTTTTTATCCGTTGAACACTAAATGAATTCAGATTTTATATTCTAAATTTGCAAGTGCCGGAAACTACTACTTTGACATACTGAAAATTATTGGCTTAATATCAGGATTATTATGGCACCAACACCTCTCCTCTATCTCTCGCTCAAGCACAATGTTCATCGGCAACATCAGAACTAACACCACAGATTACAGAGTAATCCATTTCTTAAATACACCCTTTACTCAGTATGAGATAGATGCAGTCCACCTATACATGAGATATATTTTGAGGGAAAAATGAATCATAAGTGGAACCACCGGTGACATCGGTGACATGACCTGTGCATCAATGATCACTATTTCGGATTTGAGGTGAGTTTTTTTTTTATCTTTGTATCTTAGGCTTTTATTTGAAATTTTGGATTCTTTGTTCATAGTGGGTATGTTTCACCTTGCAAATCCTGGTATGTCAATGTGAATTGAACATTACTTTCTCATTCTAGTTGTATTTGATTTGCGATATATATTTTGTTATATCATTAATGTGATTTTTTTCTTATTACTTAACTGGATTATAAGTTCTCTATTATGTAGTTAGATAACACTTGATATGTACTTTTCATGCATCGTATGTCAATTTTAAATTATTGTAAGGTTTCTTAATCCTAAACCTCAGTTTCTTAATCCTAAACCTCAGTTAGTACTAAGAAGAGAAATTGAATACTGGGATCGCGTTGCTTTCTTTATATTTGGAATTTTTGGTTTCAAATTTTGTTGAATTTACAATATTACATTTTTGAGAGAAAATTTAGGGAGGTCCAAATGGCAGGTTAGTCCAATTTTGGCTCTTAGCATTTGGCATTATTTATTTTCTAGTGGTTTTATTGATATTTGTTTAGAAATATGTAACTCCTCGCTCCCTCTCTTTGTTTCATTTTTTCCAATCTAGTTTTAAGTTGATAAATTAGTAGTGGATTTTTATCGAGGCCTAATCGAAGGTTTTATGCGTTGAGGATGATTTTTTTTGTTGGCTCATCCTCGCGGGATCGCGACTGCGGTACTAATTTGGAAAACCCGCAGTGATATGCAAGAGCAAACAATTATACAATTATACGAAAGCAACGGGTTCCCGTCCTTTAGAAATTAAGTTACACTTTTTACACAGAGATCATTCTTCTTTTGGGAATGAACATGACTTTGCTGAGTTTGATTCTTCTAATTATTTTAATATTGGCTCGTTGTTGTGGGTGAATGTGACTGATCAGGGGTATTTTGATTCTTTTTGGGATGCCATCGAGGTCTGTTAGGAGATTGCTTTGCAACATTTATTTCTGAGTGCGTTCATCCGGGTTATTTCGGTCCTCGTGGGTTGTTGTTGTGGAAAAGTCCAGGGCGAAGTTCTTGCTCATCAATTGGGTTTCGTGACTACCCTTCCTTGTCTAATTTCTAGCTAGTATGCCGAGTGTTTTTGTGGATGACTTCCCTTCTTAGGAGGGGAGTGTGAGGGTTTCGTGACTACCCTTCCTTGTCTAATTTCTAGCTAGCTAGAATGATTGAATCGTGATTATGTTCCGTAGCGTTTACATCAGTACTTTTGAGAGTGTCATACAAATGTTTTTAAATTTGTGGGGCAACTGAAAAAAGAACCTAAAAATGAGATTGAAGATCAGAATATCCCTTATTGGTTCTCTGATTGCATGTCATTTGACTATTTACTGCAATGTAAAATATTCCATTCTTTTAATGAGTGGATTTAGTTTTATTGTGACTTGCTAGGGTGTTTTATTTTGTTCGATAAATTTGATTATTTGTGGGAGTCTACTAATCATTTTCTATCACAGGCAACTCTTAAAGCTACAAACAGACGAAGGATGGGAGAGATGAGGAAGTAGCTACTCTTCAATAAGAAATTGAGTAGTTTATACTAATTCTGGTTCACTTTTAGGTTCCATTGTATTCTAATAATATTCTTCTGATCATTATTTGTTAGAATCAGACGGTTAAAGATGAGACTGCAAGTGCTGTAGAACAACTTCATGAAGCTGAATCTGAAGCAAAAGCTCTTCGCACAATGACGTAGAGAATGATTTTGACTCATGAAGAGATAGGTGTCCTTTAAAGTTGGCATGATTTGTGAGTAGATGTTTAAACAGTACTTTTTAATACTGAAATTGTCCTTTTTCCTACATTTTAGGAGGAGGTCGTTCTGAAGAGGTGTTGGATTTCTCACTACTGGGCCTTAGTCGTATAGAATGGTAAGTTACTGGATATTGTATCTACTGCATTGAAAACGAAAAGTTCTAAAACTATATTAAAGTTAGAACTTTAATGGATCAAAAAAATTCTAAAACTATATTAAAGTTAGAGCATCCCACCAGTTGATTAGTATCGCTATGAATTAACAAGTCACCGTGGACAAGTTGACCATCATGTAGTTTTCCAATCGCATCACAAATTTGAATTGCAATATCATTCATTCATTCTTCAACACCCTTGGATCTAAAGTCGAGGAAAATGTCGACAGAGGGACTCAATACATACTCGAGCATTAGGGATGTAGCACAAGGTCTACTACATAGAGCACCGAAGTACAAACACCAAATCATCTAGCCTTTGTCATGCACCTAGCCTCCTGTTTGAGCAGTTGGATCAAGAAAACATGCATCGGGGCATTACTTCATGAGTTTTATTGCAAAAAAAATGAAAGATGTTTTGTATACTTTATTCATCAAACTTTTTTTGGGCTAAAAACCCCCCATTGAGCTTTTTTTTGGGCTAACCCCCCCCCCCCCCCCCCCCCCCAAAGGTGTTAGGCCTGCAACTTATTTCAGAACTTCTGAGCTGTTCAAAATCGGATCTGATTTCCCAATTTTGGAACAATATATACACTTTTCAATTTCCAAAACTCCAAGGAAAAAAATTGAATCGGACATCATTTTGAAAATTCTGTTTTCCCTAATTTTTGTCTAGTGTTAGTATAATAAGGGAATACTCCTTAAGAATATTCTCCCATTATTTAGGTGTGTTTTAGTAGTGGTTACATTTTGTCTATGTTGGGCACCAATTCTTGGGACTTTATATATAGTCTTGTAATCCCTCATTTCAGGATAGTTAATGATGACTTCAGAGATTTGTTTTGTGAGTGTATCTAAGTCTTACACTGCCGTTTGATTCAAAGTATTTTACCTAGTAGATGATGATGGAGAAATTTTCTCCCTTACTTTGAGAGAGACACACATTAATTTGCCTTGGTTACATTACATTACATTAAATTACATTTCATCAATTTATACTCTATTTTGAAAGTAGATTCTTGACATGTATTAGATGCATATTGGAGTGTTTGGGACTACTTCAGGGAAAAGTGTTTGGGCCTTTAAAACATTATTCTTTCCACCTGTAAAAAGCTTTCTTAGCATTATCCTTATATTTAAGAGCCCCCTCAATCAGTTGAAGTCTGAATTTGAAGGCCACATTGTTTGCATTATCCTTATATTTAGTGTATATTTGATTGCACCACTTTACATCTACCTAGGCATATTTGATTTCATATTTGAGGCATATATCTACCTTCATTCTAAGCAGAGGTTAATAGAGGTTTTGAATGAGGCAAACACTATGCAACCTTCATTATAATTGAGGCATACAATGTGTAGCCTTCATTCTAATCTTAATGGTTCACCAGTTGATTACACACTGTACACAATGTATGCTCTTTCCAATTACAAAGTGTATTCTCTGTTAATTAAACAATACCTGTTCAAGTTTAAACTTTCAATTACACAGTTTATGGATCATGCTTTCATACCATCATGTATACTCTCGGTTACCCTCTTTTACTTTTAAATACATAGTTTATGTATTCATCTTCTAATGCTTACTTATATGTTTAATTTTTTCTCAGGTAAGGATTCTGCAGTTTGTGTATTCCATTTTTACCCATTTTTTTATTTGTTCGATTTTACCGACTCAAGATTAACCCGATAACAAATGGGGAAGAACGGGCCAGATAACAAATGGGGCAGAATGAACCAGCAACCCAATGACTGAAATCAGACCAACAGCAGCAAAACCAAGCACTACCAAGTGAAACCAAACGGACCAAGAACTGCGAAGTGAAAATTGACCTAGCACTGCCAAGTGAAAAGGGACCAAGCACTGCCAAGTGTTGATTCAAAGATGGCCGCAACTACCTTTTGTAGGAGAATTTTTAAAAGGTTGCCCTGTATTTCAATTTTACATTTTTTTGGATTGGTTGTTACCCTTTGGGTAGATAGTCCAATAAATAAAGGAGACTCTGTCCATTTTTTTTTTTAATTGAGACTTTTTTTATTTGAGGCACAATGTAATTTTCTTTAATGAATATTGTATATTTCAAGTTATATATGAATTTGTTTGATGAAATCTAGACTATTTGAATATTGTTCGACTATTTATTATCTATTTACAACGGTTGATTTAACTATAAATAATAGTTGTTTATTGATGGAGTAATGATTTTTTATTAATTTTTATATCAACATTTATGTCAGTTTTGATAAAACTCTCATAAAAATTACTAAAATTGACATAAATGTGATGTTATTTATATCAGTTTTTCGTGAAAATGTGATTAAAAACATGGTGAATACCGTAGTTTTTATGTATGTTCTTAAAAACTGAGATAAATGTGATTTTATTTATGTCAGTTTTACGAACATTTATGTCAATGCTTTATATGTCAGTTTTGAAAAATTCTAAAACTGACATAAATGGTCATTTATGTCAGTTTTTGACTGACATAAATGATCATTTTTCTTGTAGTGGCTCTTTTTGAAACCTTGATTTGTTCTTTCGCAGTGTATGGTTCTTATATATTCATTTTTAGATCTATAGAAGTATGCATATAAAAGTGTGTTTCTCCTTTCCCGGCCTTCTAGCTTCCATCTCTGTATTTGAGATTTTTTATATTGTTGAATTTGTTGTTACCCCTTAAATAGGGTGATAAACAAAGGAGATTATGCCAAATTTTTTTAAAAAATTGACACTTTGTTTTTTTGAGGCACAGTGAATTTGATTGATGAATATTGTATATTTCATTTTATATGTGAATTTGTTTGATGAATTTAAACAATTTAGATGTTGGGCTATTTTTTATTTGTTAAACAGGGTGAATAGTTTCATAAACAAAGGAGACTACCCAATTTTTTTTTAAATTGACACTTTATTTTTTTGAGACACAATGTGAATTCGATGGATGAGTATTATATATTTCATATTATATGTGAATTTATTTGATGAATTTAGACTATTTGAATGTTGTTGGACTATTTGTTGTTTGTTAAGCATGGTGAATAGTCCTGTAAATAAAGGATATTATGGTCAATTGTTTTAAAATTACACTTCGAATTTTTTGCGTTTTGCTATTACGTACTTTGAAAAATTGTCGTCGTTTCGCGATTACGTACTTTGGAAAATTTCGTCGTGCCTTCAGGCACGGGCATACGCTAGTATATATATATATATATATATATATATATATATATATATATATGCATGCATTCATACATGATATATGTATATATATGCATGATATATGTATATATACATATATATACCATGCATGCATTCATACATGATATATGTATATCATGCATGATATATGTATATGTATGTATATGTATATCATGCATGATATATGTATATGTATATGTATATATATATACATATGTATATGTATGTATATGTATATCATGCATGATATATGCAAGGGCGGAACTAGTGGTCGGCTAGGGGGGGCTCCAGCCTGCCCCTAAAAAAAAAAAAAAAACAGTAGTGTTAATTATTAAAAAAAAAAAAGTAGTGTTAAAATTTAAATTCAGCCCACCCGAAATTTAAATTCAGCCCACCCATAATAGGAATTTTGATGATTTTCATCAAAATGTTTTAAATAACCTCAAAAAAATTCGGCTCGGGGGCTCCCGCCCCTGAACCCCCGACGTTAGCCCATCCCAGCGTCAAATCCTGGTTCCGCCACTGGATATATGTATATGTATGTATATGTATATATATACATATATATATGCATGATATACATATACATACATATACATATATCATGCATATACATATATATATGCATGATATACATATACATACATATACATATATCATGCATGATATACATATATCATGTATGAATGCATGCATGGTATATACATATTACATATACATACATATACATATATCATGCATGATATACATATATCATGTATGAATGCATGCATGGTATATATATGTATATATCATGTATGAATGCATGCATGGTATATATATGTATATATGCATATATACATATATATATACCATGCATGCATTCATACATGATATATGTATATCATGCATGATATATGTATATCATGCATATATATACATATATATATACATATATATATATATATGTACATTTAATATCATCTATTTTATATATACATGTTTGTCAATTTTGTCAAATTAAAAAAAAAATGTATTTAAATAGAAGTACCAAGCGCACACCAATAATTATAAATAGAAAAAAGTGAATTTTAAAATTGTATTTAAAAATAGCGTTTAAATCGAATTTTCTAAATACATAACCAAACGGGCGCTTAAATTTGCTGGGACGTGGTTCTCTTGATCTACCATTTTTTGTCTCTACCTGTGTTGTGATTTTGGGAAGAAGAGTTTCTGGTTGAGAGAGACGAGTAAGAAGCATTGATGATTCCTTTTTAACCTTTGAGTTTTCGACATTAATTATATTTTAAACCTCCCCTCTATCGTATTAGAATTATAATATAGATACAAAAGGCTCAACAACTTACCTTCCCATTGTGACGTGATGAGTTCACATCAGACATTTATTTTCTTTAATTTACTCTGCCATTAAAACTAAGCACTCGCCTTGCATCAATTCCCTTTAGTCAAGCCATTTAAAGATTATCCATCTCTTGCAGAATACAAGTTCTTACTTTTTATTGCAACTTGTGTTCAAAGGGGCACCACATAGTCCTTTGTTCCCCTCAAAAGAAGCTCTTGTAAATGTAGCAAACTGATGCCCTCTCGGAATTCTTCCAATCAATTCATTGTAAGAAAGGTTTAAGAACGAGAGATTTGAAAGATTTACAAGCTGAATTGGTATTCCCCCACTCAACTTGTTAACCGAGAGGTCTAATGATTTAAGGTTCTTCAAGCTTCCAACTGTTGTTGGAATTGGACCCGTGAGAGCATTGTGTGAGAAATTGACACCTCTAAGCCCTGTTGAGTTTCCAATTGTTTGTGGTATGATACCATGAAAGAAATTACTTGAGTAATCAATATAGGCTCCTGATGTGGGTAGTTTTAGTATTTGTCCATGTAGCCTATTTGAATGAAGATCAACATAATCATGTCGTTTAAAATTGTAAGGAACTTGAATATCCGAAAATAAATTGTTTGAAAGATTTAGAAAACGGAGTTGTCCACCACCCAGTCCCCATATCCAATTGGGTATTTCACCACCTATTTGATTTTTGGAAAGATCCAACATCATCAATTTTGATTGGTTCTTGAGATCAGGAAGTTGTTGCAACTTGCAAGAAGCTAACATTAAGGTGCCAAATTGTGGGAGAGAAGTGTCACTAGAACTACTAACACTTGCCTTAACCACCAAGTTGTTGTAGGAAAGATCAAGACTGTAAATTTTCTCAAGTTTTTTAAATTCACTTAGCTCAACAATACCATTGAAGTTGTTTGAAGCCAGTGTGAGGCTTGTGAGGCCCCGGAGTTCAAAGAAAAACTTGGGGATTGGTCCTTCTAGCTCGTTCCCACTCAAATCGAGGACCTCCACCAGACTAGAAGATGCTTTTGGATATTCATTGATTTGACCAGAGAAATGGTTATTGGAGAAGTCAACCAATTTTAGTGATGGCAGGGAAAACAAAGAAACTGGAAAATCCCCACTCAGAAAATTGTTACCCAAATGGAGAAACTCGAGATTATTGAGGCCATCAAAGTGGGATGAAGGAATTTTGCCTGTGAAACGGTTGTTATAGAAGTTCAGTAAGGTTAAGTTTCTGGACAAACCAAATGATGGGAATGGACCAGTAAAGCGATTAACCGAAAAGTCCAAATAAACAAGATGGGCAAGTTTAGATATTGAATTTGGGATTGGACCACCAAAACTACAAACTCTAAGCTCTACTCTAGACAACATCCTAAGATTACCAATGGAATCTGGTATTTTCCCAGAAAACTTTGTGTAACTAAGAACAAGATTTTGGAGAGACCCATTTTGAGGAAATTCCAGCAAAGAACCCTCTAGCAACCTATTATTTGATAAGTCAATGGTTTGCAGTGTTGGTATCAAGAAGAGCTTTTGAAATGACGTTTGGAAATTTTTCTTGGCACTAACGGATTCGCTGTTGAGGTCGAGGCCAATAATATGACCCACATGGTCACAAGTTATGCCACCCCATTGACAGCAATCTGTGGTTTGATTCCAGTTTGCTAGTTTGGTGGAAATGGAAGGATCAAATTTGAGGGCGTTTTTTAGTTGAAGCAACAGTGATCTTTGGGCATTAGGGCATTGGGCAGAAACTGATGTAAAGATTGAGGAAAAGGGTGTTAAGAAAAGTAGTAATAATGATAGCTGAATTCTCATGATAGAACTGGTAGATAGTGAAGTGAGGGAGTAGAAGGGGATGGTGAGGAGAAGAGTATCATAAAGATGTATTTATGGAGTTCGGATTATGAACACGTGAAGGTCAAAATAAGACACTGAACGCGTTTATCTCTGCGCATTTCTGCATTAGCTTTTACGTGGTATGCGCACCCTATCGCGGTGTTAGGAAACTTCTATTAGTTTATTATTTTTAATGATTATTTCTTATTCAATTTACTCAAAACATTATTCTAATTTTGGGTTGAATTATTTTTCACATTCTTTTAGATTTATTCGATATAATTGTAAGTTATAAGACATTTCTAGCTAAATATAGGTTTAATTACACTTTTTCCTCAATCTTTATCTCAATTTTCGCAACATTATTCGAACTTTTATTTTCTCAGTTAAGCAACTCAATTTATTTAAACGTTCCATAGTAGACCATTAGTTTAACGGTGTTAAAATTTGGATTGATGGTTATCGATATGAAGCATATTCCTATCTACAATGGAGTTGCATCTTGATCATAAAAGTTGAAAATCCTTATTTATGTTGGTTTCCTTATTTATGTTGATCGTTATCTCTTTATTATTCATGTTTTAATTAATGAGTTGTTAATAGGTCTTAGTGATTTCCTTAAAACTATGGACAACATGAATAATTGACCGAATTTAGATCATGCAGATGTTTATGTGACTAATTTATGATTAATTTGAATTAGAAATGAATCAAGAGAATTTGATAATTTTATATATTACATAAAATAAGGGTATCTCGGTATTTTTTGAAATAGATCAAATGTCCTATATTTTTTTTCAAATTAATTAAGCTGGACACATAATTTTTTATAACCCTTAGAAATTGGAGTGAAAATTTTCCTTGGACATATTCGACAGTCTCAATCAAGGATTTATAAATTTTCAATAATAGTAGGTTATCTAGAGAGAAATACTAATTATTGTAGTGGTCGGTACAAATCTCCTTACGGGTAATTTTGACCTTCCTAATTTGTTTTAAAAAGCTGATTATCTAGAGAGGAGGAAAATATATTGATATTAAAATCTAGTTATGGATTATTGGTTGTATACTTAATTGAATTGGAAAGCAAAATGCAACCAAACGGTGTGGAATGAAAGGATAAATGAAGATTTAAAAGTTGAAGTCTTGCACAGAATAAAGATGATAAATTGAGTGCATTGCTAAAGGAATGTGTCACAAAAGGTTACTTGCGTGTATAAGACGTATGCATCTAGCATGCACCCCATAATCAAATATAGTGCAAATCACAATCCAGGCACGCATGAGCGAAAGTGAGATTTATCGTTTATGACACAATGGGCGTTTATGGTGCTTTGAACGCTTACTTTTCACGTACGCATAGTCGGGAGTAGCAATAAGATCCTTTAATTTTTGACAAAGTCAATAAATTCGATGGTCTAGAAACGACTACACATAATAGGCGTAATATGCGCATGAGGATCGATCTGAATGATAATATTTTTTCCTACTTTAGTTAATGATCATTTTATAGCCGCGCCAGTTACGCTTGATTTGGAATGTTAAATCGCGATATAATAATTCAATTGATACAATTAAATGATTGTTGGAGTGATGTATGTGGGTGAACATACATCAATTTTGTTATAAACACAAGTAGAGACTATCGTTTTTTTAATCTACAAATTTATCATTCTTTTTTTATTTTTTTCTTATTAGTTTCATTAGGAATTCTGTGAGAGTTCTTCAAGTTTTCTATTTGAATAATCCGATGAATTTGTTGTATCTTTGAGATAACATGTGGCGATACCAATTAGCAACGTCATTGTTTTGAGTGAGACAAATAACACCTTGAGGACAGTAGATTTATATACCTTAAATCCACATTTTATTCTAATTTTCGACATTTGTAATGCATATTTTTTAATATAAAATCCATACTATATAAGTAAAAGCTAACACATTTCAGATAATTTATAGATTTTTTGAAATTAAATTTAAGTAATTTTTGTATAATTTCATTATTTAATATGAACAACAGAAGAAAAGTATGGTACAATTGGTGCTCTAATAATTGATATTTGACAAATTAATAATTTTAGTAATTAATTAAAAAAATAGGATTCAACTCTCATTCCACGGTGGATAGAAACTATTACAATATAAGGTCTTTTGGTATATTTTTTTTAGGGGGGGGGGGGGGGGGATTTATTGTGGTTCGTTTTATGGGGGAATAGAGTATGGGGAGAAGATTTACTAGAGCAATGAGGGAATTTTCGATGTTCATAGATGACATGGAATTGGTGGATATGCCTCTTGTGTGGGTGTGGGTGTGGGTGTGTGGGGGGGGGGGGGGGCTTTTACTTGGTCTAGTAATAGGGCTCCACATTCGTGATCTCAATTGAATCGATGTTTGGTATCTTCGGATTGGGAGGAGCACTTTCTGGGAGCAGGGTAGTTAGGATTACATAGAGTAATCTCTGATCATATCCCGATTATTTTGGTGACTGGAGGAATGATGGGAGAGGAGTACTTTTAAACTTGAGAATATACAATTGACGGGTGAGGGATTTATAGAGCGAGTGAAGGTGTGGTGGGGTAAATATCATGTAGAGGGTCCCACAGGCTACATATTGGCAAAGAGGTTATCTTTTCTTAAGGAGGGTCTAAAACAGTGGAATCGAGAGAGTTTTGGGAATGTAAGGGATTTCATCATAAGTGGTCCTTAAGAGATTAGGGAGCTCGATGTTAGGGGTTGTTGGTGTTATTTAGAGAAGAATGGTTGAGGAGAGAAGTGAGAAAATTAGAAGTGTGGAGGAAAGTAATCCATGAGGAGATCAGTAAGACAAAAAAATGTTGAGCATTGTAGTTGAAGGACTGAGAGAGGAACACTGAGATTTTTCCACAGGACAACGAACTCTCAGTGTAGATTCAATCATATAGAGAAGGTAGTGGTGGATGGAGTGGATTACACGTATGAGGCTGATATCAAAACAACAATAAAGAATTTCTATGAAGCCTTGTTCATGGAAGAAGACGATTTGAGGATTTCTCTTGACGAGGTAGAGTTTGGGACTATCTCGAGGGAGAGTAGTGAGGATTTGTAGAGACCTTTTTTGGAGGATGAAGTAGTTTTATGGTAAAAGCAAATGAGATGGGACAAGGCGCTAAGACCAGATGGATTCTCAATGGCTTTATTCCAGTAGTGTGGACTGGTGGTGATAGTTGATGTATTATCCCTTTTTGGGAATTTTCATGCAAGTGAGAGATTTCAACGAAGCTTGAGTGCTTCCTTTATTGATTTGATCCCTAAAAATGCAGGGTGGTGGATGTTAGGGATATTCGGCCTATTAGTTTGTTATGAAGTATTTATAAGTTATTAGTTAAGTTGTTATAAGTTGAACAGAGGAATGTTTTAGATCTTATTATTTTTTAGTCTCATAATGCGTTTTAGGGGGGAAAGAATATTTTGAATGCGGCTCTGATGACTAATGAATGTGTGGAGGAGATACTGGAAGCGAAATGTCAAGACTTATGCGCACACGGGATATCGCAAAGGCACGTGACCATGTGAATTGGCGTTATTTATTTAATTTTCTTTGAGGAATGGGCTTTTAGCAAAGGTGGTGTTTCTGGATGCAGAGTCGCATTACCAAGGTTAAGTCTTCGGTGTTGGTGAATGGAACACCAGATAGCTTCTTCCAATGTTAAAGGGGGTTATGACAGAGGGATCTGTTGTCGCCTTTTCTTTTTCTTTTAGTTATGTATGGGTTGATTATGCTTTTGACCAGGGCAGTGGAGGTTGGTAGGTTAAGTAGTTTTAAGGTGTGGAATTGGAGAGGTACTACGTATTGAGTTCCTCATCTCTTTTTTGCTAATGACACTATCATTTTTGTGGGGTGGGGGAGGCTTGGGCGAGAAGTCTCAAATTCATTTTGATATGCTTTGAGGAAGTTTCATGGCTTCATATCAATGTGAATCCGTGGTAGATGATTCCGATAAGGGGTGAGGGGGTCATTGCTCTGGCATAGGTGATCGGGTGTAGAGTGGGTTCTCTTTCGACTACTTATTTTGACCTTTTGTTGGGAGCTTTGTTGAAATCTAAGGCCATATGGGATCCACTTATTGATATGGTGGAGAGTATGTTAGAGGGTTGAAAGAAGAATGATTTATCCAAAGGCGATAGATTTTTATTCATAAAGAGTACCAATTCTAGTTTACCAACTTATTACCTATAAATTTTGTCATTACAGATTTCCATTCGAGGGAAGCTGGATCGGTTTAATGAGTAGCTTCTTATGGTGTTGGAATGAAGACGGTTTCAAGAATTTTTAGGTGAGTTGGGAGAAGGGGTACGACTCGGTGTGAGAGAGGGGAGCGAGAGTAAAAAATTTGGCTTGTTACAATAAAGCACTTCTGAAAAAGTGGTTATGGAGGCTTTCAAATGAGGAAGAAAGGTTGTGAAGAAACATGGTGGAGGCGAGATTCGGATTGGGTCATAAAAGCTGGTGATTAGATGAGAGGAGGTTTACACATGGGGTGGGGTTGTGGAATCACATTCCGAGGGGATGGAGGGAGTTCCTTAGACTTACTTCCTTGCACATGGGGAGTGGGGAGATGGTAAGTTTTTGGCAAGACATTTTGGGGGAAGACATATCATTAAAGGATATATTCCCAGTATTATTCCTCATAGCGAGTGAGAGGGAAGGATCGTTAGCAAGATATATCTGGAAGCATGAAGATAAGAGGGAGTGGAATCATGCGCTTAGAAGAAGACTAGGGAATAGATTAACGATTAGAGGAGGCGGAGGAGATTTTCGATTGGTTGGGTGGGAGGGGCTTTCTTCAAGGGGAGAGGATTATGTGTGGTGAAGGGGTACTGAGAAAGGAGTTTTCTCGGTGCGGCCTTACTATAGGGAGTTGGTACACAAAAGTGAGGTTGACTTTCCATGGAAAAGTATTTAGCATACGCTTTCTCTACCAAGAGTGGTTTTTTTCGCTTAGACATCTATGAGACAGGAAATCATGATTATGTGTGGGATAGTGAAGAGAGGAATATACATGATGAGTAGGCCTGTAAATTGAGCCTGAGAAGCCCGAAGCCCGCCCGCGCTATTTTCGGGCCGAGCTTTATTTGAGCCGAGCCGAGCTTGAGCCAAAATTTCAAGCCCAAATAAATTTTGGGACAAGCTTGAGCCGAACTTTGCAAAGCCCGAATTGGGCCCAAAGCCCGAACATTGAATATATAAATAAATAAATTATTTTATAAAATATAACATATTTATATTAACCAATTTTATATGTATAAAATATAATTAGTCTTAGTAGGTTTTCATTCTTACTTCCCTTGTTTTAGTTTAATAAAGTTCATAATTATATACTTTATTTTATGAAATATCAATTAGATATTGGTGTATACATTTTCTCCATGATGGAAACACAAGAAAAAAACACTAATTCAAACTTTTTTTAACAAAAAAAATTCAAATCGGGCCTGAGCGATGCGCGAAATATTTATAAGTCGAGTTCGGGCTTAAGTAGAAAAGTTTAGTTCGGGCCAAGCTTGGGCTTAAGCCTGGGTAAGGTAGTTTGGGCCAAGCCTGAGTAACCTCAAGCCTAGCTCACCCAACTTTAATGACGAGTATGTGTTGGATGTGCAAGTAGGCAGATGAGATGACTAATCATTTGTTACCTCATTGTTGGGTTTTTAGGGTATTGTGGATGATTATTTACTTTCTCATCATGGTGAAATGGGTGCATGTCAATTAATTGAGAGAGGATATGGAAGTTTGGGATTTCTGGACAATCTGAATCGAGACGAATATGAGGTGCTTTAATGGGATTGAGTCAGCAAGACTTCAATACAATCTTTTGAGCTCTTTGCATGCATAGTTTAAGGAGGAGTCCCAATTTTCACTCCCGTGCATGTTAGATATTTTGGGTGAGCTCGGGATGGGGAATTGATTATTGGTTTCTAGGTATACTTTAGTGTTGAGGGGAGGTTCGGAGGGCTTCTATCTAACCCATCACCATTTTTTGGTTTTGGGTCTCAGGTTAGACCTTTGTATATCTCTCATATATAGGTTCCCGTCCCTTTATGCATCTTTTGTTTTATATACTTTATTTACTTAAAAAAGATTTTTTTATTAATTATCATAATGGAATTTATACTGGACATAAATATATTTATGCATATTCATATTTGGGCTACCTCTTAGGTGCTAGCCACCTAGAAATGGGTTTTGAAATGAACAAATTGGAAAAAAAAATTATAATAAAATATCGTGACAAATCACGATCATTTTTTGGTCCGCCTTTTTAGCATGAACCTCAGACCTTTCATTTATATTTATATACAAACTGTTAATATGTCTGGGGCAACCCTATAATCATGTGCTAGGTATGTGATTGCACAAGACTCCAATTAATCTATTTGTTATAAATTATATTTTGAGGCCTCAACTTTTTTCTATCAATACACATAATATGGACCTATTATACCAACTTTTTCACAGGGTCTTGTTAATTTTTTTCAATTTCAAGATCGGCCCTGAATATATATCTCAAAGGATTTAGCTCACTTGAAAACTTAAAAAATATTTCAAATTTTATAAATAAATCGTTTATTAATATGAGACAAGATGTGACACCCCGCCTAATAAAATATCGGGCGATCACTCCTATACCAAATTAAAACAGGAGTCTCATATGGTTCATTCTCAATATCACTATCGAAAACTAATTTAATTACTAATAACTATTAGGCTGGCGTCAAAATTTTAATTAACTAATATTTTTAACTAAACCATTGAAATAAAACAATCACAACAGTTTATATGCAATAACTGAAATCAAAACAAAATAACCGAACACTTGGTACAATATAATAAAACCAAAACGAATGCCGCACTAAAAGGCAGTGAGAGGATAAATGAATACAGTTGGGACATCAACCCGAATGTTTCTAAAATACCTCTTATCTAGATCTCAATGATAGAAGCGCCTACCATAAACCTGCTTGCATCCACAGCTGTTACAGCAAATGTCTGACTCGAACGAATCATCATCCAGGCATCCCTACGTCTGGACACCTATATATATATAGATATAGCAAGAGAGGGGAAAAATAAAGAGTCGGGTCAGAGCCCGAGTTTTGAAAATATTTTAGCAAGTGCTTAAAATCCATATTTTAAAATATGATAGTTCTCATATTTAAATGGGTATCGCACTCTCATGAGATACACCTCACCCCTCTTCTAATAGTGCACAACTATCGCATACCTTTTTAAACAACCTAGTTAAGCTACCCTGCCTAACTAATGTATTCACCCATCTTCCAAAATCCTCATAAATCCGAGTACTAAGGACTAAACTTCTCCCCATTACCAACATTAAGTTACGTTCGTGTGTGGGGTGTCTCGCGAAGCGAAATCCAAACAAGGAACCCCCCTCCCGATACACTACTACGTGACAATGTTGATTGTCAGGATCCATTAGGCCCTCAGTACATGCCACATTTTATACCATCCCGTATATATATATATAGTTCTCACTAGAACCTATGATCCATATTCATATAAATCCGGATATAAATTTACCAGAATGAGTATATCACTTTATTCATTCTTTTTCACTTTATACAATGTTACATTATATGATATCTCATCTCATATCTAAACAATATACTATATGAAACAAGTATAATAATCAATCCACCGAGTTGTACTATAAGTAGATTAGTCATTCTCATCTACTAAGCGACAGTGGAACAACACAAGTATACATATATATTATTCTCAATATATATGTACATATATGGCACCCCTAGGCTAAACTGCGGTGCACGCATACATCACAAGTATACATATGTATATCACTCTAAGCACATATATACATCTATGGCACCCCTGGGCTAAGCTACGATACACGCATACTCTGCTATCAAATCCCTGTACATCACGCACATAAGGATCACGCATTTAGAATCACTCAGGAACCGTATCAATACAAATCACACATATTGGAGGCGAACATAGTTCACATACCCATGGGTCACGCACATACCTACGCTCCCACAGTTAGCAAACTTATCGACTCATAAATAAGTCGTTCACACTCCTATGTTCTTGAGGTACCAAATCTAAATCCCCCCAAAGGCACACAAGATAAGATTTTCCTCTTCCTACAACCTCCCGTGGTAGCAAGTAAGGTAGGTATGCCATACACATAATAAACAATAATGTAGGTACACATTCCACCTATATAAATATAATATCAATGAGGTATTCACACAACCATATGATAACGATAGGTATTCCTCTCACCTATACATATATTAACAACGGGTATTCATCTCACCTATATATAATCCCCATAGATATTCATTTAACCCATATATATAATACCATCAGGGTATACACACAACCCATATAATAAATCTCATACGTAGTATATTTATACCTCGAATATCCCAAATAATCTACGTAGAGTATTTCTCCTCACTCGAAGGGTACTACCACATTCGCATATCAAGACAGTAGATAAGGTCCCGATACTCTACCGGTCCAAAGTATTTTTCTCCTCAAATCTCACAATTTAAGATTCTAAAGGTTTCTCCAAAGTTCTGCAGCAACACTGAAAGTCTGCAGAGAAACGAACCGAACAGATCCCCCCACAAAATGAACCGATCCTATTAAAATAAAAAGAACCGATCCTATCATAAAAACGAATCGATCCCATCAGAAAAAGGGAAGCAAACCTATCACAAAAATGGAACCGGTTTCGTTATGTCAGTCCCACTTTCCATCTCGGAATGGCTTCCTTAGAAAAATTATTTTAAATCCAAAATAAATCAGAAAAATACGTGGTTGGCATCCACGCGACCGTATCAAAAATATCTACAACTTTCATCTTTTGACCAAGATCTGAATCGATTCTCTTCCTTGCCGAATTGATTCGGAAAAGACGGGGTTACTATTTACCTTCTTCTCCAAAAATTTCAAACCTCCATTACTATACCTCCAAGGTTTTTATTTTCTCTCCTATCATCATACAACCTCAATCAACACTATATACACACATAAAAAGGGTTTTAATCATCCTAGAACCCATATCCAACAATTAATTTTAATTAATTTCTAAGTTTCCCAAATTTTATATTATCCGTTTTAATTCACGAAAACTCATCCCAAAAATCTTTATAGTTTTACACACCAACTATATTATGAGAAATAAACACACTAAATAAATAAAGCAAGTAAACACTTACCTCGTGGATAAAATCCGACGACCCCGAGTCGAATCCCGCGGAGCTTGGCCGGAAATCTCCTTTCTTCCTTCCTCTCTTCTCTTTTTCCTTCTTCTCTTCTTGCTCTCTTCTCTTTATCTCTCTTAGGGCTTATATATGGGAGAAATGAGGGATCTCCCCTTATTAAACCCTAAATTGGGTAGATACCCAATTGTAAAATGACTCGTGTACTCAATTGTGAGTCCCTACTAGTCCAAAAAGCTCCAGAAACCCAAACATTACCCCCGGGTATGTTATTTTGACTATTTGACCATTCTGAAACCAACCGCGCACTCGAAATCTCCATTCGAGTCACTTAACTAAAATTTACTAATTAAACCCAACACATTCCAATACGTATGTTTTCCAATTAAAATATTATCATTTGTCGCTTTACCCAACTGCGACACGTAATTAAAATAATCCCACTCATATTCTTAGTCTCGTAAGAAAATATGATCCGTGTAAATATTAATATGACACTTACAAACTAATATTTACTATTCACTTTATATTCTAAATTTATTTATTTACACTCATAAATTCCAAAATTACTATTCACGATAATTCCTTAAATTACTAAATTACGCCCACTTTTGTAATTTAGAAATTTTTAAAAGTACGGGGTATTACATACTTCCCCCCTTAAAAAAGAATTTCGTCCCCGAAATTAGGACAATAACGGTACTAAAACTTAGGATTTTTAAAATCACAAAGTAGAAAGTTCCCCAAGTATGCTCATATATATATAGTCTCATCATCCCTATATATATATATACTAATCCTGCATCCCCGGGCTAAGACCCATTAGCGCACCTAATCATAATAATCTTTCACCACCGGATTAACACCCATTAGTGCACTTAATAAAATTTTACACCCTCGGGTTATCACCCATTAGTGCACTTAACAAAAATATCAAATAATAGGCATACACACATCCTGTTAAGATTCATAGGCATATTCCCAACCCAATCATACACTTCTCATACGTATTTTATTCTCATCGCTATGTATAGTATAAATATGTAGATTACTATCTCTCTCGTAATCTCCAAGGTACATTATCTATACCGAATAATTAAAGTATTAACTCTCATATACTCTTCTAGAATTTGGTACTTCATACACCCCTTCTTTTTTTGGAGTATGCTAACAATACAGTCATGCACAAGCCACTCGGCAACGCTCGTTCAAGTAAGACTCCGCTATACTTTCTCACAATAATTTGGTATCCTTTTTATCAAGAGGTACCGTTTAAATGGCTTTCCACAGCCTTTCAACCCATCTCAAGTGTACTAGCTCTCGTTGCACATATATGCTTGAATTATCGTCATTCTCACACGACATTCAATCTGGCATACCATTTTAACCTTGTTTATAGCTCCCCCTCATGCATATATTCTACACATTCATTTTCATGTCCTTTTATCTCGGACATCTTTGGAACTAACTAACCAGGGTGCCCATACACCCTATCATTTGTGCATATCTGCATAACCATTGTAAATGTCCAACACGTAACACTCTTCTCTAAACAATGGGCCCCATTTTCTCAGTCTGTTACTAACACCTGGATACCCTTAACCCGAATAATTCAAAATTAAATTCTTCTGATACCTGGAAATCCAATCCTTCTTAAGGTTAACCCACCAATCTTCTTGTGGTTAACTCACAACAATCTTCCTATATTAGCACCACTAGTCCTACTGGCCTTACCGCGTGCTAGTCCTAAGATAAAGGTGTTTCCAACCCACATAAAATGAGTACTATCCTAACTATATCTCTAGTGCCCAAGACCTCTCTCAACTTCTGACATTTGCTCGGTTTCATGCGTGGGACGTCTCGCAAAGAGAAATCCAAACAAGGAACCCTCCCGTTACACTACTCCCTTGCATCGTTTATCATCGAGATATAACGGCCCAAGGGACACCAACGAGACTAACTAAATCCTTCCTCGCTAACCTACTAATGTACTTCTACCAATATGTCCTTCCATCTTAACGAAATGAAAAGTCCAGCTAATCAGGGCTCCTATTCTATGAAAAAAGTGCTATGAACATTATACCCCACAACATATTTCCTCTGAATTTGCCTTCTCTTCAAGGCCTGACTATAAGCCTCAAATCAATTTCCTTCACCTTGCCTCACCCATATACTTATGGTGAGAGAAACATTTCCAGTGCTTTTCCACAGCACATGTACTTTTTATTAGCCCCTAATCATCACATGACTCTTGGCTAATTTCATCAAACCAACATCCTAGTATACAGTAACATCTCTCCACTCCCAACGTCGTTACGGTTCATATGTGGAGTGTCTTGTTAGCTTCAAATATGCAACCGGGATAATCCCATCCCATATACCAACAAAATATGGTCAGAACTCTTAATTCTATCAAGGATCCATACCACAAGCGCTTGCACTAACAGTAAGTCCTTTGTGCGAACAACAACAAGCCTAAACTCCCAGTTTGACTATAAATCCTGCATACCTTAAATTATATCCATAAGGTCCCCATGCACCAAAATCATCGTAATGAAACATCTCCTCTTCGAAGTTCCATCTAAACACATAATAAAGGCGAGCTCATCCAGAATTTATTTCGCATTCTATTCTTTATTATATACGTATATATATGTTTCACATCTGATATAAATATATATACAATATACTATACACATCAAGTATATCCATACTTATATATCATACACTATATAAGTATAATAACCATACCTCAGAGCTATAACTCAATGGTTCCAGTCTCTCAATGCTATCATCTTCCAGGGAATTACTCACACACCATCCTGGGTACCAATGGGCGGACTATCACACTGACTTGGTAAAAACCAAATCACAACGTATGGAAAGCGGTCATAATTCCTCACCGGAAATAAGAACGAAACATACCCACCACATTCACCCCTAATAAAAATCACACAATATAAAATCGACACTATGACCTGGGGATCATACGCTCCCTGCTCCTCAATCTAGGGGCCTCACCAACATTGCGCAACTTCCCATGTAGCACTAAAGGGGTATGCTTCACATAAATATATCAATCACACACATATATATTTATAATTACATCATATATATACTATCTCAGATACTATCTCTCTCTCTCTCTCTATATATATATATATATCATCAAATCCATCTATCAATGCCTATCTCTCTTAGCATTAGCCGGTAATCCCGAATATATATATTCGATTTAATTCCATAAGAATTCACTTACTTATAATATAAATAAATACTAAGCTTATCACAACTAGCTCGTATCCCAATACATCCAAAATTCCCATTCGAATCCCAAGAGTAATTATCCCATTAGACTCTTAAAAATCATAAAGTCTCATAACTTTAATGTTATGGAAGATTTCACACCTTGCACTGAAACACCTATAACTCACTCTACTGAAGTCCAATTACTAGTGAGTCTATCATTCCACTGAAGAATCCTCTTTATCCATTATACCTTCCTTACTTCGGTACTAAGTTCACTTAACCATGTCACTCTTTATTCACCGTCGGTCTCTAACCGATCCTTATGTGAATATCTTAGAAACTGAATTCTCTTCATTCCTAATAAATCAAAGGAATTTGCAGTTAAAACCATCCATAAGATTCTTTTATAAGCAAGATATCCTGCTTCCCTAAATATGGTGACCACCGTTCCCACCATTTCAACATTTCCCCAAAAAGTGAAAAAAATTTCCCCAAATTTTCACATCTGGGCATTTCCATACCCTGCTCAAAGCCAAAGCTTCTGAGCCTTCTACTACCTTTGGATAACACTACACTGCTTCCGCCTAGATTAACTTTAACGTACGATCCTTATCAAGGATCCTTTCAAACTTTTTCCCTATCTAACTTCACTGGGTAATCCATGTTTAGCACTACTCTCTACTACAGCAGTACACAGATAATTATAACTACTATACTTTAGTAGTCGTTGCAACAATCCATGACAATACTACAAGGTGAGTTACCTCTTTCGTGGTCCTCATTCCCAACTTCAACTTACAGCTCTAACAAAGCCCCGCCTCCTGTTGCCCTCATAATGGCCTTCCCTAGTCGCCCTTCATCGATCAGCACACTAATCTTGAACGAGCGCACAAAAGATTTACTATAATCTTTCATAATAGTAGGAGAACAAAATCTCACAAGAGGAATCAACAATCCTAATAATAAGGCTCTATGTCAAATCAAAAGCAACGCTGAAAGCGTAGTACGTCCGCACAGAAGAGGACATTAGAATCTGATGCTCTGATACCACCTGTGACACCCCGCTTAATAAAATACCGAGCGATCAATCCTATATCAAATTAAAATAGGAGTCTCACATGGTTCATTCTCAGCATCACGGTCGAAAACCAATTTAATTACTAATAACCTATTAGGCTGGCACTAAAATTTTAATTAACTAATCTTTTTAACCAAACCATTCAAATAAAACAATCACAATAGTTTATATGCAATAACTGAAATGAAATAAAATAACTGAACACTCGATATAATATAATAAAACCAAATCGAATGCCGCACTAAAAGGCGGTGAAAGGATAAATGAATACAGTTGGGCCATCAACCCGAATGTTTCTACAATACCTCCTATCTAGATCTCAATTATAGAAGCATTTACAATAAATATGGTTGCATCCATAGCTGTTGCAGAAAACATCTGACTCGAAGGAATCATCATCCAGGCGTCCCTGTGTCTGGACACCTATATATATATATATATATATATATAGCAAGAGGGGGAAAAAATAGAGAGACGGGTCAGAGCCCGAGTTTTAAAAACGTTTTAGCAAGTGCTTAAAATACATATTTTAAAATATGATATTTCTCATATTTAAACTGGTATCGCACTCTCATGAGATAGACCTCACTCCTCTTCTAATACTGCACAACTATTGCGTACCTTTTTAAACAACCTAGTTAAGCTACCCTACCTAACTAATGTATTTCACCCATCTTCCAAAATCTTCATAAATCCGAGTACTAAGGACTAAATTTCTCCCCATTACCAACATTACGTTATGCTCGTGCGTGGGGTGTCTCGCGAAGCGAAATCCAAATAAGGAACCCCCCGATACACTACTACGTGACAATGTTGATCGTCGGGATCCATTAGGCCCTCAGTACATGCCACATTTTATACCATCCCGTATATATATATAGTTCTCACTAGAACCTAAGATCCATATTCATATAAATCCGGATATAAATTTACCAGAAGGAGTATATCACTTTATTCATTCTTTTTCACTTTATGCAAGGTTACGTTATATGATATCTTATCTCATATCTAACCAATATACTATTCGCAACAAGTATAATAATCAATCCACCGAGTTGTACTATAAGTAGCTTAGTCATTCTCATCTACTAAGCAACAATGGAACAACACAAGTATACATATATATTATTCTCAGTACATAAGTACATATATGTCACCCCTCGGTTAAGCTGCGGTGTACGCATACATCACAAGTATACATATGTATATCACTCTCAGCACATATATACATATATGACACCCCTAGGCTAAGCTGCGATGCACGCATACTCTGCTATTAAATCCCTATACATCACTCACATAAGGATCAGGCGTTTCGAATAACTCAGGAACCGTATCAATATAAATCACACATATTGGAGGCGAAGATAGTTCACATACCCATGGGTCACGCACATACCTACGCTCCCATAGTCAGCAGACTTATCGACTCACAAATAAGTCATTCACAGTCCTATGTTCTTAAGGTACCAAATCTAAATCCCCCAAAGGCACACAAGATAAGATTGTCCTCTTCTTATGACCTCTCGTGGTAGCAAGTAAGGTATATATGTCATACACATAATAAATAATAATATAGGTACACATTCCACCTATATAAATATAACATCAATGAGGTATTCACACAACCATATGATAACGATAGGTATTCCTCTCACCTATACATATATTAACAACGGGTATTCATCTCACCTATATATAATCCCCATAGGTATGCATTTAACCCACATATATAATAACATCAGGGTATATGCACAACCCATTTAATAAATCTCATATGTAGTATATTTATACCCCGAATATCCCAAATAATCTACGTAAAGTATTTCCCCTCACTCGAAGTGTACTACTGCATTCACATATCAAGACAGTAGATAAGGTCCCGATACTCTAATGGTCCAAAGTATTTTTCTCCTTGAATCTCACAATTTAAGATTCTGAGGGTTTCTCTAAAGTTCTGCAGGAGCACTAAAAGTCTACAGAGAAATGAACTGAACCGATCCCCCCACAGAACGAACCAATCCTATCAGAAAAACGAACGGATCCCATTAGAAAAGGGAACCGAACCTATCGCAAAAATGGAATCGGTTCCGTTATGTCAGTCCGAGTTTCCATCTTGAAACTTATTTCCTAGAAAAATCATTATAAATCCAAAATAAATCAGAAAAATACGCGGTCGGCGCTCACGCGGCCGTATTGAAAATATCTACTACTTTTATCTTTTGACCAAGATCTAAATCGATTCGCTTTCTAGCCGAATCAATTCGGAAAGGAGGGATTTACTGTTCACCTTCTTCTCCAAGAATCCAAAACCTCCATTAATACACCTCCAAGGTTTTTATCCTCTCTCCCATCATCATCCAATAATTAATTTCAATTAATTTTGAAGTTTCCCAAATTTGATATTATCCGGAGTTTATTCATTAATCTTCCAAAAAAATTATTTTGATTCACGAAAACTCATCCCAAAAATCTTTATAGTTTTACACACCAACTATAATATGATAAATAAACACACTAAATTAATAAAGCAAGTAAACACTTGCCTCGTGGATAAAATCCGATGACCCCGAGTTGAATCTCGCGGAGCTTGGTCGGAAATCCCATTTCTTTCTTCCTTCCTCTCTTCTCTTCTTTCTCTCTTCTCTTTCTCTCTCTTAGGGCTGATATAAGGGAGAAATGAAGGCTCTCCCCTTATTAAACCCAAAATTGGGTATATACCCAATTGTAAAATGACTCGTGTACTCAATTGCGAGTCCCTACTAGTCCAAAAAGCCCCCGAAACCCAATCATTAATCCCGAGTACTTCATTTTGACTATTTCGATCATTCCGAAACCAACTGCGCACTCGAAATCTCCATCCGAGTCACTTATCTAAAATTTACTAATTAAACCAAACACATTCCAATACGCATGTTTTCCAATTAAAATATTATCCTTTGTCGCTTTACCCAACTGCGACACGTAATTAAAATAATCCCACTCATATTCTTAGTCTCATAAGAAAATATGATCCATGTAAATATTAATCTGACACTTACAAACTAATATTTACTATTCACTTTATATTCTAAATTTATTTATTTACGCTCATAAATTCTAAAATTACTATTCATAATAATTCCTCAAATTACTAAATTACGCCCACTTTTGTAATTTAGAGATCTTTAAAAGTACGGGGTATTACACAAGAAAGGTTTTTTCTCTTCCTATAATTAAATTGTTTATTTGTACAATATCTTTCTATATTCTCAATCTTTATATATATATATAGGTAAATTGCAAACATTGTTTAAATTTTCGAAGTTTGGTAATAAATTTTTCTAATATAACTATGATACAAATCAAACCTATGAACTATGCACTTCGCTGCAAAGCTATAATTCAATGGGTTTTATCAATTTTTCCTATTATTCTTTAATATGCAAGAGCACCTTTAATACGGTAGTATTAGAGGTGTTAATGCACAACCTTACAATTAATGACGAAACCACATTTTTCTTTACTCTTGTTTTCTTTCAACGAAGGAGCCTCTCTCCCTTATATGCCTCTTTAGTTTTGCATTAATGTTTTTTGGGAGAATAAAAGTCAGCATTATTTGCTTCTCCTCCAATAATTTCTCTCGCTTCTAAATGTTTTCTCCTCAATATCAAAGCATTTAATATCCTCTCCCCCAACCAGTCCCTCTCTTTTATTTTATTTTCAGTTCAGCCTAACCCCTCATACTTTGAAGGCCGACACATTAGAGGATGAAGTCAATTTTATGTTAACTACTCCTAATTCCAAGATATTGTGGAAGTAGCATTTGGAAGCTAGGGTTTGTCCACCTCAAGAAATGGGAAAAGGAACAGGAATCCTTGGTAAGAGGACCAACAAGACTCACACACTGTGCGTGATATGAGGACATCTTATCTTCCACCTCCAGAAGAGTCGTTGCTCCGCTTATTCCTTTCCAGCCACTCACGTCAGAAAATATAACTGGATCGTGAAAGAGATCCACTAGAAGACCACATGAACTAGTCGTATGAGGTACCTCTGCTATCTCCCACGCAAGTTTGAGACTAACTTTTGAGAAAGTACTCAAGCTCCTCCAAGGAACAAGGGAAATGCCACAATAACTTAAGGGGGTTCCAAAGACATGTTTAGGTCTCTATTAGATTCAGGTTGTCTTTAAATTTACGAGGACAAGTGTTGGAATTTTTGTTGTGCTGGTTATTATTAATCAAGACTATTATTATTTTGGAGATTTCGAACGAGTAGTGTGTTATTATTAAAAAAAGATATTGTGGAAGCTAAATATAAAATTCCCCAAACCCACTGATATTATAAAAGTTTACATAGGCTTCTAGAGATCTACTCCCAAGTTCAAGATCTTGTGGAAGCCAAGTAAAGCCAAGTTTTTTTTTTGCTAACTTGAACCAACATCAGGTCGGTTAATCCAGAATGCTATTGTTTTTTTTATTTGACTTAATACATGTTCTCTGAAAATAAGTTGGGTTTGCTTATGTTTGTAAATAATGAACAATTAATCACATTATGTGCTTTGAATGACGTCTTGGTGTTTATGAGTTGTACTCACATTTTATTTTAACCTTTATTTTGGAGTGCATCTTTTTTATGAAAAAAAAATTATCTTCTGTTGAATATTGTTGAGATGCAGGTGATTCTATGGATGACCTTGATTTGCATATTTCGATTAGCTTCTTCTTTTCTCCCTTTGAGTTGGTGGAGTTGTTTGTTTGCGAGATAGATCGACGATGTCTATTTTTTTCAATCTATTGGTTTTAAGTTGTGTTTGTGATAACACGTCACTTTTGTTTTTTTACGTTTGTTGTGGAACATGTATGTTGTAAAGTTGTGTTGGGTTTCTTTATCTCTTTATTGGGCTTTGTTCCTTGTTGTTGTATTAATTTACATTTCATAATATATATATATATATATATATGTATGTATGTATGTATACACGCGCGCGCGCACGCACACGTACACATACACACATATACAAACATACACACACATGCTATACATGTTCATAAACTATATATCACTGGGTACGTGTATAACTCCCTTCTATAAATATTTTTCTAATGTATACTTTTTGACTTCATATATATGTAAATATATTTGCTTCCAAGTGTTTAACAAAAATGTTTGGTTGGTTAGTTTTTAATTTATATGTAGATTCTATCAATATATATTTAGATTTATTTGGTGTGGTCCATTATACATTATAAATAAAGGAGCATATTGTTCACATAAAGATCAGTGTGCACATAAAGATCTACCACAACATATAATTGGCATATTATTGGTCGCCGGTGCATGGCAGGATTGTATGCTAATTAGTAGTATAGAAGATCGAAAGAGGATATATATAATAATGCTGTTGTGTGGACTAATCCTCATTTTAAGAATGCGGATCGGACATGTGTCACCTAACGGTGCACCTAGAAATTATTGCCTAAATTATAGTCAAACTCTCTCTCTTTTTTGGGCTCACCGCCATGTGATACATGTTCAGTCCGCACAAGAACATGACTGTATATATATATATATATATATATATATATATATATATATATAGAGAGAGAGAGAGAGAGAGAGAGAGAGAGAGGTCTGGCTCCTATGCATATTTTTCTATGCGGATAGAACGCGGATTAGCTAGTGTCCAAATAAGTCTTAGGACCGGGTTTGTCTTTGATGGGCCATCTAGGGACCACCTTCTCTTTCTAAGGTTTTTGGGAATATAAATTTCTACCCCAATAATTTTTATGGTCTTTCAAGCTTATTTTAAGGCCTAATGAATCTGGAAGTCTAAGTGTAGAGGTTTTAGGGCTACTACTACTTCTCAAGCTTCTTCTGTCACTATCGTATTGGACTTCTGAATAGTGAGGATTTCTTATATAAATAGTTTCTTCAGGGAGTCTAGAAATTGCAAGCGGTTTTGCAAAAAATATTCTAGTCTTAAATACCTTATACGGTATTGCGGGTTTATTAGTCTAGTTTCTTTATCTATTTGATTAACAATATCAATTATATCGTTATTTATAAATTCGTCTAATTATTATCACCATAAGATGACAAAATTCTATGATATGTTCTAGAGGCGGTTGTTTATACGTTTTTAAGGAGAGGACGGATTCCTCCAGCTCTAATTAAAAATAACTTTGGTTTCTGCTAGCCTTTTTTGTCTAATAAATTTTAATACGTCTATACTGTTATGAAGTATACTAGTATATTCTTGATATTTTTCAGGTCTTGACAGTTCTTCTGCAAAATCTGCAGTTCTTAATTTTTGTCTAAAGAGATCACGGATCCCTATTCTAATTATTTCTATTCTAGGTACTTAATGGACTAACCACTCAATAACCTGGTCCATATATTTGAAACTACCACCTGCGTATGTTAAAGAAGATTCTATAAGTTCTTTATCTTTAGGGTCTATAAGATTCCAATCTTGAATTTCTTTAGTTAAGTCTAAATTTATTTGATTAACAAATGCTAAAAAGTCCATAGTGATTTGTAAGCTCATGCAAGTTTCTTTTTAAAATAATAATATGTAAAATAGTTAAGGGTTTGGTTCGAGTTATACCTTCCTTTTGGTCTGCAATATATTTGTCTTTCTTCCTTCTTCTCTTCAGCTTTTCTACTATTCTTCTTCGATCTCGGCCTCCTACAACTCTCTCTTTATGTGTCGCACCTCAATCCACTATTTTGGCATTGTACCCATTTTTTGCTTGTACGCCCTCACGCCTAACACCCACCTGGCTAGTGGCTCATGACAAATTGACACTTGATGACGGTTCAACAGTATAACACCTTATGTGCTACACTAGAGGTTCCATAAAATAGTCCTCTCTAAACAGAAAGTTGGAGACAATTTAGAAAATAATAACAACTCAACATAAGAGATTTCTGGAAAAGAAAATACTTTTATTGCATTGCATCAGTAATTAAAACTCTCACCATTCCCCTACCTCTATGGGAATCACTCACTCATATACATATTACTCTCTAAAATCTTACACATTCTTTCAAACTTCTAAAAAAAACTCCCACACACAACCATGACTGTTCCTTTTATTACAGAAGGGACCTTACAGGATGACTGGAAATCGGAGGCTAAAATCTAACCGGTTGAAAGCGTACAATTATTAAAACATAATACAATAATTAAAACTCTATAACTTAGGCATCTTTTGGTCTTCACGTTTATGCTTTTCCAAAAGCAGTCTTGGCATCTTGGGATAATTCCGAGCCTAACGTCTTTGTGGTTGTCTCTTTCTTCTTTATGGAAAAAGCTATCTGGGACCCATATGGGGCAGGTCTAAACTTTCTTTGTCTTCACACTGTAAGGGAATCATAAACCTAAATAATAGAGTTTTTGATCTTTAATAATTCTTTGAGTAAGGCGGGGCCCTTCTCTATTCTATCTTCGTCTTCTTCTGCCTTATCTTTATCTTCGTTTGGTAGAGCATTATTGTTGAAGAATTCATCAATGACGCCTACCACTCTAAGGCTAGCTGGTAAGGCGATCTCCACCATTTCTCTAGATTCTTTCTTAAGTCTTCCATTAAATAACTCATTAGCCTCGATAATGAGGTCTTCTTTATGGTATGCAGTATACCATATGTCTTCACCTATTAACAATTTCATGATTTCTATCGTCTCCATAGCTTGGGCAATCTGGAGTTTGGACTTATTAATAATTAAATCTTTAGTCTCGTCTTCATATAGAATCTCAACGTCTTCAAATATATAATTGGAAAATCTAACAAGTCTAAATCCTTCAACTCTCATTCCTCTACAGGAACTTTGAGCAATCTGATAGATTCTACCAAATAGAGGAAGGAAGTCTTCTACCTTCTTAACATACTCATGGACTATTTTTCCAAGAGCAATAGAGTCTTTTATAGTCTCAATTTGGATGAGTCCAATGAACCCATAGTCTACTAAGGTTATCTGGTAAATATATGCTTTTCCAGAAAGATAAATCTTTGGAACGTCTTTGAAGAAACCTCTCATCATTAAGGCATCTTTATTAGTCTCGGATAATAACATATTGAAATGTTAAATAATGCTATTAGCATATTTCTGATAGTCTTCTGATATTGGAAGATTATTATGACCAAAAAGGATAACAATCTTAGTCTTCAAAGTCTTTTTCTGATAATAAAAATTATCAACAGGTCTAGTTTTGGAGGATTCTCTAAGAGTCTGAGCATAAGTTTGAGTCTGTGGTCTAGGAATAGGAGTACCACAAAGTTGAGTCCTCACGAATCTGGCAATGGCTACCAAATTTTTTTTTGAACTCTATCCATAGTTTATTCTTCACGTTCCACCATATAATGTCTATAAGAGTATTTTCATCATCTAAAAATTCTCGTCTAAATTTTATCAAGTCTGGATATCTTTGATCGGGTCTATATTGGGGGAAATACATCTTTCCAATGAGTTTATTTTGAGAAATAATCTTATGTCTAGATTTTTCAGGAGGAACTAAGATATCATCAAAGTTCTCTAGGATTGGTCTTTCTTGAGAGTCTTGAATATGAGTCTGTCTTTACGTTACACCAGCATTTGGTCTTATGTGTTTAAGATAGTCTGCAACGTCTTCTTTGTTCAGTCTATTTGTTCCAGAGTAACTCATGTTGTCTAAGACTTCTATTTGCAACATAAAATATGAAATCATATTAGTGTTAGCAAATATTGGCTCTCTTGATATAATGTCTAGAATGGTATTTTTACTTCTCTTAATATGTATAACAAAGAAGTCATAACCATTAAGAAATTGTTGCCATCTAATAAGTCTATTAGTCCTTGATTCGGACAAGTCTAAGTCTCTGAATTTTACTGCATAAGAAGAGCCAGTATAAATAGTAAAATGTTTAGGTCCAAGAAAAATCATATATTTTTCTATTGCCCTTACTATAGCTAACACTTCTTTTTTATGGGCAGTGTATCTTGTTTCTAGATTAATAAAGGTTCCAGAACTATATCTATAAAGTTTCTTCTTTTTAGTCTGATGATCAATGGAAAAGTATACTACTCCCCATTGTTTATCAGACGCGTCTGTTTCTACTATAAATTGGTCTTCAGCGTTGGGCAGTTCCAGTAAAGGAATATTTTTTACGGCATCTTTAATTTGTCTTATAACTTCAAAATCATCTTTAGTCCAATAAAAAGGATTAGTCTTGTCTGTTCCTTTTAATTTGGCAGTTAAACTTTGTCTTTTTAAAGCAAGGTCTTTAATAAGATCTGTAGCACAATGAAGCAATCCTAAAAATGATTGTAATTGTTTTCTATCTTTAAGCTAGTCTGGAAATTCAAGAATCTTCTTAGTTATGTGTTCTGCTAAGGATATTTTTCCTTTATTTATATTCATTACCATAAAATCTATTTCAGTCCGAAATAATTGCATTTTTCTTTCAGAAACAACAATACCATATTTATCTAATTCTAAAATAATCTTTTTAAGATAGTCTACATGCTCTATCTCAGTCTTACTAGCTATAAAAATGCCATCTATGTAAACAAGATAAAATTATGAATAAGTTCTAAATATATTATCCATTCTTCTTTGAAATACTTGAGGAGCATTCAAGTATCCAAATGGCATTACTAGCCATTCGTATTTTTCTTAGGGAACACTAAAGGTTGTCCATGTAATACTGTTTGGATGCATCTCAATTTTCCAGAATCCTGATTTGCAATCAAACTTACTGAATATAATTTTATCTTTAATTAGATTAACTAAATTATTCTTGTCTGGTATCTTATAAGAACTAAATTCACAGTTCTTATATAATTGTTTATAGTCTATAACCATACGTATTTTTCCTCTTTTACGTTTAGATTCATTTTGAACATAGAAGGTACGGCTATTATGTCTACTTTTACTTTCCCTAATAATTCCTAACTTAGGCATTTCATCTATGTCTTTCTTGAATTCTTCCCTGTCTTCTTGTGAATATCCTTTCTTATAAGTTCCACCATTAATAGTGGCGTCTGGGTTAATAGGGATAATTTCACAGTAGCTTTGGTCTTTATCCCACTTAGTGATGGGATTTTCTCCTAAAGTAGTCTCTGCTAATTGCCTAATCTTTTCTTTTTCTACTTCTATGTCCATTTTCTTTTGTTTGGATATAGCTTGAACCTGTAATAAGGTGTGCTGGGCTTAGTCTAAAATGTCTTGTTGTATAAGCTCTATTTGCTTATAACACTTTTGGTCTGGACACTTACATTCCTTTTGTAAGGGTTTAGTAATTTCTAAGGCTTCTTGTTAGGTTGTAGGTCTAGGTCCACCATGCTCAGCTAAAGAACTCTGATGTTTTATGAGTCTATAATTGGGTTTGACCTGCATAAGGTCAAAGGCAGTTTTGTGATCTATTAGAGGGGATTTAATATTAAATTTCTCTTTATCACTAATTAATATCTTATTGTTATACCGAGTATAAGGATGATATTTGCTAATACAATCTTGTCCTAAAATAAGGTTTCCTATGAAACTAGGACGGGGATCCATTATCCAAAACCGATGATTAACGATTTTGTTGATCTGATTTCCTAATTTAAAATAAATAGAAATAGTCTGAAAATATAAGGTAAATGGATCTCCATTAGCTACCTTACCATAGATCTCTTACTGTCTAGAAAATAGTCTTCAGGAAAGGCATTAGCCTTACAAATACTCTGAGAGCATCCTGTATCTATAAAAGATGAAAGTCTTTTAGGATAATCTTTATGTTGTATAAACATTTCTACAAAACAAGCATGTGGTTTAGTAGAAAATTCAAAATTATTCTTTTCTATAAGAGATATTCCTTTTTGGGGTTTATCTATAAAATCTAGGGATGTTAGGTCTTCTGAACTACTATAAGAGCGGTATCCTTCTAAATCATAGGAAATTCCTTTTCCTTTTAAGTCTTAATTTTCTTAGAATCTTTTGGCTATATTTCTATCAATGTCTTGATAATATGTTTTAATATCTAAGTCTATTTGAGTGTCATACTGGCTAGTATAGATTGCTCTAATCTAGTTCTCCAATAGTTTTCATGGTAGTGTAATTAACAAATGACACAAACCATAAATAATTATGTTTGTATAGTCTCAAAGCATTCTACACATCTAAAGTCATTCTTGCTACATATCATTTCAATTGTGAAATAATGTCTTTCATCAAAGTAACATCTAGGTATATATGTTAGTAACTCAGCATTACTAACTGTCCATCTTTTCTTTAAAAGGGGGCTTAATATACACTTATACCAAGCTTCTTCAAAGTCTATATATTCATTATCTAAATCGTCTTGATTAATTTGCATCATATATAAGTCTAGAGTATCCTAAGAGTCTAAATACTCATCATTATTACTATTATAGTCTTTCGAGTCACTATCTATATATGCACTATAGATATTAGTATTGTCATCATCTTCTATGTCTGATATTTCTATAGCATATATGATATCTAACTCTTCTTGATCTTCATAGTATAATATTGTATTAATAACCTTAATACCTTCTTTATCTTTCTTATTAAGGCAGTCTTTAGCAAAGCATCCTTCTTTGCTGCAAGTCCAATATTCTTTGATGGCAGTCTTAGTTTGGGATACTTCTTTTTCTTTCCTATAATTAGGAACCTTCTTATATTTACTAGTGTTCTTCTTAAAATATCTTCTTTGGTTAAATCTATTTTTCTTAGTCTTAGTGTTCTTTTCTCTAAAGGTAGTAGATTCACTTCCACGTCCCCATTGGATTGGAGTCTCTTTCGTCTTTGATTGGAGGGATCTGTTTGAAAGTCTATTCTATCAAATTTCCTTGAGTAATATCACATCTCTTAGATATGATATAGTCTTTGGAGAAATTGATTCTTTCACTAAGGGAGTTGTTCTTAACTCCAGCTACTTCTGGCCAATTCCTGTATTCATTTATTAGGATTTGTCCTATGGCTGGTATCTTCCTAAAGTATTCATCTTTTAAGGTCTCTCAAATTCTTTAATTCGGTAATATAGATGCTCATAATTATTTTTATACTCATTTATCTTATCTAGTTTGCAAATGCTAAGGAGGGATAACTTAGTTTTTGCTAGGTCTTGGTCATTGATTTGAGCTAAATGTCCAGCTCTAATGAATTCTTATGTAAACAATTGAATATATTCTTCTAGGTTCTCTTTCATTTTATCAATCTTAGCTAAGGAGTCTTCATCTGTAGCCTTTCTTAAACTATCTAAATAGTCTTTTGCAATACCTCTAATGGATTGCTCAGCGTATTGTTTACAGGAACTTGCATCCCATTGTTCATTAGATGCAAAACACATGTTCATCTGATTACGCCATTCATCTAAGGCCTTCTTCGTATCTTAGAGATTGTCTAAGTTAAGGTATATCCCAACTGTATTTATGGCTTAGCTTGCCATAGTCTTAACGGGAGTAAAACTCTTGTCACTAGTTAGAAAATCTTTTATATAATTAGGTTTGGTCTTTACTACGGTGCTTGAGTATTGTGGGTACCCTGAATTTAGCACCATAGGCCTAGACGAGTATCCTCTCCCTAGCGGCCCAAAGCCCAGGCCCATCACCTTCGTATTAATCCAATCACCCCACGATCCCATGAAGAGAAGTTGTGGGGAAACACGATTCCATGTAGGGGAGATGGCTAAGGAACCCATCACCCCCACTACTCCAACACACACATGTATAAATTAAACCTTAAGTCCGGGGCAAAGGACAAGTTGTATTCTCTGTACTTATTCTTCAGAATATAGAGAAATAACACTGACTGAACCACCGTGGACGTAGGCACTTCTTTGCTGAACCACGTACTCCCGTTGTTGTGTGATTGGCCTTTTATTTATCTTTTCTTGGTTGCTACCTCTTTCATATTTATTTGTGTTGCATAATAATTGTCATCACAATTGGCGCCGTCTGTGGGAAACGTTTATCTTTCCTTAAGAAGAGCCCACACCGAGAAAAAATCTAAGATGTCTGGTCACAGCAGCAACGCTCCTCAAGCAGGAGATATTCAGGAGCCACCCACTCCTTGCAGGATTAGGTCTGAAGTCCGACGTTCAGATCAAGGGGCTCGCTTAGAAAGGCCAGCCTTAGAAGAAAGTCAAGGACCAGCAAGGTCCACTCAGATATCCAGATTGATCGATGCATACGAAGCAAGGCTCCACGAGCAGAGGGAGTCTTCTCGCAGGTATGAGGCTGAGAATGCTCGCCTGAAGAGAAGACTGGAAAAACTGGAAAAAGAACTACGTCCTGATACCAGGAGACGCCCCTTATCGCACTCCTAGCCCTCAGGCGAGCAAATCTCGCAGCCGAGGAAGGAGCCCTAGGCGGAAATATCAAGGGTTCGAAGGTGGCGACTCAGTCGACGACCTCCGCGAGCAACTGAGAAAAGCTCGCCGCTATCAGAGCCCTGCTCGCAGCGACGACAACATACGGAACCTAGTCCGCAGAGAAATGGACCAACATCCAGCTCACCGCGGCACCAGGTCAACCAGAGAACTCTCCAGAAAATCCCTCAAGACCCAGATGAAATCGCCCTTCACAAGGGAAATTGAAGAAGAAGAAGCTCCCAAAAAGTTTGCTATTCCAAGGTTCAAGATTTACGACGGGAAGACTGATCCCATTGATCATGTTAGGCAGTACCGGCAGGCTATGACCCTCTGGAATCACCGAGATGCGCTGATGTGTCGTATTTTTCCCTCGAGCCTTCATGACGTGGCCCAAAAATGGTTCGAGAAACTCCCTCACCGATCCATCAGAAATTTCAAATCCCTGGCCAAGCTCTTTACGGCCCGGTTCATCACCAGCAGCTCCCATCCCAAAAGAATGGATGCTCTATTGACGATGAAGAAAACTCCACAGGAGACACTTTGAGACTACGCGAAGAGGTACTGGGAGTTATTCAACGAAGTCGAGGACTGCGTGAAAGAGGTGGCAGTGGCTTCATTCAAAATTGGGCTACCTAGCTCTTCCCTCCTTTACCAGTCCTTGACAAAGAAGAAAGCAACCACCATTGATGACCTGATGGCCCGGATTGAGAAATACGCAAAGGTGGAAGATGTCACCCGCCTTAACGTAGGTGAAAACGGTCGAGCCAAGCTCGCTACGAAGGGAAGTGAGAAAGTTGATAACCAGAAAAAAGGAGGAAAGAATGGGAGCAAGAATGGCCCCTAGAACGGAGGGAGCCCTGACGTTGCAAAGTCATTCCAGGCGGTCAACACCGTCTTCAAAGAACCAATTTACAAAATTCTCGCTAAGATCAAGGATCAGCCATTCATCAAATGGCCCCGGAAAATGGGAGGAGACCCATCAAAAAGAAACAATGCGCTGAGATGCACCTTCCACAAAGAGGGAGGACATAAGACCGAGCACTGCAAGGCTCTTAAGTCCCACCTCGAGGAGTTGGCCCAATCCAGACATTTGAATGACTTTGTGGAAAGGAAGGTAGAGAGAGTGACTGTCCACAAGGAGGCAAAACCCGACAACGTATTAGAAGACGACACCGGACACGAATTCGCAGTAATCCATGGAGTATCCGATGTTAAGCAAATCCAGGGCAACTCAGCTCGGATGGAGGTAAAGAAGCTGACAGCAGTAATGCAAGCTTTTTAAATTGATCCAGCGAAATCACAGGCAGGAAAACGCCGGCGAGCAGAGGACATCAACTACAATAAGCATATTGTTTTCACGGATGAAGATCTTATGGGAGTGAGGACTCCACATCACGATGCCTTAGTCATTACACTCAGGATAGCCAACTTTGATATCGACAGGCTGCTCGTCGATCAAGAAAGCTCATCCGAAGTAATGTACATCGACCTGTTCAGAAAATTGAAGTTGAACATCGCCGAACTGAAGGGAACCACTGTTCCTCTGGTCGGCTTCGCTGGAAAAATGACCATGCCTCTGGGCAAGATAGTACTACCAGTGCTCGCTGGAAATGTTTCGAAAATGATCGAATTCTTGGTGGTCGACATCGATTCACCATATCAAGCCATCCTCGGCAGGGGATGGCTTCATGCAATGAGGGCAGTCTCCTCGACCTACCACCAGAAACTCAAATATGTCACCGAACGGGGAGTGATGGAGATACATGGCGACCAGGCGATGGCGAGAAAGTGCTTCATAGCGGCCATCCGTCCAAAGCCAGAGAAGAAAGACGTTCAAACCAGCGAGAAAGTGGAGGAAGGTGCAATCCCTTCCAAATAGCAATTAAAATATGGAAGGCCCGGAGTGGAAGAGACCAGGCTCCTCCCCTCCGAGCGTGTTGTAGAGGACCTGGTAGAAGTAATTGCTAGAGAAGGCGACAACAGCAGAGTCTTCCTTATCGGGACCTCACTCACTGACCAAGAGCAAAAGGATTTGTTAACCTTACTCAGAAGCAACATAGATGTTTTCGCTTGGGAACCCTATGAGCTGCCAGGAATCGATCCCAATATGGTCTGCCATCGGTTGCACGTCAATCCCACATTCAAGCTGATAGCACAGAAGGCACGACGAACTGCTCTCGAGAAAGCCAAAGCAATAGAACAAGAAGTCAAAAAACTGCTGGATGCAGGATCCATACGGGAAGTGCAATTCCCCAAATGGTTATCCAACCCAGTGGTAGTTCCAAAAAGCAACGGGAAGTGGAGAGTTTGCATAGACTTCACTGACCTCAACAAAGCCTGCCCCAAGGATAGCTTCCCTCTTCTGAAAATAGACCAACTAGTAGACGCCACTGCAGCTCACGAGCGAATGAGTTTCCTGGACGCATACTCAGGCTATCACCAGATTCCCCTATATGCACCAGATCAGGATAAAACGGCGTTTATCACGACGATTGGTTTATACTGTTACAAGGTCATGCCTTTTGGGCTAAAAAATGCAGGGGCAACCTATCAGCGGCTGGTTACTAAAATGTTCAAGAATCAGATGGGAGACACGATGGAGGTCTACATCGACGACATGCTCGTCAAGAGCAAGGAGAAAAAAAATCACCTTTCGGACCTGGCAAGTACCTTCGAAATCCTCAGGAAATACCGAATGAAACTCAACGCGAGCAAGTGTTCCTTCGGTGTCCAGTCAGGAAAGTTCCTTGGGTATTTGGTCAGCAAGCGTGGCATAGAGGCAAATCCGGACCAGATTGATGCAATTAAACGGGTGCAACCTCCTCGCACAATCCGCGATGTACAGAAGCTCACTGGAATGCTCGCTGCACTAAATCGTTTCATTTCTAAATCCTCCGAGAGATGCAAGCCTTTCTTCCAACTCTTAAAAGGCATCAAAACGGTAGAATGGACCCCAGGTTGTTCGCAAGCATTAGGCGAGCTCAAATCCTACCTAAGCTCCCCACTACTGCTTGTCATACCACAACAAATGGACCCTTTGTACCTCTACCTCTCTGTATCCAGCCATACTATCAGCTCAGCGCTAATGTGTGAAGTTACAGGGATCCAACATCCAGTCTATTACGCGAGAAAAACCTTACTAGACGCCGAGCAGCGCTACCTGCCATTGGAAAAGCTCGCATTCGCCCTAGTAATGTCCTCGAGGAAACTGAAGCATTACTTCGAAGCTCACACGATCATTGTACTTACATCACACCCCCTCAAGGTTGTCCTAAGGAAGGCGGATTTGTCGAGCAGACTGTCTAAATGGTCAGTCGAGCTCGGCCGGTTTGACATCCAATTTCAACCAAGGACAGCTATCAAGGGTCAAATCCTTGCTGCTCGCTTTCACTTATCCACGGGAGGCGACTTGTATAAAAGATCTTTCTCCGGCCCCTACCTTAGATGCGTCCACCCAGGCGATGTCAAGACAGTGCTTCACGAGCTTCACGAAGGAATCTGCGGGAGTCACGTCGGAGGAAGGTCTCTAGCCTTCCGAGCATTAAAGGAAGGTTACTGGTGGCCATATATGCAAAGGGAATCCGCAGTATATGTCCGCAGATGCCTAAAATGCCAGCTTCACGCCCCCATGGTTCACCAGCCTGCCAGCGAATTAAAATCCCTGACCAGCCCCTGGCCTTTCGCCCAGTGGGGAATGGACATTGTGGGACCACTGCCCACCGCTGCCGGAAATCGCAAATACCTGTTGGTCGCAGCTGATTACTTTACCAAGTGGATCGAAGCAGAACCACTGGCGAACATCCGAGATGCTGACATGATGAAGTTCATATGGAGAAATATAATCACTCGATTCGGGATCCCCAGAACCATCATCACTGACAATGGAACACAGTTCGAGAGTGGCCCTTTTCAGAACTTCTGCGACCAACATGGGATCAGGCACCACTTCAGCTCGGTAGCTTATCCTCAAAGCAACGGACAAGCTGAGGCTTCCAATAAAATAGTGATCGCTGGGTTGAAGAAGCGGTTAGAGCGAGCAAAAGGCGTGTGGACAACCGAGCTACCACATGTCCTATGGGCGTACAGAACGACTCCTAGGCGAGACACAGATCAAACGCCATTCTCACTAGCATATGGTATGGAAGCGGTCATCCCATTAGAAGCAGGATTGCCTACAATGAGATCCGACCTTTTCGAGCAGGGTCAGAACGACCAGGCTTTGCTCGCTGAACTCGACTTGGCCAACGAGCACAGGGAACTTACCCTAGTAAAACTAGCGAGCTATCAGCAACAGCTCGCGAAGCACTACAGCAAAAAGGTCAATCCGAGGAAATTCTATGTTGGGGACTACGTCCTAAGAAAAGTCCTGGGCAACACAGTGAAGCCATCAGACGGTAAACTGGGCCCGAACTGGGAAGGACCTTATGAGATAATTAGAGACGATCTGCAAGGTGCCTATCATTTGAAAACGATGGAGGGAAGAGAGATACCACGAGCATGGAACGCAGTTAATCTCAAGAGATTCTACTTTTAGGAGTTCTATTGTTAGATCTTTTATTGTACTCATTATGGGAAAAACAGTTTATTTCTCTATTCACCAATGAAAATCTCTCAGTTGATCACTCTCTAAAAAGTAACAATTATATCTTATTGCACATCCTTTTCAAATCACAGGTATAATGGTTGACATAGCAGGGGAACACCCCTCCTCAGGTCATCGTCATGAAGCACGACAGACCTCGTAGCATTGCCCATGGCAATATATGAAGCCCTACAGAGCATTCTTAGGCATCAAACCTACTTTGGTTAAACAAAATCCTGACCGGATGAAGACATCCAAATAATAGGTGTGTCCTCGCCAATTGCACCACTTAGACCTAAGGAAGTGTGACGACACGACCTAAAAGGTAAAGAAAGGGCACAATGGTATTCTTAATACTGGACTGGGCGGACACTCACATGACAAGATAAAAAAGATTGTGAAGCTGCAAGAATATAACAAAGATTGGATAAACACGTTTAGTCGGCAAAATCGCCCAAAACTCAAACTTTCCATTAATCTTTTATATTTACAAACAATAATAGTACATGTTTAGTCGGCAAAGCTTGCCCAAAGCATTTACAATTATTAAAAAAAAATATATATATATATATCAAGAAGGTGGAAGCCTCCGAGCAAGGTAGTCAGCAACCTTAGCTCTCCTCCCGTCATCAGAAGCAGGATCAAACTCCTCAAACGACCTCATTTGTGTCCAACTCCAGTAGTCGCCGGGGAATAGCATCGATGGGAATCCATCGATCATCCCGCCTGAATGGATTGGGCATTAGAGTAGAGGGAGACACCTCATGCCGGTACCACAATATCGAGTTCCTCGGAACCTGCAGCTCTTTGAGAGCACTCGACCACCCCCTAATGAAGGAAAGCTCCTCGAACTCTGATAATCTTGTGGGAGCATCCAGCCATCCCTGATCATAGCCATCAGTCCACACTTGGCGAGGGCCCTTCTTGAATAGATGTCGAAGTCCGGTGACGTCCCTCTGGAGCCCAGCAGCAATCACGTAAGCTCACTGGACATCGCCGCGCAGCTCCTCCATTTCCCTCTCACGCTGCTCCTCAACTTCCCTACTCCTACCCCGTGTACTCCTACCAGCACGCGAGAGGGGAGGCCGAGCAGCCCGCGACGAGGAAGAGCCTTGTAAGACTGCCGAAGCGGTGCTCGGCGAATGCTCCTTAAGCTTCGAGACCTCCCGCCTCAGGTCGTTATTCTCCCGCTGAAGAAACTCCACGACTTGATTGATCTCGGTGGCCTCCAGTAACTTTGCTCTCAGCTCGCAAACTTCTTCCTGCACTGAAGCTCCGATCTCTTCCATTTCCTGGAGCCTGTCCTTCAATTTGGCCACCAGCTCGGACTGATCCTTATATTTCTAGTTCCTTGACTTAGCAAACCTGTAAAGCCTAACAAAGGCTTGGCGAACTGCAGGGCTTGCATTAGGACCCAGAGTCCTACCTAATTGGGAGGTAACAGGAATATAGTCATCCACATCAACCAACTACAAGTAAAAGAAAGAGAAAAGAAAGAGATCAGCATAAACAAGAATAAAGTCTTTTCATTGATAATGAGCGAGGTTACATCAGATCAAAAGAAGAAAAAAGTTACAAAGAAGCCCTATCACTTAGCAACCTCGGTGGATGGACCCTTGTCCTTATCAGCATCAGCAGGGGCATTACCCTCTGTAGGGGTGTCCACTGCCTCCTCGACCAAGGGAGCATCAGAAGGAGTCGCCCGAGAAATAGGATTGGTGCTTTCAGCAGTTGGGGCTGGGTCCTCATCCACGACTGGCTTTGGCCCTGGATCATGCTCGTCAAAGAGTGGGGATGCAACATCCACCCCAGCGGCCACGAGGGCCTTGTTCCACCCTTTCTTGAAGTTCAGACGGCTAATATAGCCTATCTGAACCTCGGCGTCTTCATACGCAGCAGCCCAACCAGAATTGTACGAATCTTCTTTAAGAGTGGATGCCTGGGCTTTCTCCGCCTCCAACTGCTCGGCAACAACCCTATTCTTCTCCACAAAGTCCAGCTTGCTCGAGATGACCTGATCATACGACTTCCTCAGCTCGCCGAGCTCCCTGACAGCATTATCTCTCTCGCGAGCAGAATTAGAAAGTGCCGAGGCATATGAAGCTCGAGCCGCATCAGCAGCCTTCAGATCGGCCTCCAGCTGAGAACCCCTGGCCACCAGAGTAGACTTCTGCTGCTCCAGCTCGCTGTTCCTTCTCAACAGCTCGTCGCGAGAGCGATAGAGCACAGCAAAGTCAGTCACAAACTGCAGAAAACAAGGGAAGGATCAGACAGAAGAAACCATCAAAACGGATTAAAAGAAGTTGAGAATTAGAAAAGGAACCTTACCAAGGCAAGCCTCTGGCTAGCTTGCAAAGCCAGTTGATCGGACCCTGACGCCCTCTCTCGATCTGCAGGGAGAACTGCCCTCTCAAGCAGCGCAGGGGCGAGCTGAGGAGAGGTGGCCACCGAAGCCCCCTCAGGCAAAGCAGATACTGGGACCAAGGCTTGACCAGTTTTGGTCCTCAGTTCCATCTTCCTCCTCTCCTCTTCCTTTTCTTTCTCCCTCCTCTTTCTCTCTTCCACCTTCTTCCTCTCCTCCTCCTTTTTCTTCTCCATCTCCCTCGCCTGCTCCTCCTTTCTCTTCTTCTTCTCTTGCTCTTGAGAGGAAGGCCGAGAACCAGTAGCTATGGCCCCGGAGACAGTCTTCGATTTTTTGGACCTCTGTGCAAGAAGCACATCATCATCATCATCATCTCGGATTAAATTCTTCCTGGGAGGCATTTCTTCACCTGAACTGCTGGTAGTACTCGAAGAACTGCTACTATCAGCACTGCCTCCACCCAAATTACTCACAACACCTGCAGGCTCACTCTCCGAGCTGCTCTTTTCTTCGTCCAATTAGATGGGCTCAGCAGAAATCTCTTCGGAAGAGTCAAAGTCCGGAACAGTATCCATAGGTCGGGCTATGAAGCTGGAGCCTGTGTTCTTGTATTCAAGCAGAAAAGCAACAGACCTGGGATGCTCGCCGTCACCCAAGGGTTCCCTGATGTTCCAAGCTTTCACCAGTTCCGAGATACGAACCTCGCTGAGAGAAGGCTCCAAGTTCTTTATCTTCGCTGTAAAAGAAAAAGCATGGAGAAGTTAGAAAAATCACAAAGTCAGCAAAGGTTGAAATAATAATCTGGCATCTACCTATATATTCTTCCCCATAAAAAGGAACAGTGAACCTCTCAGACCTCGACCCTTCAAATTGGGGGGAAAGTTGCCAATTCCTGACAAGAAAACCTTCTTGCCAGTAGTCCTTATGGGAATCAGGTAGATTTACTACCAATACCCTATCAGGGCTCCTAGCCTTAAGGTACAGAACACCTGAACTCGTTCGAGAAAAGGAGTAACAAAAATAGACCTCGGCAAGCCCTAACTTTGTGCCATACAATTGATTTATCCTATGCACGCCGTTCACTATTTTCCATACGTTAGGCGAACATTGTGCAGGCACAATACTGAAGTAGCTAAAGAAGTGCAGAAACAGATCATTGGGAGGGAAAGTAAGTCCCCCCTGGGAGAGCAACAGGACGTGAATCCAATGTGCATCTTCTATATCCCTAACGTTCCTAGGAGGCGAGGCACAACACTCAATCTCTACCCACTCAGGAATACTATAGAATTTTCTAAACTCAGCCACTGACCTATTTCCAATCTTCGCCATTGGAAAAATACAAGAAAAACTACAAACCAAAGAGAAAATGCAAAAAGCATGAGAGACTTACAAGACAGAAGATCAGGTCAAATGGCGAAGAAGCAACGAAAGTTGAAATCGAAAACAGAAGGTACTAAGCGCAAGAGCTCTCAGAAGATGGAAGATTGCTGGAAAAGCCTGAAGCGACAAAAAGAAATGCGCCTTATTCCAACGAGCCTTCAAGTCTAATCATAGCGCACGGATAGCAAAGCGGGTGCCGCCAAAGTAACTTCACAGTTTTCAAAGAAATCAACCATAATAGCTGATTATTTAAATTCATTGGACCTGTAAAGATGGCCCAACAAATTTAGGGGCAATTGTGGGTACCCTGAATTTAGCACCATAGGCCTGGACGAGTAGCCTCTCCCTAGCGGCCCAAAGCCCAGGCCCATCACCTTCATATTAATCTAATCACCCCACGATCCCATGAAGAGAAGTTGTGGGGAAACATGATTCCATGTAGGGGAGATGGCTAAGGAACCCATCACCCCCACTACTCCAACACACACATGTATAAATTAAACCTTAAGTCCGGGGCAAAGGACAAGTTGTATTCTCTGTACTTATTCTTCAGAATATAGAGAAATAACACTGACTGAACCACCGTGGACGTAGGCACTTCTTTGCTGAACCACGTACTCCCGTTGTTGTGTGATTGGCCTTTTATTTATCTTTTCTTGGTTGCTACCTCTTTCATATTTATTTGTGTTGCATAATAATTGTCACCACAAGTATATAGGAATATTTATTCCTAATTGTTTACTAAAAAGTCTAGGAGCATCTTCTAGCCTACTACTACTACTACTTCCTATCACTTGTTTATTAGGTTCTACTTGTGTAGATGACTTTAGTCTTTCTTCTCCTTCTTCTATTAGTCTTAGGTTTCTAAGAAGTTCCTTAGAATTCTTAGATTCTTTTAATTTTAATATACGGTCTTGAGCTATCATATTAAATCTATCTCTTTCTTGGATCCTAAAAGAATGACTTCTATTAAGATATTTTTTAAATGTCTTCATGTCCAATTCTGAGGGTTCATGTCCAAAGTTTTGGATCCTAGCTTTTTCTCTAACTAAGTCTTTGTATTCAAATGATCTTCTAAGTCTAATTATAGGGGCTTATCTTAGTAAACTAGAACTAGTCTTACTACTACATTCTCCTTCTGAAGGATCATTGATTATGGCTTCTCCTATATTCCTAAATCTAACTTCTTCAGTCAGGATATTCTTATTGATAATCTTAGGAGGGTCAAACTGGATGGTAACATTTCTAGTGACGTCGTCTTGATTAATAAACAAAGTTTTATCCTGTATAGTCTTAGTTTCTTAAAATTTTGGCAATTGGAAAAGGGTCTTAGCTTTTTCTTTCATAGGTCCAGTATTCCTAATACTGTAAGTATGATTCTAGTCTGCAACATTAGTTCTAACTAATATTTCTTCATTAAGTCTATCGCTAGGAATTCCCGATTGCATTCCTTCATATGAAAATTGGGAGAACTTTACATAGCTTTGGAATTCTATATTTATATTAGCATCTGGGATAATATAGTCTTCATAGCCACTAGTATGTAAGATTAACTTAAAATGTTTGGCTGTGTCTACGGTTACTGTAAATACCGGAATGACATTAAAGTATCCTATGTTGTCTGACGTTTCTAATGGGGCTATCCCAATAAGGATTTTCTCAAAATCTTCCCATCTTTTATCTACTAAACAACACAATATGTTGATATATATTGAGGTCTATGTAATCCTTGGATCCTTCCTTGAAAGAGTCCAAAGGTTAGGAATTGTAACTTCCTATCAGTTCCTCTATATCTAAGCCATTCTGAGTCAAACACTTGGAGCTCAGTATATGATTTGTCTAACACATGATTCCTACAATGATAAGTCATGTTATAATTCGGAGTCTTAGGAGTGGCACCTCTTTAAACAAGTCTATGTATCTAATGGCTGGAAGTTGTCCATTATGAATGGAATCTTCAACAATCTTCTAGTCAACTTCACCCCATTCTTTCCATTAGAGAGAATTGGTGAAATTTCTCTCCTTCCACCGTGTTCTAACATTAGAGGATGAATCCTTAAGTCTTTGGAGAATACAATTACTCTGTCCAATAATTGAGATAGAGCTAACTATTTTACTAGTCTTATCTAATCCATCATTTATGACTCTTCTAGTTATGGTCTTTCCTTCAGTAGTTTCTACATAAGGAGATTCTCTAAATTTACAGGTGGTTACCTATTTTTGTTCAAGTCTTTTTTCAATCATTTCTAAAGAGTCTAAATAATCTTTTTGTCTTTTGATCTGCCTGAGGATTTCTTCATCAAATGTCTTATTCTCTTTTCTTGCATTATTGTTAATATCTTAATTATTTTTAACAAGAATATTAACAAGAGAATTAGCGATCTTATTAATATAGTCATTTACCTCATCTTCTTTTTCTTGTTTATGCACAGATTCGTGTGCTATCCTAGCTTCTATGATTTTTACATTTTTTTCTATTTTATCTAAACGAGTTAAAATAAACGGAGAGTCTAATTCTTCTTGGGAAGGTTTATTATATATAAACTTAATTCCCTCCATAATTTTTTCGTATTTTTCTTCTACTCGGTCCATGTCTAGTTTTAGTTCATTAACAATACTATCCATTTTGGATAGGTTATGACTTTCCATATTATTCAAGTAATTTGCTAAATTTTGTTGGAATTTAACAAAGTCTGTGTAGAAGGTAGTTAATCCTTCTGTCTTAGCTTTTAAATCTAAATGTAAGTTTTTGACAAAGCTACTATTATAGTCTTGGGTAGCTGCTATGGATGTATAGATTAAATTTAATCTTTCTAATACGAGTCTAGTTGCTTTAGTAGCATTGGTAATCTCATTTTCGTTTATCTTATAATAAAATTTATCATCATTTATCTTTTCTAAAATTCTTTGATAAAAATCTGCTAAGGTTTGAATGGAGAGGTCTCTTGGTACCTCATTCCAGTCGGATCTAACTATCTCCATTAGAAAGATAACTATCTAATCTAGGGATAATCTTAGCTTGTTCTTTGTTAAGTTTAATTAACTCACTGTCTTGATTTTTAGTTAAAATTTTAATTCCTAAAATTTCTTTGTTAAGAACTTCTATATAATTAGTCTTAATATTTATTTCTTGTAGAACTTGTACTAAGTCTATTGGAATTTGACTATCTATTTCTAGTAGTCTTTTAGAAATATTTTTCATCTCTGTTTCTAGGGTTTGAGTGTCTTTTATTAATTGTCTTAATTTAAGAACTATACACTTATTTTGGTCTATTATACTATTTATAGCACTGACAGTAACTTGTCTATTATCTGCGTGTTTGTTTGGGATGTGTTCAGTATGTGAACAACCGTCTATATGAGCGGTTAAACAACCTTCTGAGTCTAAATCAGTTATGGGTATAGGTTGGTAGTCTGGGTTGGTTACAGAAATATCTTTGTAAATGCAAGGGATAAATCCCATGGGCATTAAAGTCTTTTTACTAAAAGTCGAAAAAGGAGCATCTTGGCTCTGATACCACAATTAGGGTTTTGGTCGGAATTTGGTGAGTTTCTAAAGTCTTTAAGGTCTTGATACCAATTTAGGTCTAAACTATAAATCTTTTAACTATATAGTCTTAAAATAAGGTTTTAATATAATAAAAGAGGGGGCCATCTAAGGAAAATAACAAAATGTCTTAGGGACCATGAGGGGACCACATGAGGAAGAGGACAAAGTCTGCACCGAGTGTGCACAGTTTGGTTCGCACCAGAGAATCTCTCTCTCTCTCTCTCTATATATATATATATATATATATATATATATATAAAATAAAGGAGGAGGGTTTTTTTGTCTAGGCCAACTAATGGCTAAGATCAAAAGTTGATGAGTTTGGTCTTTATCAACTAACGGCTCACAATTTGACACGCTTGACAGGTATTTAAGGACGTTGTACACGCCAAGACATGTTAAATCTTCTCTCTTACTTTAATTTGAACACACTCCCAAATGTTAACACCTCTCTCCTTCTCTCTCATAACCTCTTCTACTTCTCTCTCTCCCGTCCAACATATTGCAACCACCTTCCCTTCTACTTCTAAAGCCGTAGATCTGATAGATCTGAAGATTAATCTTTGTTTCGTATATTTGAAGCTTAAGCTAAAGTCGTAGATCTGATATTACTTAAGCTTTGTTCCGTAGATATGAAGCTTAAGCTTTGTTCCGGCGGCCGTAGATCTGGAGTTTAGGTATGATATTTCAATTTCTTGGGGTTAATTTTTTTGGTGACGTTTCTCTTTCTTGGGGTTAATTTGTATCAGGTAGTGACGAGAGGCAGATAGACAACTCTCTCTCTATTTTATGGGCTCTCTCTCTGATCGTCTGCTAGCAACACCCTCGATTTTTTTTTTCCAGAACCGCTACCATTATTTGCTACCATGATCAAATCCATATTTTGAGGTAATCAAACCTCTTCGTTTCATGGTGCAAAGTTTTACATTTAGATATGTATTTTTTCAAGATCTGTGTTTCGTCTATTTTGGATGTGTATTTTTTTCAGATCTTGGGTTGTTAATAAGACCCCTTGAAAAGGAGGTTAGAGCAGATGAACATGTACCATTAAAAAGAAAGTTTGATTTTGGTTTTGTTTTACAGATCTCAGGTTTTTTACTTTATTGTGTTTGTATAGTTTTTCTTTGGTTTAGAACTTAAGAGTTGATCATACATTACCCTCTTTCCGTAATGGATCATGGTGGTTGGATATCTTCAGGTACTTTTCATCTCTATCTCGGTGTATTTGAATATGTATGGACCTACTCTATTCGGTGTATTTGGATCATCCATTACCCACTTCACATTGTATTCATATGGGTCTCAAGTGTATTAAAAATGGATGATGCTAACTCAGATTGGGTGATAAAATAAATTTTGGGATTTAGTTTATTATTTGGTAAGATGATTTAATCTATTATAAGATGATGCTAACTCACTTAAATTTTGGTTTGCTTATTTTTTTTGGTTTGCTTGATTTTTTTGGTTTACCATGCGGACCAGTTTTATTAAAGTAAAAACAAAGCTATTGGGTCTTGAACTTTTTTGGTAGGTTTGATCGAATGAAATTTTTTTTCGGCCCCGGCATCCCGTTTGATTTCCCCAATTTCTCAATCTCAAGCTGGAGCCCCTTATTAATAGCTACGGCGTAAATGTTTCCCCGGTCTCATCTTTCTCTCACTTTTGTAATTTTGGGAGTTATTTGATTTACTTTCATTATATGCTTTTATCTATCTGCAGAAAAAATAAAATGAAGTATTGTGACTGGAAGCAGCGTCGAGGACCTTTCAAGGGACTAAGAAGTTTCTAACCAGTTAAAATATGAGGGATTAACGCTAGTGGGGATACTATTTCTTATTCTCCAAATTGTTATTTATTTATTTTTCATGTTTGACTGGTTCAAATTACTGTTGATAATTAATCTTATTCACTAAATGGTATTCTTATTTTGAACTCTCTACGTATTTTATGAAATTTTAGTTTTTTGTTTGCTCTAAATGTGTTTTTATTGTTGATAATTAATCTTATTCACGGTTGATAATACCTTCTTTTTTCCACCATCATTCTCTGTACTTCTACTTTGTTACTTTGTGTGAATGAGTGGTGGAGAAGGCTCTTAAAGTTGGAGTTGTATCGGAATTCTAAAGGTGAAGTAGCTGTGAGAGTGAGCCAACATGTTATGGGTAATTTGTAGAACTTCATATATATTTTAACATAATATTGTAAGCTCTTATGATACTTCTAATTTAAAACTAATACCAATTTGTATTGAGAGCTACTATGTTATATATTTACATGTAAATATAGGCAGTGTTTCCTTTTAAGGGAAATTATCTATCAAAGTAAATTTTTATTAAGTATTTTTAATGGGATTAAATTACATCTCTTCATGTAATGGAAGTACTATTTTTCGCATTCACACAGATTGAATTTTTAGCACCGTGGCTTGAATTTTAGAGATTTGTTTTTTATGAGATTTTCAATATGAATTGCATTTTTATTATTATTAATACCATTTCAAGAAATTTGGTGTTTTAATTAGGAGCATGTACTAAATAGTCCTTCAAACATTTTTAAATATATATTAATTCAAGCGTTTTTATTTTTTCCAAAAAGTCCCCCAAATAATCCGCTAGCACGGACTTTAAAAATAAAAGAATATTGGTTAAATGAATCTTTGAGGGACTTTTTGGAACAAAATAAAAACGGTCGGACCAAATGTGTATTAAAAAATATTTGAGGGACTTTTTGGTATTTAATCCTTTTTAATTAATATTTGAAATATGAAAAAAAAATTTACTGATAGTACTCTATTTTGTTAATAGTGAACAACTCTAATTTCAATGCTTGCATTTGTTTCCCAAGAAAAAAACATGTAGTAATGTAATATACCAACAGTAGTGTCAGCAGTGAACAATTGTAATATACCAACTATAATGTAATAAAATTTGTTAGTAGGAAACAAATCTAATGTAATCAATTTTGTTAGTAGTGAACAACTGTAATTTACCAACTGGAGGTCAAGAAAGGAAAGTTAAAATCTCAATAATGAGAAATTACATTACAACCCACACCCAAATTATTTCAAAAGTGATGGAAGTGATTTGATTGGGCAGTGGTGCAAGTAGAGGTTAACTTTGGAAGTACATTAAACTTCCTTATCCATCAATATTACTCGGGTAGATCAATTTATAGGGTTTTAAAAAATGGAAACAGTTTTTAAAAAATTGTTTTTTAGATTTAGCCGCTCTCATTTGTTCACTAATTGTATAGTTTTTGTTAGGAACCGTTTAAATAAAACATTTTATCAAAATTATCTATATTTATTCCTTAATGCCCCGCAATTTTTTAGCATTTTACCCAATAGTTTATTGCCATACATTCACATTTTTCTAAGCTAGGGTGTGCCACTTATACTTGAAGCGTGTTCGAGAAAGTTTTCGTGATTGATAAAATAAATTATCTAAGAGCGTATTGTGAACCTCATGGTCATTGTTTTGCCACGTGCCAGTAGCAAGAATCTTGATATGTGACACATTTCTATTGCGTAGAGCCCAAGGAGATTTACTGTATAGAAAATCTGTCGCATATGGTCTGCTACTAAAATCAATTGAAGGTGCTAAAAAAATTACAAAGGACAAAATCTTTAATAGCTTTCAACTGACAACACCCTATAATCTAAAATTGTACGGCTTACTGCATTATTACCTTTATAGTAGCTGGCGTGCAAAACTTACAGCTAAAGCTTTACTCATGATAACAACTAAGACACCTATAACAGTGAACAAATAGAACTGTTCGGCGATGGGATATATGATTGCCTAATGACGGATGGGACAAGGGGTATGAATTGATTTAAATTTTATATTGAATATTTTGGGGCGTTTGTGAATTGACGTTCTTTACTTTTAGGTGCAAGAATTTCTCAAAAAAGAAAAAAATATGGCGTCAACTTTAAAAGTTTTACATAAGGTTCTTGGAATAATTAAACGTACTTGGAATAATAAAAATATTTTACACAAATTTGATGTACAATAATTAGATGTATTTAGAGAGGTGGATTCTAACTAACGTGTGTGCATGTGTGATTTGTATATATGAATGATGGACCTAAAGTAACACATGATTAAGTAAATTAAAATATTATTATTTATTTAAAATTTAACATTATTAGTAAAAATTGTTTTTCCATTTTCAATCTCATTCAAGTTTGTCATTAATATTTAAGACTTTTAGTTAATACATAAAAATGTTTTTAAATTTTTTTGTTAATCTGAAGTGTTTTTTTAGAGTTTTTTTAGCAAACTGTTTTTTTTTAAACTATCTATAATAACTTTTTTAGAATTTTTTTTAATTTTTAATTTTATGCAATAACTTTCTTTATATTTATTTATAAGAAAGTTTTTCATACTTTATAATTTTTCTTAATCCCATTATTTTCGATATACTATGGGTGAGGGAGGTTAACATTAGAAAATAGGCAGATAAGGATCATAAGTAATCACCTCACCTTTTATTCTCTCTCTCTATTATCGTGAACAACATCAATTTGAAAGCCTACTTATAACAAAAGCAAATTACATACAAAATAGCAATAATGACTCTGCTTCCCTACCCATACCAATATTGTCTAACGGATTGGTGCAATATAACATCACAATATTGTCTTATAAGCCACACAACACAATGTTTTTTAATTAAAAATGAATTTGATTAAAATTAACAAGACAAGAAATATTACAACACCATATAGAATAATATTTTTTTATCAATCACGATTATTATCTAAGTGAAAGTGGCACACAATAAAATATTTTTTTTAACAAAAAAAATCCAAATGTTTTTTAACTGAAAACGAAATTGGCTAAAAAATAAACATGACACAATACGACACAACACGCTCTTAGATAATTTATTTTATCAATCACGAAAACATTCTTGAACACGCTTCAAGTATAAGTGTCACAACATAAAATATTTTTTTTAACCGTAAAAAATCCCAACTAAAGTAAACATGACACGTCCCAATACGATAACAAAAAATATTATTTTTTTATTTATCTCGAACATGATTCAAGCAAAAGCGACACACTACAATATATTTTCTTAAATTGAAAATGAACCTGACTAAAATAAATACGGTACGACATGAAATATTTTTATGGAAATTTTTTGTTTAGACGAACTCTAAACATGTTGGTTTGGATTTTGTAATTCAGTATTAAACATGTTAGTTTGGATTTTGAATTGTGGCCTATTTTTTAGGGGATGGAATGGAAGAAAATCATCGTTTTTTGAGATGTTTAACAACATGTCACGCTTCATTACTTTGTAACTACAAATATTCGGTAGCAATTTATCACCGTGCCATCGGCACGAGTACACCCTAGTGTATATATATATATATAAACTTTGTTGAGTATTTTTTTCGAAAGGAAACATTTATGGTTTTTTGTAGTAATATATTTTTTATAAATTTAGTAATTCTAATAATTAATAATTTTTAAACCTTTCATTATTATTAATTATTAGAATATGAAGTGTACGTGAGATCTAATTTCTTTCTCCTCTCTCCCATCCGGAATGATCTCACTATAGGGTTGTATAATTCGTATATTTTATCTGTCCCTTGAAGATGCTGTAATCATTAATTTGCTTAGTGCGATCAACTAGATTGCACTAATATAATTTAGTGGACAAGTGAAGAAGTAAATAGTAACTAATTATTAGTTCTTATTGCACTAGCACAAGTCAGTGGAGAATACTCAACGATGAACATTGCTCATATACTTTTGTGAGAAATGAAACAACTGCAAATATCACAATGGTGAGAAATGATTAATTTATTTCAAAGTTCAAACTTATGTTTAGTGGACCAAATTGATATACGTATAAAAGCTTGAGACGGCCTTTCTCACTTAAAAGGTCCAGAAGAACCATAAGAGAAACAGCAGTTCCCATAATGAAATACAATATCATTGTAAAACACAATCTTATACAATATATAATGATATGGCGTACATATCTAATACAATGACCTTATACTCTCGAAATTCACTTGTGTTTTATGACCTTTGTATGCGTGGGTCGGTGGTGGATAACAACCATATTAAGAGGAATCCTTATGAACAGTGTAAATATACATGTTACTAGTATAAATATACCCAATATAAAATCAGAAAAATGCTACAGGTAAAATCAAATATACACTACAAACACTGTAAACGACATCGTTTAAAAAAAAATTAGAAGCCGGAACATGATGTTGCTTTTCAAGGGTTTGGAATTATTTGGCTGGGCAGAACAAGATGTTCCGCTTAAGCCTTTAGTCAATTTACAATTCCTCCCCCACAATTTATCTGTAACTTTCACTCCTTGGCTTTGGCCTTTGCATGCACCTCACTGCCAGAATCAGATGCTCCTACTTACTTAACTTGGTCCCAACTTATCATGTCCCGTATGTGGAACAACTTTATAACTAAAGCTTCAACCTTCATTCCATCATATATGATATACATTAATGGTACTTCTTTATTATTTATCAAAATGTTTTCTTTGTCCATAATATGAGGGTTAAAATAGAATAAGCAGAAGTTGGATTAAGCTTGGGCGGAACTTCATGTTCCGTTTAAGCCTTTTTTTTATTTGTTAAGCGGAACAACGTTTTCCGTTTTAGGTGGGACCCACAAAAAACTCGTCTAAATATACAATTTTGCATTACCCATAACAACCATATCTACCGCATATATACATGTTTACATTATCCATAAGGGTTGCTCTAAACTGTCCACCTAGAATACCATTCATTTATAAGCTATTAATTATATGAATACCTATATATTATATTAAAAAAATTAGGAAACATGGTGATAAGTTTTCAATTCATTATAAATTGACCATAAAAACGAGCTAAATAATTCTTCAAAAAAAGTCCCGAATTAATTACATTTAGACCCGTTGAACTATACATTTACTAACACTTTACCCCTCATTCTTCAATTTTTTCAAATACCACCCCATAATTTGAAAACAGCTCCAAGTAATTCCATGGCTTCAACTCCGTCAATTTTGGCGAAAACTGTTAAGCATGTGCCATTTTAAAGGATAATTTGGTAACTTTAACAATTAAACTTATTTTCTTAAAATACCTATTTTCTCTCTTCCCCCCCCCCCCCCCCCCCCACCCCCCCACGCATCCAGCGGCCCCCCACCGCCGACCCCAAATCCCACCCCGCCTTGCTAAATCCCCTCCCCACCCACCTGCGAAACAAATCTCTCTCTCCTCGTTTTCTAGACTTCTCTTGGTATTGAGTTTCAACATGGAGGTGCATATAATTTTTGAGTTTCAACATGGAGGTGCATATAATTTTTGAGTTTTTGCTGTTGGGTTTGAGGGTGTAGATATATTTTAGAGATGTATTGGTGGGTTAAAGATTTAATTCGAATATGTTGAGATTTGGGAGTGAGTGGAAGCAGGGGCGGATCCACCCCAGGACGAAGTGGGGCGGCCGCCCCAGTTCACTTTTCAAAAAAAAAAAAAAAAAAAAAAAATATATATATATATATATATATATATATATATATAGGGGTATTTGATAAAAAATTAAAATATGAGGAGAAAATGTGTAATAAACAAAAATAAAACAAAACTTAAGTTAAGGTTTTACGGTCTCACCCTATTTTCTCATTCTCACCCTAATTTCTCTCCCTCTCGTCCGCCGTTGCTGCTCCTCCATTCTCCACTCGCGCTGCCAGTGGCGTATCCAGCTCTCTCCTCCGTGCTGCTCTCCTCCACCACCCACCCCTGCTGTTGTTGCTCTCTCCTCCACCCTTTACTGTAATGTAGAAGGCAGGCTTTACATAAGGGTCCAGGTATGTTTGCAGTGCTATAATGTAACATTTGTATTTCATTTGTTTATTTTGTTTGTTTCATCATTTGTTTATATGTGAAATTAAATTTATACTGAAATTATATGTGAAATTAAATTTATAATGTAAAATTATACTGAAATGAAATTAGTTTGATAGTGAATCTATTAGTATAAAATTAAATTAAATTTGTTGTAAATATAGGAAGTCAATGGAGAAATTTTTTAAACGGAAAAATGATTGAAACACAGAGGGATCGGTTATTTCTATCATTATGCGAGAAAAGAGAAGATTGCTTGGTGATGTACAATGAACAGGATACTTCAACATTTTTAGGGTTAAAAATTGCAAAAATATAAGTAAAAATAATTTTAAAAAAAATCGCCTCGGGGGCTCCAGCCCCCGAACCCCCGAGCTTCGTCAAAAATTTTCACCCCACTTCACTTCAAATCCTGGATCTGACACTGAGTGGAAGTGGGTTTCAGGGCATGGGGGGAAGTTTTTTATATTTGGCTTTCGAGTTTGAGGATTTGGGTGAGTTTTTTGCAGATTTATTTGCCAGTTCAAGATTTCGTTATGATTTTTTAGATAATTCTTTGTCGGTTTGGGAATGTGGGTGGAGATTTACATGTGGGTGGAATTTTGGTTGCCCAATTTTTTTTTAGATTTGTTTTGCCCAGATTTGTAGTGATTTGTTTGCCCAGATTTGTTTGTGGATACAGATTTCTTTTCTTGCATTTTTCAGAATGTTTAAATATATTATGTGTAATTTTTATACTTTTAAATTATTGTTCAGTAATTTTTAGAATTATTAAATATATTGTTTTGCGATTTCCACTATTTTCAAAATATTTTATCTATTTTATCTTCCTTATCTAATTTTTAATATTTTTCCTATTTTATCTATTTTCTATGCTTCTTTAAAATCTGTTTCTTGTTTTTTTTATATTTTTTGGCAACTTTTGAATTTTAATTGTTTACTAATTTCCATATTTATCAGTAATTATTTTATATAAATTTTCTGAATTGCCTTTTTTGGAATATTGCAAATTTTAAATATATATTTTTGATATTTTTCAGAATTTTTAAATATATATTCATATTTTCTATTTTTCTTATGTTTTTCCATTTTTTTTAATCTTTTTTTTGGTAATTTGCAGAATTTTAATTGTTTACTGATTTCCATATTTTTAAATGTCTTTTTTTGTATTTTAATGTATTTTCAGCAATTATTTTAATTATATTTTTAGAATTATATTTTTTAGAATTTTGCATATTTTTTAGAATTTTTATATTGGTAAAATCATTTTTTATTGGTGGGAATAAATTGTTTTTGTGGGAAATAATATTTTCTTAATTAGTTCTTAAAATTTTGCAGATTTTAAATATTTTTTGGTAATTTTTCATAATTTTTTAGATATATATTCGTTTTCTCATAATTTTTCCAATATTGTATTATATTTTGAAAACATTTATTGGTATTTTCTTATTTTGTAAATATTTTTCTGTTATTTAAAAAAATTCAAAAAGAATTACATTTGGACAAAAATACCCTTGTTTAAAGTCATATGCCACGCACATCGCTAATGTTTTTTTGTCAAAAGTAATGGATTTTGAAGACAATGGTTTAATTGTCATCTTTTGCAAAGTTTGGGGGCGTTATTTACCAAAATTAAAAAAATGAGGGGGAAACTGTAAATAAGGGCAAAGTTTAGGGGACCCGAGTCTAATTAACCCTAAAGCACCGAAAACTTGTTTACTTTTTACAACATTGTCGACTATCTCTAAGGCATCACACAATTTGGGTAGTTTTGAGTGCATGGACCAAAATAAGTGAGTAAATTTAATTGATAACTATATATCGCCCCCTCTTTAATATTTTTTCTATAAACGAACCCTTTCAAAAACTTTTTACATGGATAGGCCCTTGTTTCCCTTATTTCAAGCAGAGCAGTAGGCATTGTGCTTTGTTTTACAACGTAAATGACATAATTAACCGTACAAACGTGGGCCAAATGGTATCCAACAAATAAGGAAAAATCTTATTGACCAACAACAACGGAATTGTCAACAGCAAGAACAATCTGTTTGAAATCAAAATTCAAATTTTTATTTTTACATCGCCAACTTATTTACAAGTCGCATAACAAATGGGCTTTTGATTTGAAGTTTTGGACCGTAAATTTCCTTTTTCTCATCATGAACTATACAATTCTTGGAAGATTCAAGTACAAATTTTCCATAATAGTTATGGCAATGAACAAGAGTACATCATTTGAAGATATAACCAACCAGCTATCATCTAGATATGCTGATTTGAAGAAAGGTACATTCCAATTCATTTATTTCGTTAGTTCACAATCAAATTGTTTGCTTGATGATGATAGTAATGTGATGGGAATGATGTTATCATCATACATGTTAAAGGAGAATTTTGTTAATATTTCTGTTATTGACAATTCCAATAGTCTTCCCCCAACTGACACTACAAAAAAAAATAACTTTTGAGACGGTGGCCTAATAGTCCCAAAAGTTGGTTTATCCGTCTCAAATACTTTTTTGGACGCTATTTGGGATAGCCAGGGGGTCTTTTTGATAGGGGGTTATAAATACTTTTTGTGACGCCATAGCTGTCTCAAAAGAGTTTTTTGAGACAGGAACATATCCGTCTCAAAAGGTCCTCATTTTATATGATCCTTTTGAGCTGTCACGAGAGCCGTCACAAAAGAGTGTTTTTGAGACGAGAATTAATCTGTCTTAAAAGGTTACTATTTTAGAAGACCTTTTTGAGACGACAACATAACCGTCTTTAATATATTTTTTGGACAGTTGTAACCATCCCAAAAGAGGTGAAGAGATCTTAAATTTTTTCCAGTAATATATTGTGGACAATAAAATCTACCACTAAAGTTTAATATATAATTGAATTATATTTGGACAATTTATTAAAGCATCGCCGAATGATAAAAACATATAACACATAAGACGATTTTCAACCAATACAACGAATCATTTTCATTCAACAATAATTAGAGTTTATATAAGCATCTCTAAATATTCATCACAACAAAAATTACAACACTAAGTTCAAATATTGGAATTAACAACAAAAATACATTAAATTCTTTTACTCAAAAATACAAAATGATTTTATCAAAGTGATCCCGCAATCTTAAAGCCGTACGATCTCCAAAATCACTGATTAGCATTGCATGTTCTACAAAAGTTGTCACCTGCAAAAACAAAAGTGTCAATTACGTCAAAATTAATATCCTACTCATCAACAATACAAGCTGCAATGAATCAATATAGTATATTCTCATCACAAATAATAGAAATTTTCGACCATGATATCTCTTTAATAAATATATACTATTTTTTTTAAATCGACAGAGTCTCCTTTGTTTATTCATGAAAACCACAGGTAGCCAACCTGTTTAAACATTAAAATTGATTCTAAGAATACTATATACCAACCAATAGCAAATTCTCACCGCCACCATAACAAATTTTCACTACCAATGTTGTGGTGGCGGTGAGAATTTGCTATTGGTTATAACTTTAGAACTACTATCACAATTAAGCTTATAACACATATGCTTTGGAGGAATCCATCTAACAGAAAATTCTCCTATGAAATACCCCTTGTGATCTCTTAACCATTGAGAGTTGTTGGGAAGAGATAGAGATGCAATGTTTTTTACTGTAAGATGTGAAAGTAACCAATTACCAACTCTAGTGAGAGTTTATATGAACTTGAAATAGTGGGGGATTCAGGATTTAAGGTCATATTTAATGATAGAAATCATTTGTAGCTTTAGAAAATACGCAAACATGTTTTGTAAATTTGAAGAATTGGATTCTATTTTTCCAGAATTGAAGAGACATAATTATATCTTATTAGGATCTCTATTTTCGAATTTTAATTTGATTATTCACTTTGTTATATAATGTTCTACAGTCGGATTGGTGATAACCACTTCACAGAAAGCATAGTTCATTTTTTTAGGTTGACATACTTGGATATGCGTACAAACATACCTCGTTTCACATTTTCAACTGCTGCATTGATTTCAATCACATTCTGACTTTTCTCCACAGAAGCACACCCTGCACAATACCTTGAGGTTTTCTATTAGGCTTCTATATTCTTGTTGGATTATGTCGTGTTTCTTTTTATGATGCTAGCATCTTGAGAAGTAGTGACCACCAAATGAGTAAATTGTTCCTCTTACACTTTATCCATTTTGAATATATCCTCTGCTTCACCCTACTCTGCTATTAAGATTTCCATCATTGTAATCTAAATTGTTCTTCTAATCTGTGTTAGTAATATGCCACATAGTATCACAATCTTTGGTGAAGGTATAAATCATGGATAATGAGATATAGGCGGAGGAAGTACAAATGAACTATAAAAAACTGGTAGGTATTCAACTGGTAAAAAAATATGTCAATGATGATGACTCACTGTCATATAAAGAACTATAATGTTATGTAAATAATGTAAGGTGTTCTAATCCCGGATCTCTACTTGAACGGAAAGTAAATACCTATCCTTACTGTAAAAAGGTTTGCATAGGTCATTAGAACATTGATATTGTATGTATAATCTGAAGAACTACCCATCCTTACTGTAAAATCAATGTAGTTCAGGGGCCTTTGACATTAAAAAAAGTTGAGAGAAATTTCTTGCTAAATAAATTTAGTTTAGGGACTTTCTGCACTTTGCTTGCAAAAACAAACTATGATCCCAAATCTTGAATTACCCTGCCATGATCCGATGAGATACGAGAAGATGAAATCCAGCCCATCCCCAAAATTTGCCTTTAAAAGATGTCTCGGTGACTCTCATCCAGTCTTCATATTGTTTCTCCCGAGGACCAAGCATTACCTAAAATATAGATTGCGTCAGCTCACTCGTGTTACAGAATATTTTTGAAATTCGGAAAGGAATATGGGTTGCCCATATAGTAGTACAAATTATTCATCATTGGAATATATTGGTCAACTAATAAAATTCATACAAAAATACGTTATTATTCAATATCTTAACATAACTTTACATCTCACACATCATAAACGTGTCAGCCTATCAGGAGGTATACTCTTATTTTATCAAAGCATGCACATAATTACATTGGCTTGGATATATTTCCCAAAGTGATAAACTGGAAAATATCATTAGAGATTGAAGGAATATTTACAGTGACTTCCCATCTGTTTCGGGTTTATTACCCAAACTTCCCAAGTGCTTTGTAAAATCATAATGACCTCTCCTCATATGTTCGTTCAGGGCATTCGGTATTGTGACGGTAACCTCCCTCTATGTTTGCTAAAATTCCATTATAATATCTAAACTACATCACATAGGTAATATTCTTTATATGATAAGATCCATCATGATGCAAAATATATGTTGATAAGGAGAACATAAATGAGGTCATTGTAATTTCTCAATAATAGGAGAGGTCAGTGTATTAAATAAAAGTTACATGTCCATAGCTTTTTAGGCTCCCATTTGACAACACTGGGCCGTAGCTTTTTAGTGATACCGTAATGCACAAACTAAAGTTAGTTGAGCTGGATCTGGTTCAAGCGTATGCCCAGCCTAGCTCAAACTTGCATAAAAAGTAATTAAAATAGAGTTGAATCTCTCCCCCTCTCTCTCTGGTCTACATTTTTCAGTGCATTGGGATATGATCTTGTTCACTGCATCTGTGAAATCAAATTTCTTTTGTTTACAGCACTATCATTTTATATTTAAGTTAATGGATTTTCCTTCCCATGTAGTCTATAATTGAGCATGGTGCACTTCCATGCCTATTGAGCTTGCTGGCCCATAATAATAAAAAGAGCATCAAGAAAGAATCTTGCTGAACAATCTCAAACATTACTGCTGGAAACAGAGATCAGATACAATTAACTTTTGAATTTATACCATGTATTTGAATATTTAAGCAATGTTGGATTGCAATGTTAGACCTTTCCTCTTTAAATTTTTATGGTATGTATGTATGTATGTATGTATGTATGTATGTATGTATGTATGCATGTATGTATGTATGTAACGATTTTTATTTTGAATGAGCACCCCCATCCCCTTTTGTTTGACTCTCACCATCACTCCAAAGGAGAAAATTTACAAACCTTCCAAAATTTTGAAAATGTGGACTGATCATGACGAGTTCAAAATTTTGTGGCCTCTGTTTGGGACTCTTCATTTTATGGGTCTCCACTTCTTACGTTGTAATGTAAGCTCATCAAAGTGATAAAAGCTCTTTTTACTTGGAATTGGGAAGTCTTTGGCAATATCAATACAAAAATATAGACTTTTTAAGAAGAAATTTCAAGTCTAGAGGTCGATTTCCAACCAAACTTTTGGATAAAAAAGATATCATGCTTAGAGAAAAGTCTAAAAAAACTTGGATCCAACGGGGAGTATAAATTGAGCCTTCTATCATCTTCTCTTAAGGACTGAGCTTTTGGATAGGAAACCTCATGATTAAAAAGGGTATGGGTTCATCACTAGTTCTGATAGCACATGGCAAGCAGTTGTTGATTACGTTTCTAGCATTTTTGGAGGTTTTTCATTCTCTGTTCGCAACAGAGGTGAATGATAGTCTATGCGCGATTCCTAATGCTGCAAAGCTGAAAAATGCTACATTCAGCCCTAATCCCGATAGCTCTCAGGGTCCGAATGGATTCTCAATTATTTCATCGGGTATATTTCGAACCTGTATAATAAATCTCATGTGACCCCAAAATCATAATGGCCATCTTAAAATCCAGAACAGACTCTCTATCAATAGGATTACCTCCCCATTTTTCATTTTGATAGAGATTCCCATAAGTCATATCTTTCCTCACGAATACATTTTGCATATATCGCAATGAAATTTTTTTGGAGACTTTATCATAATGTTCAATCTCGATCAGTGAACGTAGTCAATAAAGTTATCAATTTAACTATTGATATAATCCACAATAAAATTTTCAAGGATAGGTGCCTTCTTAAGTATCATTTCATCATCAATTAGTTCAATTTGAATGTCTGCCCAAAACAGGTCCTGTCTTATGAATGTGTTTGGTCCTAGCCTCCTATAGGGACTTCAAAATTAAATATTGATGATGCTTCTAAAGGTAATCTAGGTCCAAGTGGCATTGGGGGTGTAATTCCAGATAATAGGGTTTTTTTCATAGCTAGATTTAGTATGGATCTGGGATATAATTCTTCCATATTTGTTGAAGCTAAGGCATTAGAGGTGGGGTTAAAGCTTTGCTCTCAACTAAACATTGAAAAAGTACTGATCGAAACAGACTCAAAAATCCTTGTTGATATCATTTTAGATATCATTGCAGACCTTGTTTTTCCTAATTCTTTTAACAGAAGGGGAAAATTTTGTCAGCATAACTAGTTACACACTTACATCTAAGTGATTTGGAGATGCTGAAAATCTTACCAAGTCCCTCCTCTCCTTCGCCAGCAAGTTAGCTCCCATAATTATTTTTATTGATGAGGTTGACAACTTGCTAGCTGAACGTGGTGGTTCTTTCGAGCATGAAGCGACTAGAAGAATGCAAAACGAATTTATGGCAGCTTGGGATGGGCTGAGATCAACAGATAACCAAAGAATCCTCAGCCTTAGTGCACAAATCGACCATTCGATCTTGACGCTACTGTAATTCGTCGTCTACCAAGAACGATTTATGTTGAGCTGCCATATGCTGATAATCATTTAAGGATACCTAAAATATTTCTTGATCAAGAGAATTTAGAACCTGGATTTGAGTTAGAAAATTTAGCGAATGCAACCGAAGGATACTCGGGCAGTGAGTTGAAGAACCTCTATATTGCTGCATCATATAGACTTGTTCAAGAACTTTTAGAGGAAGAAAAGAAAGGAGACAAAAATGGTGTGGCTCCAGTATTAAGGCCACTCAAATTAAATGATTTTATCCAATCCAAAACCAAGGCGGGGCCGTCGGTATCGTACGATGCTGCGAGTATGAATGAGCTGAGAAAATGGAATGAACAGTGTAGGGAAGGCGGAAGCAGGAGAAACTTGTCGATAAAATAAATTTACTTGGTAGTGGCTTCCCAATCAATAACATTATATTTCACTTATGAAGTATGATAACTATAAAGGTAAGCTGATAGCAATATGAGGCATATAAACTAGCTAAAAAGGGAACTTATCAAAATCAGTTAACAAGCATTTATATATCCATAGACCTAACAATTACAAAATTAAGAGTCGACAACAAAACACCAATAGCAAGGAAATATAACATGTGGGTTGATAATCACCTCAAATATGTTTTGCATCTTTAATTCCCCCTACAACTTCGGTTCTAATAATTTGCTCATCGTTGATGACAAGTATATTATTAACACTCTCCATGACATCTAACAAACACCTGAACAAATAAGACAACAATATTAATATCTGGTGTATTAAACCACTACCAGATGACTCACACAAGCAAATCTACTTCATTGTTGTATTGTATAAACATATATGTAACGCTATTATCATAAATAACTATATTTTGAGTGTCCGGATCTCCCTAAACGGATGAGAATACCATCCCAAACAATGAATACTTTAGTTTAAGATCAAATCACTCTTAATTCAAAAAGTACTACAAATGAACAAAAGAAACTGAACAATGCATGTGATATAAGAACTAGTTGGAAAACTACTATATTTGAAGCAAAGACCATCTAAATCCACCTCAATATAAACACTAAATTTTAATTATCTCCAAAATGTAGCTTAATTTAATATCAAATAGTTATTACCCTTTTTGAATCTTAGTAAATGAAAAAGCTATGTTCGACTCGGGACGATTCAACTAGTAAAGTCATGCATCTGTCATTTAATCTACATTATCATGTTGTATAAACATACATGTATACAACTGGATATTGAGAATCCGGATCTCCTTTATGTAGATAAAAATATCATTGAAAATCTTGAATACTTCAATTTAAGTTCAATTCACTCTTCAAATACAAAACTATTAGAAAGAAGAAAAAATGTAAATGTTACTATAGTTGTAGCAAAAATCTTCTATATCTAGCTCAATAATGATGAATTTCTTCATAGTCTAATATTCAACTTATTTTAATATAATAACACTATTGTCCTTTTTAAAACACACTAAATGAAAACTCTTCTTCTATTTAGCACAATTCAATAAGTGAAGTCCAATCTTTGCCCTTTGATATACACTGTTATGTTGCATAAACATATACACACACAAACAAAATCTTGATTGTCCTAAAGTAGATTAAATATCACAACATTATACATAGCTCCAACTAATAATAATAATACTTTAGGACAAAATTAAATTGAAAATTGTATATCAATAATCAATAATCAAGAACTGTGTGCATTCGTCCCTGTAAATACTTTATGTATATCAATAATCAAATTGAAAATTAAAATGAAATTTAGGGTTTCCATTTTATGTACATCAACAATAATAATAATCAACCATATAATAATACTTTATGTATATAAATAATAACAATCAACCATATAATTTAGGGTTTTCATTTTATTATATGTATACCCAACCATATAATACTTTATGTATATCAATAATCAATAATCAAATTGAAAATTAAAATGAAAACCCTAGATTTGAAGATTGTATTCGTCCCTGTAACTACCCAACACAAAATTAAATTTAAAACCTTAACTTTAAGATTTGTGTTCATTTATATGTGTGTGCATCACTGCGAGTGCGTGTGTGCGTCACTGTGTGCGTGTGTGGGAGAGAGAGAGATGGTGAGTACCGAAATGGTGTGACTGTCGGCCCGTCTCAAAGTGACGAGAGAGATGGTGTGAGGGTTTCCAATTGGGTTTGTGAGAGCAGGAGGGGGCCAATTGGGTTTGTGAGAGAGGGTGAGCGCGTGTGTTACTTTTTTTTTTCTTTTTTTGGTAAAATAAGGTGGGAGATGAAAAATGATTACGGTGGGAACATAATTTTTTTAGCCGTCTTATTTGGTATATCTTTTGAGACAACAGACATTTTATAGTCTTATTTGGTTTACTTTATAAAACGGAAATAATTAACCGTCTCAAAAAGAGACCTCTTTTGAGATGGGTATAAGTAGTAGTCTCAAAAAATAATAATTTTTTAGACGGCTAATTATACCCCTCTCAAAAAGTATGTTTTAAAGACTATATTTTGTCTGTCTTCAAAAATAGGGTATTAAAAGCAACTTTTTTTTTGTAGTGTGTTTTTGGATTTAATAATGTGCTTTGTGAGAGAAACAACATAGATTAGAATGATTATTTTGCAGAAAGTAGATACTCAAAATGGAAGTCGTTACCATTGGAAGAATGGAGGAAATACATAAGTCATATGGATCAAAAATTTGAAGGGGGTGCTAAGGAGTTTAAAGACAAATTGGTCAAGTATTCTGCAGAAATGGGTTTTAAGTTTGTATATGTCAAGAATGAGAAATCTAGGGTGACATCAGAATGTTCTAAAAAGAAGTATGACGGAAGTAAATGGCGGGTTCATGCTTCGGTTTCTCTGTGTAATGGATTTTTCTATATTAGGACACCTAATTTCACATGTGTAGTGGTCTAATCTGTACCCGTAAAAGTTCAACGGTGAGTTCAAAGTTGGTGTCATTTGTTTTTGGGGATCATATTAAGGATAAACCGTTGATAAAACCAATTGAACTAGTAAAGGAGTTTAAAGAGAATTTTGGGTTCGTTATTCTTTATCACCAATCTTGTTATGGGAAAGAAATGGAAAAGACAGTGTTGCATGGTGGAGAGAAAACGTCATATAAATTATTCGGGGTTTACAAGTACCTTTTATTAGAATCGAATCCAGGTTCTCATGTTGTTATCGAGTGTGAGCCGGGTACTAATCATTTTAAGAGGATGTTTATTTCATTCGCAGCATGTGTTTCCGGTTATACCTATTGTCGTCCAATGTTGCGTATTGACAGTACATTTTTTAAGAACAAATACAAAGGTCATCTATTAGGAACGACGACAAAAAATGGGAATCAAGGTACAATATATAATAAGTAAAAGATCCAACGTAGATACCACATGTTAAGTCTGTATTTATATTTCTGTGATAAAATATTAAGAAATTGACAATGGGTATGTACCATATGAATTTTTTCATGTAATTGTTGTGGTTATTTTGGGCGAATGTAATTCTTGTCGTAATGTCGGGAAAATAATTATTAGATAAGTTTTTTATACATTTTTCGAAAAAAAAACTTTGAATTAACATGGTATCTAATATATTATTATGTATATTGATTACTGTTTGTCTAATTACAGACATACTCGATATGTTGTGAAAATTTAATACGTTACAGTCGTGTATATTTATCGTTTATACATAATGTTTGCTAAATTTATGGAGCCATTGGACTACTAGTTTTCATTTTAAATTTAGTTAATTATATATATCTTTGCAGATTACATACCCATTATGTTCGGATTTAGTTATTTTATTAATAAGTTCATCGCAAGGTTCTAAAAAATGTGGGGCGTGATCGAGGCGTGGAGGCCAATCCTTAAGCCTTAGAAGTCTGGGTGGGTCTTAGGCGTGAAAAGGTGTGAAAAGGCGTTTAGGCCTTTTTAATATTTTTTAACCACAACAAGTCTATTAAAATACTAAAATTGTACATATCATAAAAACATGTCTGAATATTTGCAAATTAGAATACTATTTAATTATTTTAGATGAGATAATGATCTGGTTTGTAAAAAAATCTTTAAAAGGCGATATTGTTTCACTAAAGCATTGTTATTTTTAGAGAAAAAGTGCGCCTTAAGGGTTTTACCAAGCATAAGGCATCAAAAGCTTAAGGCGGGGCGTTTCGCCCAAGCCTCAAGCCTAGGCGGTTTTTTTAGAACAGTGGTTCATCGTAATATGAAACTCACTTGGTATGAATTAGCTTAATGTTCGACTATTGTAGTTAACCGTAAAGGTTTTGTCATATTATAATGAATTTTTTTTCTCATTTATTATTATGAAGTGCACTCTAATTGGGATTTACCTTAATGTTTGAGTACTACTCATATTTGGAAGTAGGTTATATATTTGAGTATTTACATTTTTTTTATTTTTAAAGATGTTGAAATAGATATGTACTGTAGTATCACAAATTTTCGATTGGTGGGAATTGACTAGTGATAAGTAGTTCTTGTTTTTTTCTCTACACCATGTCATATATTACATGGAATAGCTTTTTAAAATTGAAGTAAATAGTATATGTATAATTCTTCTTAACAATAATTACACTATTTTGCCCCATGCAGAACGATGGCATGTATATACATAATTTGATAAATTATTTATGTTATCTGGCACATAACATAGTGTATTACTCTGTAGTATGAGTTAATGGATTTTTGTTCACATAATGCAGGTATATTTTCGGTTGCATTTATGATTGTTGATGGGGAGACCGAAGAAGATTGGGAGTGGTTTTTATGAATATTGACCGGTGTATTGGAAGACCATAATAGGGTTATTACTTTTATATCTGACAGGAATGATGGTTTGTGTGCTGCTGTTTCGAATATATTTCCTTTGTCTCCTCACGCGTATTGTATTTACCACATTAAGTAAAATACACGAGTGAAATATCCCGGGAGGGGCAGGTCTAACTATCGTGATAAGATAGTAGGCTTGTTTGTGTCTTGTGCATATGCTGAAACTGAGCTTTTTTTCGCACAACGAATGTATGAGTTATTGAAGGAAGGTGGCGAGACAATGGTTAGTTTTCTAGAGGATATATCATTTAAGAATTGGGCAAGAGCATATTAATCAGACAACGATATGGGGAGATGGCATCTAATATAGCTGAGTTGTTCAACTCGTGGATACTTGAAGAATGCTACTTACCTCTCACTCAACTCATAGACGACATTAGAATAAAACTGATGAAAATGATGTCGAACAAAAGATGTTTAGTATAGAAATGGACATGTGCTTTGTGTCGAGAAATTGAAAATATTACAAGAGAGAATTTAGATGCCGGGAGAAATTGGTATGTTAGGCAAGCGAGTGAAGATGTGTTCGAAGTGTATGATGATGGTACATATACGATGAATTTATCTCATCGATCGTGCTCCTATAGAATGTGGAATATTAAAGGCCAACCCTATTCTCATGCATGTATTGCGGCCTAAGCATGAGGTTTAGAAATATATTAGCTTATTAAAGATTACTTTAAATCTGATTTTTTTTTAAAATCATATGCTTGTCCAATATATCATGTACCTTCCATACCTAAGGATATGAAGATAAGCGAAGATGGTATCAAGCCTCCTACTACACGAAAACAACGTGGTAGACCAAGAGTGAAAAGGATAAAATTAGAAAGCGAAGTGAGGAAGCTCAAGTTTGGTCGTTGTGGTTCTGCAAACAGGCACAATAGGAAGACATATACGAGTGTTATATGATGTAATACATGTGTGTCATCTCATGTTGATTGTCACGGTCGAGTATGTAACTTTTAATATTCTTCATAGACATTTATTTCAAATAAAAGATACGCCCTTCATTATATGTTTCGGATGTTAACTTATTATCATGAGTTTTCCCTTTGCTGTACAGATTAATTTAAGAGTTCAATTAATGATTCCGTTTTGTTATACAATAAGATTAAGCATTTGTTTCTTTTATGGAAAGGAACAAATATATTGATGTACTTACATTAGCTGCATTATTGTTTTGATTATAGGAAAGATTCGATATCCAAAATACCATAATTTTGAAAATGTATACATTTACAAGTAGGTATCTACATGTAATCCAGGTACCTATGTTTGATTCACACTAACTACCTAAAAATGATCATGTATTCAATATAAAAAACTTGTAGATTTTTTTCTTTTTTTCATAGCCATATTTTACTAAAAGGTAAACAATTCATTAAACATTTTGATATAAAAGGTTTTGATTGTAATTTTATCCCAATCTTTATCTTTGACCTTTGTAAAAAATAAAGGATCTTTTGTGGCAGCTATGTTTTGGAATTTGTATAATGTCAGCTGAAATTTCTACCCTATAACTATTTCATGTTCGCATAAGTCGATAATGTGTATCTAAGTCATCTATTAACTATTGATGTTTGCCATTTTCAGGTTATTATTATAATGATGGAAAAGCATCAGGTAGTTCATTATACGTGTTTGAGCATTCACTATTTAAGGGTTAAAACAGAGCTACATATATTTGATTCAACCAAAAAATTGGTTCGCCTAACTATTCCTAGGATTTGGATGCCAAATTTGAGTTACACAAATGCAAAGAACATTTTGTTAAGTCGTAATGTACAAAGAAATTTAGTTACAGCATCACAATTCTATCCGATGTCAACAAATCCAAATAATTTTGCAAATCCAAAGATTCATAACTGCAACATCAGATATATAGAAACTTGACCAGTCTAAAAAAATAGAAGGATTCTAGATCATCTTTTGAAAATTCATAATCAAGTTTATGTTGTGGAGTTTCATTATTGCCAATATGCATCACTTCAATATCCAATATGCACAACTGTTAATGGATTTGAATACATGCTCTATTTTGGCATCATCGGGTCTCTATTCCTTATTTGGTATCATGCTTAAAGAATCAAGTAAAACAATATTAGAATGGGCTGCTTAAGCCTCATTCTCCTTCAACACGATTACATACCACAACTGACTAATGAAATATGGTATCCTATTAGTAAAATGATAATTCAACTTTATTCACAAAGAAATTGTTATTTATGTATCTTGATGTGGAGTTTCATTATTGTCAATATGCATGTCTTCAAAATCCAATAAGCACAAATATGAATGGATTTGAGTACAGGCTCTATTATAACATTAGAATGGTCAGCTTAAGCCTCATGCTCTTTTAACACAGTTACATACCATAAGTGCCTAATATAATATGGTATCCCATTAGTAAAACAATAATGTAGCTTTCTCACATTGCAACTATTATTTATGTATCTTGATGTGGAGTTTCATTATTGCTAATATGCATCGCTTCAATATACAATATGCACAACTATGAATGGATTGGAATACATGCTATAGTATTTCATCACCGGGTCCCTATTCATTTTTTGGTATTATGTATAAAGACTCAAGTAAAATAGCATTAGAATGGGTTGTTTAAACCTCATTCTCTTTCAACACGTTTACATACCACAAGTGCTCAATGTAATATGGTATCCCTTAAGTAAAACGATAGACATTATGACAACGTTAAACCTTCGCTACATAACGACTCAAGTTTGCTCAAATCATTCATTTTTGCATACCTATTCCATTCATTTGCTTCATGACAGTCCAAACTACACACAAACATACAATTACTGGTTTTTCGATATCCTATTCAATGATTTAACACAGTATTGGTTAATATATATACTTTGGTATTACCAGTTGTAAAATCGGATTTTAGTTAACAAAGTATTATTCGAGAAATAATCTGGTACCCCACTCATATAAACAGAGGTACATATACCAAAATGATTGTGCATTATGAAAAACCCAAAAATTCCCTACATATCACATTACAATAGTTTTGAAAACAAGCGTAACATTTTTCTGACGAATAAATATGCTACAAACAAAAAAAATAGTTTAAATCTAAAAAATATCTTGAATCTAATAAGTTTGATCCGATGTAATTCGACTTTAATAACAGAGCATGGTATCTTAAAAAAATGTTTGAATTCATCAAGTCCTAGTCACTCGCGTCCCCGTGCTTCCAGTGTCATGGTCAATGACCCGATAAATTGTCCAAGCATTTCATACATATTGATATGCTTCAGCCTCATTCTCATTCATCATGGTTAGATACTACATGGATGCAATATAGCATCCCATTGGGAAAACCTTAAACAAAGTGACATTGTGCATCCTTCACTATATAACTTATCGTATGCCCTTAAATCATTCGTTTGTGGATAACGCGTCCATCATTTTGATTCATGACATACCAAACTACACAAAACATATAGAAGTACAGATCTATTAAAATCCATTTCATTCTTTAACATAATAATGTGCAAAATATAATTTGGCTAGAGAAGATATAAAAGCATAGATACTTATGCCTCATCAAAGTACATAGCCCAGTGCATTCTTCAACACAATATAAAAAAGATTGAACAATATTCCCTAGTGTAACTATTTACACCCACAAAATCGAAGAGATAAACAAATATATATATATATACCAAAATTAAAGTGCATTTCTAATATCCCAACAACTATATACATAACCCAATGCAATTGTTTCCAAAACAAGCACAACATTTTTTAGGAATAATTCTGCTAAAAAAAATAGTTCAAATCTAAGAAGTTTGATCGATTATAATTTAGCTTCCTAACAGAACTCATATTCAAACAAAACAAAGTTTGATTTCATAAAGTTTCAGTGATTCCCGCTCCCATGTTTCATGTGTCGTGGTCACTGTTCTAAAAAACCCGCCTAGGCACGCTTAGGCTTAAGGCTTAGGAGAAATGCCTCGCCTTACGCTTTTCACGCCTTATTCTTGGTAAAACCCTTACGGCGCACTTTTTTCTAAAAACAACAATGCCTTAGTGAAACGATGTCGCCTTTTAAAGAATTTTTTTACAAACCGGACCATTATCTTATCCAAAATAATCAGATAGTATTTTAATTTGCATATATTCAGACATATTTTTATGATATGTGCAATTTTTGTATTTTAATAGCCTTATTATGGTTAAAAAATATTAAAATACATTAAGAAGGCCTAAACGCCTTTCGCCGCCTTTTTACGCCTAGGCTTCTAAGGCTTAAGGCTTGGCCTCCACGCCCCGCATTTTTTAGAACCTTGGTCGTGGTAAATAACTCGATAAAATATCCATGCATTTCATAAATCACATCCTTCTTCCATTTTGTCGGTAATAAGGATCCTCTAATGAGTATCCTCTTAAGTAGCATCACAACAATTTCACAGTCCAAGCTACACAAATTAAAAATTGCAAGATGTTATCAATAACATTTTTTTAACAAAAAAGCATAATTTTATCAAATCCAAGGTAATAGTTGGTCAATTACCTATCCAATTGTTGTGCAAACTGTTTATCTCGCATGAGTGGATAGTGAAATGCATTTTCCTTCAGCCAGTATAATGTCAATTTGTAACATGTAGATAGAGAGACTCGTGTTGTTTTTCGATGGTCCCTTTCTTTAAAACTTTTAATCCATGAACCCTTTTCCAAAAACTCATAAGTCTACTCCCTCAAATTGCTGAGGCAAGTCATGATATAAGAGTGTTCTCATAGAAGTTAATCAGATCGTTCACAAATTTAAAAATAATGGTATTTCGTTTTGATACTTACAAAAGTCATAGCATCATTGAAACAAACATTGGCCCCATCCTTTATTCATGCTCATAAAGGATTGTAGTGAATGAACTCTCCTTGTTTTTTGTCCATAAATTAGTGTCCAATGAAATTTTAACTCGTGCCTCATTGGAAAAAAAATCATGTTACAATATCCTGCTACATGCATAAGTACATCCTTGATTGTTGTCTTTATGTGACAACCCGCCATCCGAAATAGGGGGTGGCCAGCCCAATACTCCAAAATAACGGAATCATGGATGGAATCATTCTCAGCATCACAACAAAATAACAAGTATACGAGATAACCACTCCTTGTTTCAGAAAAACGGGTTGCCAAAAATTTTGGTTTTAAAGTTAAGAAAAGAAAACAACTTAACAACCCAATAAAAAAAGAGGAAATCCAGATGAAATTATATTACATACCCCAAATGTACAATAAAGGACCGAATATGCTGTCGGTCATAGACTCATACAATAATATCAAACAAGTTCAAATAATTACATAATACATTACATTAATCAATTACAAAAGCTGGGGCCTCTCGCCTGAGTAAAAAGAACCCGATCCTAACTGGAGTGCAAGAATGACGGCGTCTATTTCAAAATGTCCCGTAATACCCGCAAAGCATCACGGCTCGCCAAAGACACCGGGATAGGAAGTCAGATCAGGCATCCTTGCGGCGGAGTACCTGAGCGGATAAGATGCAAGCACAACAAGAAATATGAACGGGCCAGGGCCCGATTCTATATGATTACCAGATGAATAAAAGAGTATGACAGTTATGAATGATAATCATGATGAAAGAGAAATAAGAATATACCTACACAAATTAAAACACAAGCTAAATAGGAAAATGAAATGAGTAACATTAATCTAACTTCAGCATGTGCACCAATTATCTCATATATCTTTTCCTTAATAGGAAGGATATATATATAATCACAATCTTATGCCTCATATGGAATTTTTATTTTACTTTTACATTTTGTAAAAATCCTTTCCTTCTCAGGAAAATAATCATTTTCAAATGCTCTTTGTGGAATTTTAATGTGCTCTTTGTGGCACTATATTATGCTCTTTATGGCATATAATCCATCAAGTCCCACTTGATTATGAATAGTTACATTTATATACATATAACGATTCTAAGACCACCCGTCCGGGTTTCCCCACTGTGCGCGCCCCTAAATGACCATCATCTTCCAGGGCCTATCATTAAGACAACCTGGGCACCTATAACGCAAAACGTCGGGAAGCGTCCATGTGCCTGCGGGGTAGTCATAACCACACCCGGAATTACCTACCCATCGCAGAAAATATACAACACAAACGCTCATATGGCCTAGGACTATATCCACCATGCATTCATTAGCCAGGGGGCTTCACCTCACGCGCGAACTTCCCTTATGATGTCATTTAGAGAGGGTGTGTTCAAACCATTTTATTTACCATTTTCAAAATTTAAGTAAATTATCATTTACCATATTCATGATTTAGTAAATTATCATTTACTATTATCATTACCATTTCCATTTACCCTTTTCAAATGTATGTTTCATTATAGGAAACCATGATCATTTACATTATGTAAATTACAATACATTCTCTCCGGAGCCATACCTAATACATCTAATCATTATAACCTCAAAGCAGTAAATAAACTTTAAATTATCTCCAAACATTTTGGGATATTACTTTAAAACCCCAATACTATCATACCTCAAAGGAATGAATAAACTTTCAATGTATTCTTCCAACATTCGTTTAAGGTGTTATTAGGAACCATCAAGGTTAACCTAGATCAATTGAGCTTCTAAAGTCTTCCAAACATAACAATATGACTCCCAGTTTAATAATAATCAACTAGAAGAAAGAATGCCCTAACATCAGTTGGCATATCCCCGAAAAAACCCCCACATAACCTAATTATAATGTAGGGAAATCCCTCAACTCACCTAGAACTCTAGGACCCTAAGTTTAATTCATGAAAGAAGGTCCCTAAATCCTAAGCCAAACAAAAAAGAATTAAAATTGAGTTAGAAAGTTAACTCAAAATTGCGGCACTACCGAATCGATTTGCCCTAGCCGAATCGATTCGGTCTGGAAAGAGAATCAATTCGGACCAAACGAATTGATTCGGATGGGAAGACCTGACTTTCTGCAAGTTACCGAATCAATTCGGTCCATCCGAATCGATTCAGACCCTTCAGATCTGAACACTGCCCCTATAGCGAATCGATTCGGCCAGGCCGAATCGATTCGCCCCTGCGAATTCGCTAAGTTTTGTTTTAAGGGTTATGAACCCTAAATTTATCCCAACTCAAATTTCTTCCATATTTACACATAATCAACATTATTAAACTACCCCAAATCAACCTACATGATTATCAACTACTAAAACCCATAATTTCATCATCTTAAACTAAGATTAGGATTAATACATCATAAAATCCATAAAACCCATAATTATTCATTTGATTCCATTACACAACTATCAATACAATTTATGCATCTTAAATCATATATTAGCAAGTAGAAAACTTGCCTTGTGGTACGAAATCTCATATTTCTTTGTGTAGTAGCAACAATCCATCTACAATCTCCAATCTCTCTCTTCTTTCTCCACTTTTATCTTCCTCTCTCTTTCTCTCCTTTCTCTCTATGTTTTAAGACATGAAATGAGGAAATGAAATAAGGGGCAATACTTAAAATCGTGACTTTAGTCTAAAGTCTCCAACTTAAGTGGTTAATACCACATTAAAATTACCCCCAATACGTGTTTAAGTTAAAACCAGGTAAAAGTGTCCGAAACCCAAAAATACAACATGGCACTTATTTTGACTGTCTCGGACATTCCGGGACTAACTACACCCTCTAAACAGGCATCCGGAAATTTTATAAATTATTTCGAGTTCCAACTTTATTTAAGCCATAATGTCATTTAAAATACATGACACTATAAAACATGCAAACTGATGATATTTACTTTCATATACAGTAAATATGCATCAATCTAGTAAATATTAACTTCTAACTCATTAAATTAATATTTACTCCAGTTCCAACATTTTATATAATTACCTTATGCGGTAAATTAATATAAAATTAGCCTCCTAAAAGCGAGGGTTGTTACATACTCCCCCCGTTATGAGGGAATTTTGCCCTCAAAATTCGGGCATACCTTATACGTATAAAGGGTATACTATCTTAAACTATCATTCTATCCCTCTTCACAACCCCTCAATATTGTGGCGTCCCAAATGGACTCTGACTAAGGTCATCACTATCGATCTCAGTCTATAATCTTTGTGCTTTGGCATAGCACAAAGTGTTCCTCACAAACTATCAATTCTAACTTCCTACGACGGAAGATGCTAACCACGCGACTCGGTGTAAATAGTCTTACATCTTGAATCGCGCTACATCCCACCACAGGGGTACTCACACCAACGCTAAATGGCTTAACCCTGACACCACTCAACTTCTCTTCGCATAGGCGTAGCCCTTCAAGGCATATGGCTTAAAAGCCCAATCCATAAAGAAATGTTCTGGGACCATTCCAAGTCCAAGGAACCAATTATTTGATGGCCCCATTCAACGAGTAAGAAAATTACTCACCCGGCTACACAAGGCCACACACGGTGCCATAACTTAGGAAATGATTCATAAAGCCACTCAAAAAGCCTAATTAGTGTACGAGAAATTTTTCATTCCATACAAGCTACTGCTCCCATCCATTTGGTTAGCCTAAGGCGCCCCTTTAAGGTATGCCTTTCGGCCTTACATTAACTTCCTCCATTCATCCATCCACTTTAGGGTGGAAAGATATACTCCATTTCCATACGGTTCCCATTCCTTCATGGAAACTTATCCAATCTTCGACATGAATTATCGGGTCTCGGTCCACCACTATTGTTGGGCACTTCACATGGTTTTACCACCACTCCATAAAAGAAGAGGGACATACTCTTCTACATATCGTTTGCCTATAATTATCGGAAAAGCAACAGTTTGGTCAAGCGATCATCAATTTTCTCAAATAGGATCATGACCAATTTGGTGCCGACAATTCAAAGAAAACATCTTTGAGTATACCCTTCTTCGTTCCACCACTACTCCTCTTCACACGAGTAGGTGAAATGGTCAATCATAGACCGGTTCTTGTTACAAAGTCTTCCGAGTCATACTCGTTTCATTTGGCTTTCCATGCCAACACAAATATCTCTGACGGGTTTCTTACTCGACGCATCTACTACCCCAATTGCATTTCCTTAGCGAATGAGAATATCCAATTAATAGTTCTTTAAGAACTCTAAACACCAACTCTATTCCTGCCACAACATACTGCAATAACTTATTGCTCGAGAAATACTAAATTTCCCTGCCCAGGAAGTAGTGCCTCTATTTCTTTAAGGCGATTTCTACCACAATGAATTCTAATTCAAGCGTGGGATACTACTTCCCACAAGTTTAAGCTTGTGAGACACATAGACAATGGGTCCATGTTCCAGTATTATTACTCCCCACTCCTGGCAGAGACTTATTCATTAAATCTATCCCCGAGCTTAACAACATGGGTTCAGGAGCAAAAGTCAACTTATCCTCTCAACTCCCTGAAAGTTAAGTTACCTAAGCAACACTCTATCTAGGAAAATCCTTTTCTCATTTGTCCTACACTTCCAAATCTCTTGAGATTCCATACTTCTCGTTCCTAGGGATCTAATCCTTCTTAGAGTTAACCCTTAACTTAACCGTGGTCAACTCCCTATTGCCTTCCTAAGTCAACGTCGCATGCACTAAAAGCCCTACTTCCTAATAACTCTAAGGTCGATCTATATATATATCCTATCTAAGTCATATAAGTAAAATATTAAGTATATCCCTAATTACCCAGGCCTATCTCAACTCCCAACATTCGCTCGGTTTCATGCGTGGGACGTCTCGTCGAAGCGAAATCCAAACAAGGAACCCTCACGTTACACTACTACCTCGCATAGTCGGTCATCAATATATGACGGTCTAATACACATGATCGGGATAGGTAAAATTCTAATTTACAACCCTACTAACAAGATTTTACTTCTATATTTTACCATTCAAATAATCAACGATTTCAATCTATCGGACATTTACTTTCTGTAAAGTCTTACAGATATCTATCCCAATATATAAACATGGCCTTCTCATCAAGGCATAATCCAGAAGTCTCAATTCGACTTCATATCACAGTCTCCCTCACATCGATAAGAGGAGAGAACTATATCCAGTGCTTATATCTCGCACTTCAGTAGCCCTTAACCACTCAATTACGTGATTCTCGGCTAAACCTTCTAGCTCAACTTCTAACAACAAAATAAAATAAGTTCAAAAGAAAAAAAAGAATTGTGTCTCTCCACTCCCAACGTCGTTAAGTGTTCATGCGGCGGAGTGTCTCGCAAAGCGAATCCAAACAAGGAACCCCTCCGACGCATGCTGACCAAGCGTAAATTCTTCTGAATTTAGCCCCTTAAGTTAGTGAGTTTAATATCTCGAACAAGGTAATTGAACCATTTTTATTCCATATCATTGCCATTGATTATTTCTAACAATTTTTCCAAGTTTTCGTGTTTTCTGATGGATTTTACAGGAATTTAGTGCAAGAAAAGGAGAGAAAGAAACCGGAAGAAAGGAAGAAAAGTCAAAGGGCAAACGCATAAATTTCTATCCAGAATTCGAATTCGACACATAAAGGGAAGTTGAAGTGCTTGATTTCACAAGAATATCGAAAGAAACGACACTCGAATCAGATCTCGAGATTAAAAGTTATGGCCAGTCAAAGATGAAAGGGAAAAGTCAACATGGAAGAAAATCGGACTGATCCGGTGGGGACCGGACCGATCCGAAATGACCCAAGTCCAGTAGACCCCGGATGGATGACAAACCGATGACAGCAGAACCAATCCGGTGGATACCGGACCGATCCGGTATAATAAAAAAAGAACCGATCCGGTGGCTGAAAAACGGACTGATCCGAGGGATATCCGGACCGGTCCGGTCATGCGAAATCCTGGCATTTATTGTGAAGATTTTAATGTGCGTAGCTAGTGAAATCTTACGAAAACAAGAAATTCTGGCTGTCAAATTCGTGATAGTTGGTGCTATAAAAGCCCATGCCCTACCTCATTCTGTGAGGTCGAATTCTAGAGTGTAGAATTAGAGAGAGAATCTCAAAATTTATGAAATTTTCTGTAGGTGCTTTTCATGAACCCTAAGTTGTAATTTTTGGAGAGAGAAAGAATTTCTGGATTCCAAGTCTTTTCCTGTTGCTGAAATCAAGTATAACAATTCCATTCTCTTAGTGGTATCTATGTTAGTTAAATTTCCATTGCTCTGCAAATTATTTTCAATAGTTGTTAGATCTATAATTCTGTGTATGTAGTTGTTCTTTAATCAAATCATGTCTAGCTAAATTCTTAAGGGCTAGGGTACATGAACTCACTCCGAGGCAAATTACTTATATTGAAAATAGAGGGTAAATTAAATTCTGACCGAATCGTGAATGAAAATTATACGAACATAGTCAATCTTTTAATCTCTCTTGCCCTAGGTACTTGAGATGTTTAAGAACGCTTTGCGAGTGTAATTGTCCATTCACCGCTTTATATTTACCTTTGATTTCATATGATGAGGGATAGATCCTTCATATATGTAATGCTTAGGATTTATAAAGGCTGGATTTAGTCAAGAATTTTAATTTTCAATTCTAGTATTCTATACGGTAATTTGTTAAGGTTTGAGGGATTGTACACTACCCTATTTTCTCTCATTTGTCAATCTAATTTCTTCACAATTTTTGGTTATTTTTCTTGAATTTTTTTTATTTCACTAGAAATTTCCCAATCATTAATCATCTTTTCATATTTCTTTTGAGGAATCATTTCAAGATTTAATAACTTCTCCTACACAAGTGCCAATTGTTGATCCCTGTGGATACGATCCCGACTTATCAGATTATTACTAACGCGACAGGCTTGCACTTGAGCCTAGAGAAAACGCACTTTTGAGACAAATTCTTAGTCGCGTCAAGTTTTTGGCGCCGTTGCCGGGGATCATCAATTGGTATAATTTAGGAAAGTGATTTTAATCTACAAGTGATTTCAAAAAAAAAAAACTTTTTACATCTCATCTCTTATGCGCTTATATGCAGAATTCATCTTCTACCCAAGTTCACGAAAATCCTATTGCCGAAGCAAATTCTAAAAATTCTCATACCACTGACTCTCCTCATTTTTGGGTTCCTCCTCCTTCGCCTAACAATTCAATCACAAGTCGCTCATCGAGTCAAACACTAAGTGTGAATTCGGAATCTTTCGGTAGCAATATATTGGTGCACGGTAGTGTTGGTATTGGTGCTGGAGAGGAAGAGATACCATATCTTCCCATAAAAGATCTTTTATTTCCAGAGAGAACTGTTACCACTGGTTGCATTTTACTCCCGTATAATGCCGGTCAGTTCCACTTTCGAAATGGTATGATTCAAATTCTTCCCACATTTCACGGAATGGATTCGGAAAAACCATATCTCCATATTAGAGAGTTCGAGGAAGCATGTGAGACGTTTGGTGACCAAGCTTGCCCACAAGATGTTATCCGGTTAAAGATTTTCCCTTTTTCCTTAAAGGATAAAGCTAAAACTTGGCTATGGTCGCTACCCCCAAATTTCGTATTATCCTGGAGAGATATGCAAACCAAGTTTCTCTCCAAATTTTTTCCTTAACACAAAACCAATTCTGTCAAAGCCCAAATACAATCTTTTCGACAAAATGAGAATGAGGCCTTCGACAAGTGTTGGGAGAGATTTCAGGAGTTAGTTAATGCTTGCCCACATCATGGATTTGAAAAACATCATCTGATTTCATTTTTCCATCAATGCCTTACTTTAGCATCTAAACAACTTGTTCAAACCATGTGTGAAAGACCTTTTTAGGAGTTAGACTCAAGCGATGCGGAGGCTCATCTGAAATATGTAGCAAAGACTACCCAAGCATGGGATATTTCTGATCCCAATAGTCAAAATAGAAATCGACAAGTGTCCAATGTGCTTGCTGCGTCCGGTATCTATCACTTGGATAAGGACACTTTGTTAGATCGAAAATTTGACCAATTGGAAAAGAATTTCAGATACATGCTTGAAGTGCGATTGAGAGAAGTAGCTGAACCCGTGCAAGTCGGGAAGGAGAAAGTGTGTGCCATTTGTGCTGCTGGTCATTCTACCAAAGGATGTCCTACCATCCCTGCATACAAGACAATGTACACTGAACAAGTTGAGGCAATAGAGGGGTTTCGCGAAAATTATAACGCACAACAAGGGAATGCATACAATCAATCGTGGAGGAATCACCCTGGTTTCAACTATGGACAACCACAAGGGGGGATTGCTCCTAACCCACATGTGACACTACCACCCCCTCAATTTGAGCAAGTGGCTCCTCCGATGCCAAATCCTATGCAGGTACCACCTCCTGGTCCGTATGTCGCTCCACCTAGGCGATCTCTTGAAGATAACCTGAATCAATTCATCCAATCTCAAAAAGAGAGCAATGCTAAATATGATCGAATGTTCACTGAAATTCATACTAGCATTTCTAGGTTGCAATCTACAGTAAATACTCAGGAGAAGGGTAAATTCCCAGCCCAAGGCCAAAGACCTCCTTTTCAAGGACAACCCACGGTTAGCTCTGCATCATCGGATTTGCCAGAACAATGTCAAGTTGTTACTACACTTCGTAGTGGTCGCGTAATTGATCTAGCACCAAAACTTCCAAAGGAGAAAGATGAGGGAGTTGAACCTGAAATTCCCAAGGAATCTAAAACTTTCGAGTCTGCAGAGACTCCGTTGGAAACGGAATACAAAGATGAGGGAGTTGAATCTGAAATTGAAGTCAAACTACCAACTGCTGCTCCATTTCCTCAACGCTTATCTCCACCCAAAAAAGGGGCTTCGCGTACAGAAGTGTTGGATGTGTTGAAGCAAGTAAAATTGAACTTGCCGTTCCTTAATGATATTCAACAAATTCCAACATATGCCAAGGTCATCAAAGGTGTTTTGACTGTCAAACGAAGGCTCAAGGTGAAGAAGAACGTTTTCTTGGCATAAAATGTGAGCCCGGTCCTTCTCAATGATCTACCACCAAAATTCAAGGATCCTGGTGCACCTACAATTTCATGTGTCATAGGAGAAAAAAGAGTGGAAAAAACATTGCTTGACTTAGGTGCGAGTGTAAACATCCTTCCATACTCCATCTATAAGCAGCTTGATTTAGGTGATTTAAAACCTACCCGAATCACTCTACAGTTAGCGGATCGAACAGTGAAAGTGCCTCGTGGGGTTGTAGAGGATGTGATAGTTCAAGTGGACACGTTCTACTTCCCTGTTGATTTCGTCATTTGGGACACTGAGCCTGCTCCCCATGCGAGAAATCATGTTCTAATAATATTGGGCCGTCCATTTTTAGCCACTGCTAATGCTTTGATCAATACACGAAATGGCCAAAGGCAACTCACTTTTGGAAACACGACTCTCGAGACCAATATTTTCAATGTCGCTAACCAAATGGGAGATGAGGATGAAATTCTTGAGGTTGATCTTATTGAAGAAGTGGTGGATGAACACATCGAAAAGATCATAGGAGGAGATGCACTGTAAGTATGTTTAGTGCAAAGTGGTGAGAAAAAGAGTCGTTATACTGCGTTTGAGCGTGAGGTGGAAGAGTTGGAAACTTGGTTACAAGAAGATGTGAGTTTGGAGGAATTAAGAGATGTTTACTGGATTTCTAGGTTTGAAGAATTACCTCCGAGGGAGACAACCATGATTCCCTCTGAAAATAGATTTCCTAGTCTTGAGTTGAAGAAACTACCCTCACATGTCAAATATGCTTTTCTGGGAGATAATGATACATTTCCTGTTGTTGTTTCTTCCAGTTTAAAAAAAGAGCAAGAGGGCATGTTGTTGGATGTGTTACGGAAGCATAGAAATGCTTTTGGTTGGACTATAGCAGATTTGAAAGGTATAAGTCCATTGATTTGTACCCATAAAATTCATCTTGAGGAAGAGGTGAAGCCCTCGCGAGATATGCAAAGGCTATTAAACCCAACCATGAAAGATGTAGTAAGAACGAAAATCATCAAATTGCTAGATGCTGGGATTATCTATCCCATTTCTGATAGTAAATGGGTGAGCCCAATTCAGGTCGATCCAAAAAAATCGGGTATGACCGTGGTTGAAAACGCCAAGGGAGAACTAATACCTCAACGCACCACCACCGGGTGGCGTGTATGCATTGACTACCGAAAGCTCAATGCTGGAACCAGAAAAGACCATTTTCCCTTACCGTTCATCGATCAAGTGAATGAACGAGTGGCGGGCCATCCTTACTACTATTTCCTAGATGGGTATTCTAGTTATAATCAGATTGAAGTGGATGTACTTGATCAAGAAAAGACGACGTTTACATGTCCGTTTGGTGCGTTTGCCTATAAATGTATGCCATTTGGGTTATGTAATGCGCCAGTAACTTTTCAAAGGTGCATGCTATGTCTCTTTAGCGATATGATTGAAAAAGGTCTTGAGGTGTTCATGGACGATTTCAGCGTTTTCGGTCCATCTTTCGACCAATGTTTAGCTAATCTTGAAAGAGTTCTATGTCGGTGTGTTGAAAAAGACTTAGTCCTCAATTGGGAAAAATGCCATTTTATGGTTACCGAGGGCGTAGTTTTAGGCCACATAGTCTCATCTAGGGGGATTGAAGTTGATCGAGCAAAAATTGAAGTAATTGCTGAGTTACCTCCGCCAAAATCACTTAAATATGTGAGGTCCTTTCTAGGCCATGCTGGATTTTATAGGAGATTTATCAAAGACTTTAGCGCCATCGCTAGACCTTTGAGTAATCTTCTCATGAAGGACACTCCATTTGAATGGAATAAAGCATGTCAATAAGCTTTTGATAAACTTAAAAGCATGCTAATTTCCGCTCCTATCATGCAAGCTCCTGACTGGTCGCTCCCATTTGAGCTTATGTGTGATGCAAGTGATTACGCGATTGGGGCCGTTCTTGGACAAAGAAAGGACAAGAAAGATCATGTTAATTACTATGCTAGCAGAACATTATCTGGCCCTCAGCTTAATTACTCTACTACAGAGAAAGAGTTACTAGCAGTCATTTTTGCTCTAGACAAATTCCGCTCTTACATTGTTGGGTCGCCCATCATTTGCTTCACTGATCACTCGGCTCTCAAATATCTCTTGAGCAAGAAAGACGCAAAACCCCGTCTAATCAGGTGGATCCTACTCTTACAAGAGTTTAATCTCTCGATTCAAGATAAGAAAGGAGTAGAAAACGTCGTTGCTGACCATTTGTCACGCCTATCGTCCGACGTACCTATTGATCCCATTCCCATAGACGAGTATTTTCCGGATGAAAATCTATTTGCTACTTCTTCTCTCCTCTGGTTTGCGGATATAGTCAATTACCTTGTCACTGGAATTGTTCCCTTTAATTGGACTCCGCAAGAGAGAAGGAAGTTCATTACATGGTCACGCATGTTCTTTTATGATGATCCATATTTGTTTAAGTATTATGCTGATCAAATCATCCGGAGATGTGTACCTGATGAAGAAATCCAAGGGGTAATTCGATTATGTCATACGAAAGCATGTGGAGGTCATTTTTCCAAAAATAAAACTGCTGCAAAAATCCTTCAAAGAGGTCTCTACTGGCCCACAATCTTCCGGGATGTGAATACTTTTTGCAAATCATGCGATAGATGCCAAAGAATGTGAGCTATTACTCGTCGTGACATGATGCCATTGACCCCAATTCTAGTCTTGGAGTTATTTGATTATTGGGGTATTGACTTCATGGGTCCCTTTCCACCTTCTTTTGGTTTTCTATACATCCTCGTCGCTGTAGACTACGTCTCAAAATGGGTAGAGGCCATAGCTACGAGGACGAATGATAATAAGGTGGTGATAAAATTCATTCAAGAAAACATACTTTCTCGTTTCGGAATGCCTAAGGCTATAATCAGTTATAATGGTACCCATTTTTGTAATAGGCCTATGGAGAAGCTAATGCGAAAGTATGGAGTTGTCCATAAAGTTGGAACAACTTATAACCCTCAATCGAATGGCCAAGCCGAGCTTGCCAATCGGGAAATCAAAAATATCTTAGAAAAGACAGTCGAACCTAATAGGAAAGACTGATCTCTCAAATTGAATGATGCGCTCTGGGCATATAGAACTTCATACAAGAATCCCCTTGGGATGTCCCCATTTCGATTTGTGTATGGCAAGCCTTGTCATCTTCCGGTTGAAATTGAACACAAAGCGTATTGGGCTATCAAAAGGTTGAACTTCAACATGGATAAGGCCGGTGAAACACGTAAACTTCAGTTGAATGAGTTGGAAGAAATACGCAATGATGCGTATAAAAGTGCTAAAATATCCAAGGAACGAATGAAACGAGCTCATGACAGAATCATTCGATGGAAAGAGTTTCATTCGGGACAAAAAGTACTTCTTTACAACTCGAGGATTCACTTGTTTCCCGGAAAAATTGCGATCACGATGGTCGGGTCCATTCATTGTGAAAGAGGTATTTCCCCATGGAGCTGTTGAACTCAAAGATGAGAAAGGGGGAAACACATTTAAGGTTAACGGGCATCGTATCAAACCATATTTGGAAGTGAACATCAAGGAAGCCGACACAATCTGGTTGTCGGACCCCATTTATGGGGATTGACTGAAAAAAGTGAGGTGAGGTCGTCGCACCCCCGACATGTATGGGGTGATTGTTGTACATAAGAGTCATAGGAGTTAGGAGTCGTAAGTTTGTGTCAAACCCGGAGTTGGGGTGTTAAGGTTTCGATAAGCATTGCGTGAATTTTGAAGTGAGAGAAGTTGTAAAGGAATCATTTGAATGGAGAAAAGGAGCATAAACAGTGACAAGAATAGAGAAAAGGAAATTCTGAGAATTCAGCAGACCGGATCGGTCCGGTCCAGAATTAAAAGAACCGATCCGATTAAGTCGGATCGGTCCGGTCCTACAACCAGATCGGCCCGATAATCTGCAGAATGCTACTTCCCGAGGTTCACAACTTTTCAATCCAAACCAAATTCATTCCCCCAATCCCTTCTTTTCCCCAAAAAAATTCGTACCCCCTACTTCCCCCCATCCATTCCCTCCTATTTCCTTATCCCCCCTATAAATACCCCCATCCCCCACCCCCATTTTCTTCACACCTCCATATCTTCTCTCCTCTCTCACTTTCTGTTTACATTCTTCCATATCCATGGTTGCTCCCCAGAAATATACCTCCATTGAAGTCCTGCCCGACGGCAATGGCGAATACCGTTCTCGCCGTGAAGCCAATTGGTGCCGGCGGTTTTTCAGTCCAACCCGAAAAATTCACATTGAACATCAAGTGTTTTGGGATCAACTACCTAATTCTATCACAACCATGTTCATGACAAGAGGTTGGTGCAGATTTTTTAATAAACCATATGAGGCAGTTTGGGAAAATGAAGTGCGTCAATTTTACGGTTCGCTTGTCCGTACCACTGAATTCGAATCCCAAGCTTTTATCGATTCCACACCAATACCGTTCTCACTTGAACTTCTAGCCCAGAAACTCGAGTCTTACGGTGTGACCACTCCGTATCAATTTGATTATCCTAGTCCCGATCCCGTTCTCGCCAAGGCAATTTGCATCTCAAGAATCGAGCCCGGCGCAGTTTGGACTACCGATACCTTTCCCGTTGGTCGGTTATCCGACAAGGCACGGTTCACTTTTCACATTGTTTGTGCCAATATTTTGCAAACCTCCAATGATTCATGAATGCGCCCGCGTCAAGCTACAATGATGTATCACTTGTTTGACCATGCAACTGTTATCAATTTGGCCCGCACATTTTACAATGATATTCTCTTTGTGGCCTAGGACAAAAAGGGTCGGGCCCCTCTTCCTTATGGTCATCTCATTACATCCTTGCTTAAGGATGCCGGGATTGAAGCACCCCAAGATCTTATAAACTTGCACAAGCCATTAGGACAAGAGTCCCGCACTCGAAGTGAAAGGCAAATTCAGCTAATACGTGCAAGGCGCGGCGCCGATTCGAGTGATGACGAGACTGATGCGGAAGAGGACGTTGCTGATGAGGATGTCGAGATGGAAGAAGAATATGATGAAACAGATGATCCGGATTATGTTCCGGTTGGTACAGGTTTGACTGAGCGCATTCTTTCTCTTGAAACACGTTACGAGGGGTTTATGACTTCATACGAGAGGGACATGAGTTTGGTCCTACATATGCAGGCTGACTTGTACCGTCTCCAGTCAGGTCCCGAGGCCCCCCTTCCTCCTTACTATTACAATCCTTATGATCCTGCTGCTCCCGGAACTTCCCGTCCCCCACCCGCCCCTTAGGATGCCCCGCTAGCCCTTTATGTTTTATTACTTATGTTTGTGATGCTTTGTTTACACAGTTGTGTTGTAATATACAGTTTTCATTATGATATTTGCTTGTTTTATTTATCACACTCCTAATGTTGTCTTCTTTATCTCTCTCGTCCATTTGATTGAGGACAATGCAAATCACTAAGTTAGGGGGGTGACAAGTGCATATTCATAAAACTTCGCATATATGTATATAAAAAAAATTGAAAATTTTTGAAAAAAAGACAAAAATATTTTTCTTCAAAATAAATAAAAATTGGAATTTAAATTTTTCAAAAATATCACCTTTATTCTATTTAAAGTCTCAAATTGTTAAATCCCAAATTGCACTAAGCCAAAATTGACCGAAGATGGAAATTGAAAGAAAATTGACGACTTAACGAATAAGTGTGGAGATTAGTCCAACCCGGTGAGATTTCGAGCCTATCGATCTTTTTGAGTTTTTAAATCAATCCGAGTTTATGATTAACTCAAAGTTCTTTTCAGCGTGTTAATAAGTCGTTGATGATCTCAATCCTTTGTTTTGATCGGTTATGGGAAATGTGTGAAATATTATCTCGAAATTCGTGCTAAATATATCTCTAAACTTAATTAATCTCGAGATGCATATGGTAATGTGATTAGCAATTTGGACAATGAAGTAGGCCCTCGTTTTACCCAAAAATATTAGCCAAAATAAAGTTATGAAAAAATTATCCCTTTGCAACCCACTTTGAGCCTAATAAAATATTTTCCTTTCGTTTGATAACCCGAAAAACCCAAATAGCCTCCGAAATTGTGAAAATTGAGAAAATTCATTAAGTAATTCCAAATTCTGCAATAAAAAGGGGCAAGAGAAAAAAAACTGAAAATTGAAAAAGAAAGAGAAAAATGAGCAAATGCCCGAAAAAGCACTAATGGACATCACAAGGACATTTTCTAATTCCGAACAATCCGTCTACTCCCAATTTTACCCTTTACACCTTAACCCCAAGAAAAGTCCTAACCGAGTCCAAATTGCGAAATTAATTACTACATGGAGAGATAAGATACAAAAAGATAATAGGAGAGATTAAATGGTGTGAACTAGAGGTGATGTTCTAGTTTCTTAATAACTGTATTCCGATGATGAGATCTTTGCACCATATATTTCCTTCTTTTCAATTTTGTATGCATGAATTTGTGTCCATTATATTTACTCTTTATATCATGCATACTGAGAGAAAATAGACGCAATCCGAGTGATTCGTTTGTGAGTGCATCCATAAGAATTTGAATCAAAACGAATTTTTGGAAAGTAACGTAATGCTCAATCGGTGGAAATTTGAGGTTGAATTTTTGGCTTTGCACACACACACTATGGTTTGAGACATTTGAATATGAATTTATGGTGATTATTTTTCGAAAAGTTTAAATTGTACAATTTTTAGGTATTTTGATATTTATTTGAGTCAATAAAGAATTTTGTGGGTATATTCACTGCAAACCCTCACGAGACAAAACTCGTCCTACTAGGGTAACCTAGGGGTTTAAAGGCTTGTTGCATACGCTAAATGCAATCGCTTGCCCGCGAAAAAGGTATTCTATCCCAATAAAAGAATTTTCAAGAGTGGAGCATTAAACTAATTTCTTTTACATTGCCCGGGACGTGCAAAGTCCTAAGTTAGGGGGATTTGACCAAGAGTAAATTCTTCTGAATTTAGCCCCTTAAGTTAGTGAGTTTAATATTTCGAACAAGGTAATTGAACCATTTTTATTCCATATCATTGCCATTGATTGTTTCTAACAATTTTCCCAAGTTTTCGTGTTTTTTGATGGATTTTACATGAATTTAGTGCAAGAAAAGGAGAGAAAGAAACCGGAATAAAGGAAATGATGAAAGGAAGAAAAGTCAAAGGGCAAAAGCATAAATTTCTATCCATAATTCGAATTCGACACCTAAAGGGGAGTTGAAGTGCTTGATTTCACAAGAATATCGGAAGAAACGACACTCGAATCGGATCTCGAGATCAAAAGTTATGGCCAGTCAAAGATGAAAGGAAAAAGTCAACATGGAAGAAAATCGGACCGATCCGGTGGGGACCGGGCCGATCCGAAATGACCCAAGTCCAGTAGACCCCGGATGGATGACAAACCGATGACAGAAGAATCGATTCGGTGGATACCGGACCGATCCGGTATAATAAAAAAAGAACCGATCCGATGGCTGAAAAATGGAATGATCCGAGGGATATCCGGACTGGTCCAGTCATGCAAAATCCTGGCATTTATTGTGAAGATTTTGATGTGCGTAGCTAGTGAAATCTTGCGCAACAAGCAATTCTGGCTGTCAAATTCGTGATAGTTGGTGCTATAAAAGCCCATGCCCTACCTCATTCTGGGAGGTCGAATTCTAGAGTGTAGAATTAGAGAGAGAATCTCAGAATTTATGAAATTTTCTGTAGGTGCTTTTCATGAACCCTAAGTTGTAATTTTTGGAGTGAGAAAGAATTTCTAGATTCCAAGTCTTTTCCTGTTGCTGAAATCAAGTATAAAAATTCCATTCTCTTAGTGGTATCTATGTTAGTTAAATTTCCATTGCTTTGCAAATTATTTTCAATAGTTGTTAGATCTATAATTCTGTGTATGAAGTTGTTCTTTAATCAAATCATGTCTAGCTAAATTCTTAAGGGATGGGGTACATGAACTCACTCCGAGGAATATTACTTATATAGAAAATAGAGGGTAAATTAAATTCTGACCGAATCGTGAATGAAAATTATACAAATGTAGTCAATCTTTTAATCTCTCTTGCCCTAGGTACTTGAGATGTTTAAGAACGCTTTGCGAGTGTAATTGTCCATTCACCGCTTTATATTTACCTTTGATTTCATATGATGAGGGCTAGATCCTTCATATATCTAATGCTTAGGATTTATAAAGGCTGGATTTAGTCAAGAATTTTAATTTTCAATTCTAGTATTCTATACGGTAATTCGTTAAGGTTTGAGGGATTGTACCCTACCCTATTTTCTCTCATTTGTCAATCTAATTTCTTCACAATTTTTAGTTATTTTTCTTGAATTTTTTTTTTTATTTCACTAGAAATTTCCCAATCATTAATCATCTTTTCATATTTCTTTTGAGGAATCATTTCAAGATTTAATAACTTCTCCTACACAAGTGCCAATTGTTGATCCCTGTGGATACGATCCCGACTTGTCAAATTATTACTAACGCAACAGGCTTGCACTTGAGCCTAGAGAAAACGCACTTTTGAGACAAATTCTTAGTCGCGTCACATGCCTACTTAACTTCCTGATCATGGAGATAAGGCGTAATAAGCACAAACAAGGCAAACAAACAATCAAACACTCACGCAAGGTAACTAAATAAATAAGGAAAATCTCCTACCTACCTCGATCCACCTCTATTAAGCCTCCACCTGTATCCAGGAGAGAAATTTTAGAATAACTAGTTTCGTTCTGAAACTAGAAGTGAGATAGCCTTACAATTTATACCTACTATCACCCAAACCAAGCCAAAATATCTTAACATAAAAATAAGAGAAAGGAAAAGTAGCATCTCTCCACTCCCAACGTCGTTAAGGTTCACGCGTGGAGCGTCCCGCAAAAGCGGAATCCAAACAAGGAACCCCTCCTATGCATTACTACTTAACCTTGTTGGTCGTGGAGATAAGTCATAACAACCACATACAATGCAAATAAATAATAAAACACTCAAACCAGGTAACACATATGACGCATTTATATTTAAAATATCATCACTCGCTTCATAACGAGTGAAGAAAACATAAAACTTCCCTACCACGGAAGTCATATAATTACCCTTCCATAATAGCGTCAATACTACTACGAGCTCAAAATACGCACCCGAATCTATAGTCAACGCAATACTACTCTATCACTTTATGGTGGACGCACCACTCACTACTAAGGTTGAATTCCCACCAGCATGTTGGCTAAATCACTCTGGGCAATACTAATGGTTCTCAGACACCGTACTCGAGTCTTATCCGAACCAATATTACTTCCATCAACTCCCCAACAAAAGAGAGCACGCTACCGGCCTTCCTAACCGTATAACTCCTTATTCATTGTCGGCCTCTGACTGAACCTCGTGTGAACATTCGAGAATCCAACTTCTCACCAGTCCAGTTATCCCAGAGAAACTCGTTGTTGATAGTGTCCACCGGGGTTCTCCATGGGCAAAATTTCCTGCACCCATAAATATGGTAACTACATTCCCACCATTTCAACACTACTCCTACGGGTGAAGGATTTTCCTCCATCCTTCTTCTGGGCACTTATCCACTTCAATTTAACATCGCTTGAAATCTCAAGCTTAGTACCACCCTCTACTCTAGCGGTACTTGGAAAGCTGTGTCTACTGTAATCAGTGGTCGCAGTAGCATGACAAAAAAGTGCTATAAAAAGGGAGCGACTAGGGGTGGACAAAAAAAAGACTGACCCGAATGGACCGTTTGGACCGAACCGAAAATTAAGGCTATTTTAAAACCGGTCCGAAAATCGGTTCACAAAAACTAAAAACCTATTAAACCGGTCCGGTCCGCGGTCCACTATATTAAAAGACCGATTTGGACCGGACCGAATCCCATATATATATAATAAAAATAATGTTATTGTGTTTCTTATGTATAGTTTTTAAATTCATGTATATAACTTATGAATTTAATTTGGAACATTTTATATATGTATAGACATTTTTTTATTTGGGTTAAAAAAACCCATGAAAATATCACATGGAGTTTCGAGTATTATTTTTTTTTATATATTTGTGAGAAAAATAGATAAAAACATTCATAAAATGTACATATATTTAAAATAGGGTCAGGATCGAATTTTACCCCGGACCGGACCGAAAAAGGCCTGGACCGAATTAGTAAGTTAACCGAATTAATCGGTCCGGTCTCGGTCCAAAAAAATTGAGGACCGAATATTCGGTCCGGTCCAAAAAATAGGCAAAACCCGGACCGTACCGGACCGTGCCCACCCCTAGGAGCGACCTCCAAGTAGTCCTCCTGCCCGACCACCGCTTACAGTTCCCAATAATTCCATCTAATGACGCTTTCACCACAACCTTCCTTGTCTTCCTCCTTCAATCGACCTACGAATCTCACACGAATGCGCAAAAGATTCTATGGGTCCTACCTCATGGCAGAAGGACGAAATCTCACAAGAGAAATCAACGATCTTAATCCTAAGGCTCTATGTCATATCAAAAGCAACACTGAAAACATAAGGCGTCAACAGAGATTCCTAAGGACTCTAGAACCTAATGCTCTGATACCATCTGTGACAACCCTCTATCCGAAATAGGGGGTGTCCATCCCGATACTCCAAAATAATGAAATCCTGGATGGAATCATTCTCAGCATCACAACAAAATAAGAAGTATACGGGATAACCACTCCTTCTTTCAGAAAAACGGGTTGCCAAAAATTTTGGTTTTAAAGTTCAGAAAAGAAAACAACTTAAAAACCCAATAAAAAAAAGAGGAAATCCAGATGCAATTATATTACATACCCCAAATGTACAATAAAGAACCGAATATGTTGTCGGTCACAGACTCATACAATAATATCAAACTAGTTCAAATAATTACATAATACATTACATTAATCAATTACAAAAGCTGGGGCCTCTCGCCCGAGTAAAGAGAATCCGATCCTAACTGGAGTTCAAGAATGACGACGTCTATTTCAAAATGTCCCGTAATACCCGCAAAGCATCACGGCTCTCCAAAGACACCGGGATAGGAAGTCAGATCAGGCATCCTTGCGGCGGAGTACCTGAGCGGATAAGATGCAAGCACAACAAGAAATACGAACGGGTCAGGGCCCGGTTCTATATGACTACCAGGTGAATAAAAGAGTATGACAGTTATGAACGATAATCATGATGAAAGAGAAATAAGAATCTACCTACACAAATTAAAACACAAGCTAAACAGGAAAATGAAATGAGTAACACTAATCTAACTTCAGCATGTGCACCAATTATCTCATATATATTTTCCTTAACAGGAAGTATATATATATAATCACAATCTTATGCCCCATATGGAATTTTTATTTTACTTTTACATTTTGTAAAAATCCTTTCCTTATCAGGAAAATATTCATCTTCAAATGCTCTTTGTGGCATTTTAATGTGCTCTTTGTGGCACTACATTATGCTCTTTATGTCATATAATCCATCAAGTCCCACTTGATTATGAATAGTTACATTTATATTGTAACAATCCTCGATTCTGGGAGGCTCATTTTATATTAATTTTACCGCATAAGGTAATTATACAAAATGTGGGGATTGGAGTAAATATTAATTGAATGAATTGAAAGTTAATATTTACTAGACTGATGCATATTTACAGTATGTGGAAGTAAACATCATCAGGTTGCATGTTTATAGTGTCATGTATTTAAAATGACATTTTGGTTTAAATGAAATTGGAACTCAAAATAATTTATAAAATTTCTGGATGCCAGTTTAGAGGGGGTAGTTAGTCTCGGAAGGTGCGAGACAGTCAAAATAAGTGCTATATTGCATTTTTGTATTTCGGGCACTTTTACCTGGTTTTAGCTTATATGCGTATTTTGGGAGTCATTTTAATGTGGTGTTAACCATTTAAGTTGCGAATTTTAACTTAAGCCACGATTTAGTCATCTAAATCCCTAAATTCCCTAAATTATGTCTTAAACATAGAGAGAAAAAGGAGAGAAAGAAGGAAGAAGAGAAAAGTGGACAAAGAAGAGAGAAAATGAAGATTGAAGATGGGAGATTGCTTCTACCACCAAGAAATCTGAGTTTGCAACCCTAAGGCGAGTTTTCTACATGCTAATATGTGATTTAAGTTGAATAATTTGTATGATAATTATGTATATTCATTTGGAGATCAAAATGGAATTTATGGGAATTAAATCCTAATCTTTATTTTGATGATAAAATGGCGGACTACAATGGTTATTAATCATGTAGTATAAAATTTGGGTAGATAAATGTTGTTGGTTGTGTGTATAATTGAAGAGATTTGAGGTTTGGGAGGATTAGGGTTCATAACCCTTAAGACAAAACTAGGAAATTCTGCAGAACCGAATCGATTCGGCCAGGCCGAATCGATTCGCCTTGAGACAGTTTTCAGGTCTGGGTTGACCGAACCGATTCGGATGGTTCAAATTGATTCGGCATTTATGCAGAAGGCAGGTTTTCTTGACCGAATCGATTCGGACCATCCGAATCGATTCGCTTTCTTGAACCCAAATCAATTCGGCTAGGCCGAATCGATTCGGAAGCCCTGCATTTTGAGGGATTTTCTTAGTTTTGTCCCAAATTCATTTTCTTTAATTCGAGGGCCTAGGAACCTTCTTTAATGAAGTAAACTAGGTGTCCTAGAGTTGAAATTGAGTTAGTACTTTCCCTACACTAGGAATGGGGTATGTGGTGACTTTTCCGGGGTTATGCCAATTGATGTTAGGGCATTCTTTTTCTAGTAAATTATTATGGAACTAGGATTCCTAGAGTTATGTTTGGGAGACTTTTGGAGCTTAATAGAGCTACATTAATATTGATGGATTATAATAACACCCTAAAATGTTTGGAGTTAATTAAGAGTTTACTTACTCCTTTGAGGTTGTAGCAACGATATAATTTATCGTGTGGCTCCGGATAATAAGTTATATTATTTACAAATAAAGTAAATGGAAATGGTTTCGGATAAAATGAAACATGTACATGGAAATGGTATTGATTTTAGTAAATGATAATTTACTTAATCATGAACTCGGTAAATGATAATTTACTTGATTCTTGAAAATGGTAAATAAAATGGTTGATACACACCTCTCTAAATGACATCATAAGGGAAGTTCGCGCGCTTGGTGATGCCCCCTAGCTAGTGAATGCAGGGTGGATATAGCCTATATGCCATATGAGCGATATGTTATGTTTTCTGCGCTGGTGAGGAGATTTCGGGTGTGGTCTTGACTCTCCGGCTGGCATATGGCCGCTTCCCGACGTATTGCGATAGGTGCCGAGGTTGTCTTGTATAGATAGGCCCTGGAAGATGATGGTCATTTAGGGGCGTGCCCAGTGGGGAAACTCGGAGGGGCGATCTTAAAATTGTTTATATGTATATAAATATAACTATTGATCATCAAGTGGGACTTGATGGATTATATGCCATAAAGAGCATGAAGAAGTTCCACAAAGAGCATTTAATGTTGAAGATATTCCTGCTAAGGAATGGTTATGCCAGGATGGGCATGTAATTGAAATAAAAGCCATAAAGAGCTTAAAAATTTAATTATATTTTCCTGATAAGGAATGAATTGATAGTAAAAAGAGCATAAATTTTGTAATTATGAGTTCCTGATAAGGAACATAATAATGAAATGGAAGTTTTAAATTTATGTTACCCATGCTTTTCTTTTCTATCTTAGTTATGTTTTAGAATTGTGTAGATGGATTTTATTTTCTCTAGCATGATTATATTCATAACTGTCATACTCTTTATTCATATGGTAATCATATAGAACCTGGCCCTGACCCGTTTACATTTCTTGTTGCATATGCATCTTGTCTCCGCTCAGGTACTCCGCCGCAAGGATGCCTGACTTGAACTCTTATTCCGATGTCCTCGGCGAGCCGTAATGAATTGCGGGTATTACGGGACACATTTGGTATAGACATTTTCATTTGTGTATTCTAGTTAAGATCGGGTCTCTTTCACTCGGGCGAGGCCCAAGCTTTTGTAATTGATTAATGTAATGTAATATATAAATTTATTGAAATTGTTTAATAATGTTGTATGAATCAGCGGACCGATAACATATTTGGTCCTCTTATTTGTTACCTGTTGTTATAGATATATATACATCCTTGTGGTTTCCCCTATCTTTTCAGGAAATGGGTTGTTTGTTTTCTTTTATTTACTTTAAATTCAAAAATTTTGGCAACCCGTTTTCTGGAATAGTGGGTGGTTGTCCTGGATACTCTATATTTTTATTGAGATGCTGAGAATGATTCCATCTATGATTCCGCTAAATTGGAGTATTGGGCTGGCCACCCCTTATTTTGGTGAGCGGGTTGTCATAGATGGTATCAGAGCATCAGGTTCTAGAGTCCTTAGGAATCTGTGTGGACGCCTTAAGTCTTCAGCGTTGCTCTTGATTTTACCTAAAGCCTTACGATTAAGATCGTTGGTTTCTCTTGTGAGATTTCGTTCTTCTTCCATGAGGTAGAATCTATAGAATCTTCTACGAATTTGTGTGAGAACAGTAGGTTGATTGGAGAAGGGCGTCATGAGAAGGAACTACTAAGGACTGTAAATTGTGATCGGGGATGAGGACCTCTTGGGAGGTCGCTCCCTTTTTGTAGCACTTCCTTGTCTTGCTACTACGACTACTAATTACAGTTGATGTAGTTTTCCCAAGTACCGCTAGAAGTAGAAAGTGGTACTAAGCTTGAGAACTCAAGCGATGTTAAATTGAAGTGGAGAAGTGCCTGAGGTAGGATGGAGGAAAACCCTTCACCCGTAGGTGTAGTGTGGAAATGGTGGGAACGTAGTCACCTTACTGGTGAGCGCAGAAAGTTTTGCCCATGGAGAGACCCAATAGATATTTCCTATCGCAAGTTTCTCTGGGATAACCGGAAGGAGAAGAATGTAAAATCCTCAAATGTTTATGCGAGGTTCGGTTAAAGACCGATAGAGAATAAAGTGTTGTACGGTTAGGAAGACCAT